>BDMV01000009.1:3437846-3951006 GCA_008326285.1 Oryza officinalis
TATATATATATATATATATATATATATATATATATATATATATATATATATATATATATATATATAAGTAAATACATACACATAGGAGTAATATATATTTGTATAGCATCACGTATATATAATTGCTGGTATATATTACTTATGTACTTTGGGAATTTAGTTATAAACATGTACAATCATTGTTAATTTCTAATGTTCCATTATACATTACAAATTAGGATAATTCATCTCGAGGAATAGGTCTTCCGTCGTCGTGGAATTCTCCCGCCGGATTAACAATTTCATCCATAACAAATCACATGAGTTGTTCTTGAACAGCCTTGATGTAATCCTCTTGGAGGAGTTGGTCCTTCATCCACATAATCTATCATTTTCAAAAAATGAGATATTAATATATTAAATCAATGAGAACAGTGTAAATAATATACGTGAAGGTGTTTACATACTTTGATATCCTTATCAGTGTTAATAGCGTGTGCCATGCGGTGAATAAAGTCAAAAATATAGTAGCCACACAAGTTGGTCCCCTGTTCCTGTTGTAAACACTAAAGGAGAAACAAACTTATGAAATATTTCTATTATAGAATAAATGAGATTTATAATTTTGGACCATGTACGTACCGGAAAGTTCATCCGCACTGACAGTTCTTCCTTGAATTCCCTGCGGATGTTTGCACAGAATCTTCCCCACACCTTGCAGTTGCAAATGATTTAATGATGCTTTGATCCACATAGTAGCGATAGCAACAATCAAAACGAGAGTACTAGCGGATCACATTACTTGTTAATCATGTCAATGATATCGTCGAAAACATCTCTATCTTTGCGCATAGAGTCCATGACAATAATCTGGACTTTGGTAATCTCTATGACAAAGAGGACCTAGTGGAATCTGCAGAATTCGTGAAATATGATATACATATCAATTTATAAAAATGAGAAGGAAATTGCTACAACAACCGGTAAAAACTCACTTTGTGTTGTATGGCAAAAGTATGTACTCCTTGAAATATTGTTGCATCAGGAATTTGTAAATGTTATTCTTGGTTTCCACTGGCTAGAGTTCTAAGGACTTCTCGTTGATTACATATGGGTCCATGAAACCGCACTTGAAGTCTCCTTCTTTACGACATCTTTGAATCTCCATTCTACGGTGAAAAAAAGACGTTAAATTTTTGATGTCACATATGACGAGCAAATGAACAAAATTAAAGTAAATGACATTACAGAACCTAGCAACTCATAAGAGAGATGTCAAGGCCGTCTTGATGGTATACGTCATGGCAATCGTCCCAGCGTATGCACATATCGTATGTCCCATGGAAGAAATGTTCATTTCTAACCCTTGTCGTGAACATCATCCTACCCTTAGCTGATTGATCCATGTACCATTCATGGAATTGGTACATCTGTGTAGAGCTTGGAGACCAACTCTGGCTTGACAAATGGTTTGCCGAGTACGTACTGGTGTTTTAATTCTGCGCTCTCTATATGGGTCTTCCCTAGCAGTTACTCCTTTCTCATATTTGTATCGGCCATAAATTGTTATAAACTGATGTCGTAGACCGATGGCATCGGCTCAATCATTTGTTTCTTTTGCGTTCCGAGTTGGAGGTGTTGGCGTAGAATTTCTACCCGCCTTGCAACCGAACAGGTTCCACGTTTCCACGGCGGCCTGGGAGATTTGCTTTACTCCAGTGCAGGTCCAGAGGCTTGCCTAGGTGCGTGTAGGGCGTGTCAGTTGATTTGATCTACAATCAATAAGATAAACAAGTAAACCATGTCAGAAAACAATGACCGATCGGCCGATAGGCCGATGTCGCATTGTCGTGGCCCAGCCGATAGGGCAAAGCTATAACGGCTTACTCGTGATAAAGCGAGATTAAAACATGAATCTAATCTTATCGGCCTTCATCAACATACTGATGTCAATTAATGGCATCGACCGATAAGGGATAATAAAGATAACTACACTAGCTAATACTCTAATGTGAATCTATATAAACTAACCAACCAATATAAACATACTGATCACAGATAAACCCTAAAGAGTAATCTATAACAAATATATTTATATTCATTAATCCATTCATGTAGATGGCAGACACACATAAAAACCTTAAGATAATCATATGCATTAGGTAAGACTGGCTGAAACTCCAGTGCTATCCTTAATTACAATCGAAAACAGGCTTCGAGTTAAATCTCAAAACAGGACTAAGGTCGATAGCGACTCAAAGTGTGAATTGAGACTTAACACGAAGAAAATCAAGTCGCCGATTGCTTTTGGGGATGATAGATGCATTGAAAGATCTAACCAAGCATAGTAATTAAACCACCGTCGGCAACAAACCCTAAAACGAGTAAATTGCTAGCGGAACATAATTAGGACACTTGTCAAGATCATTCAAAACATGATAAACGACGATCACATCATCGAGGCTTAACGTGTCTAAAGCGACACGCTAGCCCCGACGATGTAGATCATCGGGCATGAGAACTCGCCGGAGTTAACCTCTTGCGAGGGTTGGCGATACGCCGAAAGTAGATTGAAACAAACTGATTGTTGTATTGAGTTGTGAGAGAGTTTCTATGTACATACTACCGTGATATTTATACCCGAGATTACAACATGGTCCTTGTAGGACACGTTCTTATCTCTAACTAACAAACAAGTTTTTGCGGCAGACTCTTGCCAAAGATTAGATCTAAACTTACTTGATTTACAAGATACAATTGCCTAAAACCGAGCCTTATCTCTATTTGGCAACTTCCTTGAAGCTTATTCTAAGCCCAAACCAAGCCCACGCTGACTCTGTCAACTTCCAGCCTCTATCGGCCGATGATCACATTGAATCCGTATCGGCCGATACACTTTTACTGCAAGTGTCCCTTCCAGTCTGATACGCTTACCGAGTCCGATATGAGACTTGGTCCGACTCCAATTCATCCCTTCTCTCTGCATCGGTTTCCTCTTCCCTCTCCGGGCCGATTACGAAAATCTGCTATTAACACATGCCCCCCAATTTCGCTTCATTATATAATGTGGCGGAATTAGCTCCGAGGAACTCATCGACTTCTTCGCTAGGGTTTGTTTGAAAACCACGCAGATCCAAGCTCATAACTTCTCGCCGCCGATTTCCTTGCGCAATTCTTTGTCCAGCCTCTTGCGCCTCGCGATTCCGACGACTCCTCGGCGTCTCTCTGGTACCGACCCCTTCAACAGCAACAATGGCTTCCGCGCCGTTCTACGCTTCCGAGATCCCCGTGGTGAGTCAATCCTTTCTGAACCCACATTTTATTTTCTCGCCGATTTCTTCAAATTAGGGTTTCTGCTTTTGCCCCCAGGTCATTACCTTATATCACTATTCATATGCCGTAGGTCTTCAAAAATCAAATCTTAATCCCTACCAACGACAAATCGCACTGGTTCCTTCTAGGCCCCATGGGCAACTGCGAACCAACCTGGCTGATAAACGCAGAAACAAACAGAGTTCCTTTTAAACAAGCCAAGCCCAATGTTTCTTCTTGGAAGCACACCTTCAGATCCTGGCCGTCAAAGCTCAATGGCTACAGAACCTGGCACAAGAGGATTGCTGCAACCAAGCAGGTTCACTGGGACGAAATAGGAATCGGCCAATGCATCACTCTGTCCCTGGCCGATACCAAGAAAAATGAACCACTTATGTCAGCGGCCATCTATTTCTGGTCTAGCACCTTGAACGCTTTCCTATTCCGGCAAGGTCCGATGACCCCAACGCTGATTGACGTCACGCTGCTGACAGGACTAGACATCCAATCTGAGATCAACCCCTTCAGTCTCCTAACAAACAGCAGCCATAAGTTGAAAACCAAGAAAATTGGAGGCTGGTTCGGGTACATTTCTGAGCATATGGAACAAGGATCAGTCTCAGAGCGGGAACACGTGGCCATCCTGACACTATGGTTGGAAAGATTTGTTTTCTGTGGATCAAGCTGCGGCCCCACTCTAAATTGCCAACACTTGGCTCAAGCTCTGGTTGATAAGAAACAAATCCCCCTTGGTTGATATCTCCTGGGAGCTGTCTATCGGCTACTTCATACTGCCACTCAAGATCTGATGCTGAAGCAAACTGTGGCGCATGGAGGACCATGGTGGTTTATCCAACTTTGGTTAACTATCCATACCAACACCATAGTCGATCGGCCTCCACTATCGGACTCCTGCTTCCCATCGAAGTACGCCGATCACGAAGATCCCAGAACCAGAAGGTGCATGTCTTTTGGAGAAGCGACCTCTGTCTATCCTGGAGCAGATCAATCGGCCGAAGACATGTCCACATGGTTCATCCGATTCTACACCGGCCCCCCGTCAGTTAGGATGGACATGTTCATCTACACCTCATACCAGGATTTTGAACTCCCTGACGATCTCCACTTGGACCTGGTGAATGATGACATGGAGTCACGGGAATCATTTATGATCGGCATCACCCCATGCCTGCTCCCAGTAGGCATATTCCAAGGAAGAAGCACCAGCCTATCCTATGAATTCTACAACCCCATGGTGGCTGCTAGACAGTGCGGGCTTGGACAACTCCCCCTCAACTTATACTTCCATCGGCTCCTAGAGAGCAGGGGTATGGTCTCATCAGCTTTGATCATGAGTAAAGTTCTGGAGATCGAGATCCCAAACCTGGGTGACTGTGACCGATTGCATCTGAGCGCCTTCATCCACATGAGCTTCCAAGCATGGTGGCAAGAATGGGCTGCTCATATCTTTCAGCAATCGGCCAGATTTCATCTAACAGAGCTTATCCAGGATATCAGCCCTCAAGTCCCTGACGGCCCGATTCCATCCGTGAGCAATAGTGGACAGAAGATATCATATGCAATGGTCCTGGCTCCATCGGGCAATTCTGTTCTAGAATCAGCTATCGGCCTTACTGCCCCAAAGGTCTCATCACTGCTCCAAGGGCCGATAGCTAAAGAAACCACCAAAAGGAAAGCACCGGCAAGGGACAAACCCCAAAAACCTGTGAAAAAGTCCAAGGTTGCTGACCAAGCCGATCCTGTCCAATTAGACCCCTTCGTAGAAGAGTTTCTAGACGACCAAGTAATGGAGGAGGAGGTCGATGCAGCTGTCGCCGATGTGCCAGAAGAAGAAAATCCATCGGCCGAGACTACTAAGGAACCATCGGCCAAGACCACCGCAATCCCACCGGCTGATGACCAAGCCGACGTCGCCCAACCAAAGAAAACCAGGCATGCAATCCGCAAGGTAACACATTTCCTTTCTTGAATTTATGCAATCTCCTTCTGTTGGTATGTTACACCTCAATCCCTTGCAGGTTCTTGCATCGTCTTTGTTGAAGGAACGAACTCAATCGGCCCCTTTAGCAAGAACTAAGAAGGCAACCTTGCAAAGGCGCGAACGAGCCAAGGCCCGATTGAGAACACCGTCTCCTTCTCTACCACCTTCTCCGATTGCTTCGGTAAGAGTTAATCTTTATATTATTCCTCTAGTAGTATAGATTTGATTACCTCTTTTCTGCCTTTCTTCAGCCGCGAGCTCCATCACCTGCACCACATCGGCCAACCCCCTCGCCCACCATCTCAAGACAACAAAAGGAGGCTGATGCAAGCACAACCGATGCCCTATCACGGGTAAACCAGGTCACTTTGATTCCTTTGCCGATTTCTTGTCTGACTAGGCTGACCATGCCCTATGTTGATATTTACAGAACTTAGCCGATATGTTTTCTTTCTATATCGGCCAATTCCTTGATGACGAGGACAAAGAGCCACCCATCACAACCAAGGCGTCGATCTCTGACGAACTGAAGAGCCGGCTGTCCGACATCGCCAATCGGCTGGAGTCATCGCTGGAATTCTTGGTGGAGGATTGCACTCCCATCAGGATCAGGGTACAAGAAATTCAAGACCAACTGCCTGAAGACCTGATGGAGAACCTGACACCAGCCATCTTCCTGGAACAATACCAATTCAAGCTCCACAAGGCGAAAGAAAGAATCGCAGAGAGGCGGGAACGTGAAAGCTTGGAATCGGCCTTAACTGCCAGCAAAGCTCAAGTCAATTCGGACAAGACTAGATTGGATGAGCTGGCTGTTGAGCTGATTATCCTAAACAATAGGCTTGAAGAACTCCGCCGTCTCGAAGCAGATTTGGCACTAAAGCTAGAAGCTACCCGCAAAGAAATCCAAGAAGTTGAAGCCAGAATAGCTGCATCACCCAAGGCCATAGAAGACCAAACGGCAAAGCTGAAGGCATCGGCCAAGTACCTTGCAACCCTGAGCAAATCTTTGAAGCCAATCCCAGGGTTGACGGCCGATGACGCCCAAGTAATAGAAGACATTGACCAAATCCGTCGTAAGGCCATTGCAGCTATTGAAAACTTTATAGGGTGATGTAATATATGTTATGTCCTTCTTGTAAACAGATAACCTTTTGCTTTGATTATCATAAATCTCATCGGCCAATCAGCCGAATTTGATCTGAATAAATCTGAAGAAGTTCAAGCTTGAAAAATTTTTGAAGTCCATAAACCTAGATCAATCTGACAAACTTGAAGAATCTTGAAGAAAAAGAAAAATCTTGAAAAATCGCGCTTGTATATATATATGCCCCCCAAATTTTGGAAGATGAGGGCTCATGTTGTAAAATTTGAACTAAGGGTGATAATGCATATCGGCCATCTAAAGACGATGTGTACCATATCGGCTATTGTCATAAATCGGCTGGCAAGCCGATCATGAATCGATCCAGACGCTGGGATGATATTTCTTTAAGTATTTGCCGTTAAGGGCTCTTCCATAAATTTATCCATCTAATCCTTTGAGCAGATAAGCATTATGGGGAACACATCGATGAATCTGAAAAGGACCTTTCCAATTAGGTGACCACTTGCCGAATTTATTATCTCTGGAACCAATCGGCATTATTAATTTCCAAACAAGATCCCCTTCTTCAAATGACTTGGCGACAACTTTCTTATTATAATGACGAGCAACTCGATCTTTATCTCGCTTTATTTTCTCCAAAGCCTGCAATCGGACGTGCACCAAATCATCTAACTCATCAACCATAAGATTATGATACTCATCGGCTGTTAAGTCGTCTTGCAAAGCAATCCTTCTTGAGCCGATGTTGGTCTCCCATGGCAGTACAGCTTCATGTCCATAAACCAGCTGATAAGGTGGCACTTGAATTGCACCATGACAAGCCATCTGATGCGCCCAAAGGGAATCGGCCAGCGTGGTATGCCACCGTCTCGGCTGTTCGTCAATTTTTCTCTTGATCAACATAATTAAAGTCTTGTTAGAAGCTTCTGCCTGCCCATTATCTTGTGCATAATATGGAGAAGAATTTAGTAGTTTGATGCCCATGCTGTCGGCGAACTGCACAAACTCATCGGACACAAAAATTGATCCCTGATCTGTAGTCAATGTTTGGGGTAACCCAAACCGATATATAATATGCTCCTTGACAAACTGAATTGCATCCTTAGAATCAACCTTCTTAAGAGGGATGGCTTCAACCCACTTGGTGAAATAGTTTGTAGCCACTAGGATGTACTTGTGCCCTTTACTTGATGGTGGATTGATTTGTCCGATCATGTCTATACCCCATCCTCGAAACGGCCATGGCTTTATGATTGGATGCATAGCCGATGCCGGTGCTCTCTGGATTGCTCCAAATTTCTGGCAATCTTGACATCCTTTATAATACTTGAAACAATCCTCTAGCATTTTGGGCCAGAAATATCCAGCACGCTTCAAAAGCCATCTCATTTTATGGGCCGATTGATGGGTTCCACAAATCCCTTCATGTACCTCGCTCATAACAATTTTGGCCTCCTCTAGACCTAAGCACTTGAGCAAGACACCATTAATCGTCCTATAGTATAGATCCTCATCTAACAAGACATAATGCAAGACTTTGTATTTCATCTGTCGCGACGCCGATTGAGAAGGGTTTTTCAAATAATCAATGATAGCAAACCTCCAGTCGTCGGCATCCACGGCAGCAATCTGAATTGGAACATCTTTGGCCATCGGCCTGTATCCTGATGCCCCCTGAGCTAAATAATTGGCCTCGAAATTCTTCTTTCTGGGTATATGCCTCATCGTCACAATCTTGAAAATCTGTAGCAACTCCTTGCACTCCTCATTGTAAACTCTAAGAATATCATTCTTGCATTCATACTCCCCGGAAAGTTGATTGATTACCAGCTGTGAATCACCAATGATCTCTACGGAATCGGCCTCGACCTCTTGTAATAACTGCAAACCTTTAAGCACCGCTTCATACTCTGCTTGATTGTTAGTATAATAAGGCTTGATAGTAAAAACAAACTCGAAGCTTGCCCCCCGAGGGGATATTATGACGAGGTCGATACCGCATCCATGCCTGCAAACGGATCCATCAAAATACAGTGTCTACGGCACAATGTCTGCATATGCAATTGAATCATCTCTGTGTTGAACAATGAAATCGGCCAGGGCTTGTCCTTTAATTGCTTTGGCCGATTCATATCTGAGGTCAAACTCTGTTAAGGCAAAAATCCACTTCCCAATTCTCCCTTTTAAAACAGGGGCCGATAGCATGTATTTCATCACATCGGCCTTACTTACCACAATGCACTCATTGGAAAGTAAATAATGCCTCAACTTAGTACATGAAAAATATAAACATAAACATAGTTTCTCCACCGGCGTGTACCTTGTTTCAGCATCTAACAACCTCCTACTGAGATAGAAAATAGCCCTTTCTTTACCATCAATGTCTTGAACTAAAACCGAGCCAATAGACTTCTCATCGGCCGATAGGTACAGCCTGAATGAAACCCCTTTCTGCGGAGGGATCAAAACTGGAGGGGAAGTTAAATATTCCTTGATATCGTCCAATGCTTTTTGTTGCTTATCACCCCATATAAACTCTTGATCGTCCTTTATTTTCAACAAAGGAGTGAATGGCTCTATCCTGCCTGATAGGTTTAATATAAAGCGCCGGACAAAGTTGATCTTCCCGAGCAGAGATTGTAACTTGGTCTTGTTAGTTGGAGGCTTGATATTTTTGATAGCATCAATGTTTTTCTATGTAATCTCAATTCCTCTTTTATGGACCAAGAAACCAAAAAACTGACCGGCCGATACGCCAAAGGCACATTTGTTAGGATTCATCTTTAAACCATATTTCCTTGCTCTTTCTAGTACCTTACGTAAATCGGCCAAGTGCATATTGTACTCTTTGGACTTCACGACGACGTCATCGATGTAAACCTCAATCAGTGAGCCGATGAGATCATGAAAAATATAATTCATAGCTCTCTGATAAGTAGCTCCAGCGTTCTTCAGGCTGAAGGTCATGACAACCCACTCTTATAGGCCGATTGCCCCCGGACACCTGAAGGCCGTCTTGTGAATATCTTCTTTGGCCATGAAAATCTGGTTGTAGCCTGCGTTCCCATCCATGAAACTGATAATCTTATGTCCAGACGCGGCATCTACCAGCAGATCGGCCAACGGCATAGGGTACTCATCTTTTGGCGTTGCTTTATTCAAGTCTCTGAAATCGATACACACCCTAAGCTTTCCGTTTTTCTTTAACACTGGAACTATGTTGGACACCCAGTCGGCATATTGGCAGGGTCTAATAAAATTGGCGTCGTAAAGCCTGGTGATCTCTGCTTTGATGGCTTCGTGCATATCGGCCTTAAATCTCCTAGGAGCCTGCTTAAATGGCCGATAGCCTGGTTTGATAGGTAACCGATGTTCTACGATCGATCGGCTTAACCCTGGCATCTCGTGATACTCCCATGCAAAACAGTCTATGAATTCTTTCAAAAGATTTATCAAATTATTCTTATATTCCCTTGGCAGGTTAGCACTTACATACGTCGGCCTAGGCCTGTCACCTATTCCTATATCAACCTCTTCGAGCTGATCAGCCGATGCAAAGCCTTGTCCCAATTTTCCATCTAACTCATCCACCGCATCATCTGTGTAGGGACTTGCTTTCTCGTCTTGGGCAGTGGATGGTACATCTTTGTTAAAGCAACTGCTTGTCTTGATCTTCAATCGTTTCGATGTCGCAATCAGTTACTTTGAGGAAATCAGCGTCCCAGACTCGTTCGGACAGGCAATCGATTCCCTCCATCTCCCAAACTGCGGGATCGGCATTGGCCACGTGTACTGACCGATCGGCCTACACTATCTCGACCTGGTCCCCTTGCCATTGTATAAGGCATTGGTGCATTGTTGAAGGGACGCAACAATTTGCGTGGATCCAATCCCGTCCCAACAACAGGCTGTAGGAAACCTTTCCATCAAAGACGAAAAAAGTGGTGGGTATCGTCTTGTTGCCCACGGTGAGCTCCACGTTTAGCACCCCCTTCACCTCGGATGCGTTGCCACCAAAGTCTTTCAGCACCATGTTGGTCTTGATGAGATCCTCAGGCACTTTTTCAAGCTTCCTAAAAGTTGTATATGGCATTAGGTTTACTGCCGCGCCGCCGTCGACCAGCATCTTCGTCATCGGCCGCCCATTGACGAATCCCTTGATGTATAACGGCCGGAGGTGCCTGTAGCTAGTGTCGGCCGGCTTGTCGAACTTGGCTTGGTCTGGTGACAACTGTAACTTAGCCGAGGACTGTTCATCGTCGGCTACCGCTTCATCGGCCGTCTGCATGCTGTATTCTGCTGGCAATATAAAGACCATGTTAACAGAAGCCGATGCTACGCCTTTACCTTTTGCAGACGCAGGAGCTCGTGCTGATTTCGAGGTGCCTTCATCGGCCTTGACCACCGTAGATTTTATCCTCCACTCTTTTTTAGTCCTGGTGGGCCGATGGGCGGTTGTCGCTTGCTGCTCCTGGACCTGCTCCTTCCTCAGCCTCTGTACCCGTCGTTTTTGGGTCTTGGTAAACACGTCGCTTGGGCACCACTGAGGATTCTGGGGTTGATCGTCATCTTCGTCGTAACAATCTTGGTGCATCGGCCCTAGCCTTTCATGCACAGATTTTCCTTGCTTGGCTGGCCGATGCGCTTGCCTGCTTGAGCTACCTTGATAGGAGTCTTCTACATCATTGCACGCAGGGCACTCTTGGATGGATGGCAACCTCATCCCTTCGTTCCAGCAGAACCGGAAAAACTCACACTCCCATCACCATCGGCCCTGTCCGCCCGCACCATGTTGACTGGGAACGGGTGTCCTTCTATCTTCATCGGCCGCTTGGTATCATCGATCTTAATCCTGCCTTGCTCGATGGCCGATTGGATCTGTTGTCGGAAGATCTTGCATTTGTTGGTATGATGGGAATATGTATTGTGCCACTTGCAATATCTCCTCCTCTTGATTTCTTCGGTCGATGGCAGTATATGACCTACTGGCAGCTGGATCTGCTTTTCT
Source organism: Oryza officinalis (assembly GCA_008326285.1). Taxonomy (NCBI): domain Eukaryota; kingdom Viridiplantae; phylum Streptophyta; class Magnoliopsida; order Poales; family Poaceae; genus Oryza; species Oryza officinalis. The sequence goes on from BDMV01000009.1 coordinate 3,449,256, forward strand.
TGCAGGAGTAAGTCAAATATATTATCGGCCTTGTTGATGTCGAAGTCGTACTTATCTTCTTTATCACTTTTCTTGGCCCATTGGCATGTCGTCGGCTTCTTCATCCGGGCCCACTCGGTCAGATCGACGTCAGCATCTTCTTCGTCGTCGTCGGAGGCGTACTGATAGACCGTATTGATCTTCTTCATGAACTTCTTCGCCTCCTGGAATCGCTGCTCGTGGGCTGATACTCGTTGTGCTAGCTGAGCTAGACTGTCAAATTCTTGTGACGAGAACCTTTCTCGTATCGGCCCCAGTAGTCCCTAGAACACCAAATCGGCCAGTTGAGAATCGGTCAAACTAAGGCTGTAGCACCTGTTCCTTATGTCCCTGAACCGTTGAATGTATTCCGGGACCGATTCGTCAACCCTCTGCCTGATGGCGATGAGATCGGACAGCTTCATCTCTTGTACGCCGTTGTAAAAGTATCTATGAAACTATTTCTCCAGGTCGACCCAACCTCTAATGGAGTTGCAGGGTAAAGAGGAAAACCATGTAAACGCTGACCCTGACAAGGAGAGAGGGAAAAATCTCACCCTCAATGCTTCCACAGCCGATGCCTCACCACACTATGCTAGGAATCGGCTCATGTGCTCGTATGTCGAGACGTTATCCTGCCCTAAAAACTTGGAGAAGTCCGGTATTTTGTATCGGCTTGGCAGTGGCACTCTGTTGAACTCCTCGGGGTACGGATGCCGATACACTGTAGAGCTCTCCTTGGGCTTCAAGCCGAATTGATCTCGCATCACCTCGGCTATCATGTCGGCCCAGTATCCTACGGGCTGGTGTGGGAAGTCCTGGTGGTAGGACTGCTACAGGCCCTCTGACCGATATTGCCTGGGGGAGTACGGTTGGAAGTGATGATTCAGGTTCTGTGCATCGTACTGCCCTGTAGTATACTGCTGGTAGCCTTGCGGCGCATTGTACGCAGTCGGTGGCGGAGGATTACTGAACACGGGGGCTTGAGGTTGTCCGGCCGATGGCGGGTTTACTGGGACTTGCTCCATCGGCTCGATCACCAGTTGTTTCCCCTTTGTCCATTGCGCAAATTGTTCCTCCATGATGTGCTGGGGACTTCCTCCCGCTTGCTTGGCAAGGACCAGTGGCATGGTTGGCACCGGCTGAGCCGATGGAGGCGGGATCGGCGCCGTCGGCTGTGGGGTTGAGCTCAAATCTGTCCTCATGGTCCGATAAGCAGGGAACTTGTTTTCAGGCAAGAAAATCGGCCCTTGAGGTTTGTACTGGTGAATTGAGCCATCTAGGATTGATTTGACCGTATTGGTCAATGTATTCACCAGAATCCCCGACTGGTTGACTAGCGCAGAGTGGACTGCGGAGTCGATGCGGTCTTGCAACGTCAGCGCGGCGTTCTCTTCAGTTTTGACGGCGTGGTCGTGGGCTGCTGCCGACGTGCTGGCTCCATCTCCAGGGCTCGGCATTATCACCTTAGATTTTTGGATGAGGGTTCCTTGCCGAGTCCTAGAGTATGTTTGCAGGTACATATTTTGGAACTGCTCGATCAGCTTGTCCATCTCAACTCTCTGCTCTTCATTGAGCTGGTCGACCGTCACGGAGACGACGTTCTCCTTGGAGATCTCACCCTGCTTTGACATCTTGCAGTGGTCTTCTTGTTGTCGTGAAGCTTGTGTTCTTATGGTCCCACCGGGCGTGCCAAAAGCGTGTTGGCGTAGAATTTCGACCCGCCTTGCAACCGAACGGGTTCCACGTTTCCACAGTGGCCTGGGGGATTTGCTTTACTCCAGTGCAGGTCCAAAGGCTTGCCTAGGTGCGTGTAGGGCGTGCCAGTTGATTTGATCTACAATCAACAAGATAAACAAGTAAACCATGTCAGAAAACAATGACCAATCGGCCGATAGGCCGATGTCGCATTGTCGTGGCCCAGCGGATAGGGCAAAGCTATATCGGCTTACTCGTGATAAAGCGAGATTAAAACATGAATCTAATCTTATCGGCCTTCATCAACATACTGATGTCAATTAATGGCATCGGCCGATAAGGGATAATAAAGATAACTACACTAGCTAATACTCTAATGTGAATCTATATGAACTAACCAACCAATATAAACATACTGATCACAGATAAACCCTAAAGAGTAATCTATAACAAATACATTTATATTCATCAATCCATTCATGTAGATGGCAGACACACATAAAAACCTTAAGATAATCATATGCATCAGGTAAGACTGGCTGAAACCCCAGTGCTATCCTTAATTACAATCGAAAACAGGCTTCAAGTTAAATCTCAAAACAGGACTAAGGTCGAGAGCGACTCAAAGTGTGAATTGAGACTTAACACGAAGAAAATCAAGTCGCCGATTGGTTTTGGGGATGGTAGATGCATTGAAAGATCTAACCAAGCATAGTAATTAAATCACAATCGGCAACAAATCCTAAAATGAGTAAATTGCTGGCGGAACATAATTAGGACACTTGTCAAGATCATTCAAAACATGATAAATGACGATCACATCATCGAGGCTTAACGTGTCTAAAGCGACACGCTAGCCCCGACGATGTAGATCGTCGGGCATGAGTTCTTACCTCTGCTCTGGGGAAGCAAGAACTCGCCGGAGTTAACCTCTTGCGAGGGTTGGCGATGCGCCGAAAGTAGATTGAAACAAACTGATTGTTGTATTGAGTTGTGAGAGAGTTTCTATGTACATACTACCGGGATATTTATACCCAAGATTACATCATGGTCCTTGTAGGTTTGTACTGGTGACAAACAAGTCTTTACAGCAGACTCTTGCCAAAGATTAGATCTAAACTTACTTGATTTACAAGATACAATTGCCTAAAACCGAGCCTTATCTCTATTTGGCAACTTCCTTGAAGCTTATTCTGAGCCCAAACCAAGCCCACGCTAACTCTGTCAACTTCCAACCTCTATCGGCCGATGATCACATTGAATCCGTATCGGCCGATACACTTTTACTGCAAGTGTCCCTTCCAGTCCGATACGCTTACCGAGTCCGATACGAGACTTGGTCCGACTCCAATTCATTCCTTCTCTCCGCGTCGGTTTCCTCTTCCCTCTCCGGGCCGATTACGAAAATCTGCTGTTAACAGGAGGGTAGTCTTTGCCTTTGTCTTTCTTTTCCCAAAGGACTTTTGAACTGAGCGGTCGTAATCTGATAGTAAGTTCTTTTTCGTGGATTCGCCCATTGTCTTAAAGAAGGCCTTAGTTATCGGGTCTATTGGAATCTTCTTCTCTGGAACCCGTGGCTTGAAGTGATCCTCCACTTGTTTTCTCACGATCTCGTTAATCTCCTCGTCTGTCCTATCATACGTTCTTTTCTTGAGAGTGGATAGTTTTGGCTCGTCAAGTCTTGGCTTCTTCGTTTGTTGTGTGGACTTTGACGGCGCTGGACGAGGTGGGCAAGACCGCCTGGTGCTTGTAGCTGGTTGCGGCATTGAAGACGGAGGAGACTGTGCAGGCGGCGAAGACGGTGCAAGCGGAGGAGACCGTGGTTGTTGAGGAGACGATGCCGGCGGAGGAGACCGCGGTTACGGCAGAGACCAAGGCTGCGGTATTGGAGATGTAGGAACGGACGCCGCTACTCGCCCAGGAAGAACGATGTAGCGCTTGCACCATAGTATAATGGCGTGGGCTGTCTCTCGTAGTTTCATCTCCCCATCTCCTCTAGGGATTTCTAGCTCGAGATCCTCAAAGCCTGGGACCACCAGCTCAACTTCGACCTTTGAGTACTGAGGTGGAATCGATCTATAATGGTACGTCCCGTCTTGCTGCACTTGTATGGCCATGCCCTCCGCCACGTTCATGAGAATCAAGGTTAATTAGTAATTAACATATGCACAAACTTTCACAATATACAAGCCATATATCATAAAACTACGAGCATACCTTGATCGATATGTTTCTGAAGGGAATATACAGTTCACACGGTGTCCACTCCGTGATTTCATCCACGGGGCAGGGTGGTTTGTCGACAGCTGGCCCTGCTGCAGCGTCAATGCTATGTTCCCCTACTTGCCCTGTAGAAGCGCAGCTGTTTCAATTGCCTGAGGGGCTCACCATGACGTGAGGAACAGATGGTGAGTCAACTGGCTCTGCTATTCAATTAAGCGTTGGTCCACCTGTCTTGCCACCTCCTCTTGCAACCGTGCATCGTGGGTCACGACCTTTAATTCAAGATCAGCCAATTTCGCATCCGCATCTCTCTTGCTCATCATGCGACTCCAGTACGTGTGGATGTCCTCTTTAAACCCATACTTCCATGGAACCACGCCTTCTCCGTGCGTTCGTCCTGGGTGCTTTGGATTTTCCAGTGCGAGCGTAAGCTCGTCCTTCTCTCTGTCCGGATGGAATCTTCCATCAAAAGACACCTCTAGGGCATCCACGAGATGGTGAGCTGCTTGGCGTATGTCATCGCCAAAGATCAAGGAGTCATCACTGGGATTCAGTGTCCCCCCATTAGTGTAGTACCAATGTTTTGATCATTCAGGCCAATCAACTATGGCCAGAACGATTCCTCTTTTGGCTAGAGCATCCTTCATTTTCTGCCACTTGGGTACTGCCTTCTTGTAGCCGCTCAACCCTAGCCGGTGAAAGTACTTCTTCTTGGGGGCATTGACTTTGTTCTTCGCTATTTTGGCTTGCCCTTGCTCTCCTATTTTGTAGACTACAAATGCATCCCAATGATCCTTCAGTTTGGGGAATGTGTTGAAGTCTAGTGTCAGATCCTTCAGGATATATCTGTTGTACAAATCTTTCTTGTAGCCCTGGAATTGTTGGGCCATCTTTTTTAGCATCCAATCCATCACTTTGGCATGGTCTGCTTCAGGGATCATGAAAGTCTCGAGCATGGTGGTACATTGCATGTCCTTCTCTGTATTTGGGACATATGTTTGTTCAATATCCCCTCATGACCTTGTTTGGCGCCAGTTATGTATGCTGATGGGCATGTGATCCCTCACGACTCAACTGCTATGTGATACAAATTTTCTTGCTGCATCGGCGGGGGAACTGGTTCGCTGTCTGGGTTCACTTCAGTTATGATGTGTCGCCCCTCCATCTTCCTCGCGACATCTCGTTGTCCGCGTGCCCTCTTCATACCAACAGTCGGTTGGCTAGCCTGTTGTTCATCTTGGTTCTCCTCCTCATTCCCTTCCTCATTCCCCTCCTCATTTAAATAGTTAGGGTCCTCGTTCCCCTCCTCGTCCGCCCAGTACTGGCTGCTGCCCTCATTGATCTCGTCCAAGAGAAATTGTTCGTCATCGCGATTTGTCATCTGTTCGTAACATTAAATAATACAGAAAATGTTATTATTATCCACATTGTTAATAATAACATTCTAAAATTCACTTAAGAATTATGCATTCTACACTTATATCATTATATATATCAATATTGTTGGCAACTACGAAGAACTTCTAAAATTCACTTAGTTAAGAAATATGCAACCTACGTGTATATTGTTATATATATCCACATTGTCCACAACTACGAAGAACTTCTAAAATTCGCTTACTTATATATATCCACATTGTCGACATGTATATTGTTATATGCATTTTCTTATGATTAATAAGTATTTGCTAACTTTTTTAAGCAACTTACGTATAGAAATTTTTTTGTAAAAAACGCACCGTTTAGCAGTTTGAAAATTGTGCGCGCGGAAAACGAGAGAGGTGAGTTGGAAACTCATTGAAAAAACACAACCTTAAAAAATATGCAACCTACATGTATATTGTTATATATATCCACATTGTCGACAACTACGAAGAACTTAGGTATGCATACATATCCACATTGTCGACAACCTACATGTAAATTGTTATATATATCCACAGCCTTAGGTATGCATACAAATAAAATTAACACGTCAGATCTCATATATCACATATCTTGCCTTAGCGTGTTGCTTGGCGACCTTCGAATCACGTAATTCAACTTGAGAGTCACGCTTGTCCAACCCTGGCAACAAAACAATCGTTAGGTAATTATAACATTTGCATTGAACAACTAAAACATAGCCCTGGTTGTAAATATATTTTTCAAAAATTATCTATATTTTAATCATTTGTAGAAGTTTTTTAAAATTCTAAACATACTTTTAGTTTCAAACATGTACATTAGTCGTAAGTCTAAATTCAAAACATTTGCATATACATCGTTAAGTCAGAGATAGTGATTCAAGATATTGGGTGAACACAATACCTCACTCTTTCATGGCTACAAACGGATAATTTCCGTAACAAATTTTGTCTTGACTCCCCATGCATAGGAGTCAAGACAAAATTTTAAAAATCATATATAATTTCGCATTCTTTTATTCGCTCGTTCGTTCGTTCATTTGTTCGGTCGTTCAGTTGCTCGTTCGTTCGCTCGATCGTTCACTCGTTCCCTCACTCGTTCGTTCGTTCGCTCGGTCGTTCGCTCGTTCCCTCGCTCGTTCGGTTGTTCGCTCATACGTTCGCTCATTCGCTCGGTCGGTCGCTCGGTCATTCGCTCGGCTGTTCGCTCATTCATTCATTCGCTTGGTCGTTCGCTCGTTCCCTCGCTCGTTTGTTCATTCGCTCGGTCGTTCGCTCGTTCCCTTGCTCGTTCGGTTGTTCGCTCATACGTGCGTTCGTTCGCTTGGTCGGTCGTTCGGTCGCTCCCTCGCTCGTTCGGTCGTTCACACATATGTTCCCTCACACGTTCGTTTGTTCGTTCGATCGGTCGGTCGGCCGCGGTGGCAGTACGGCAGTGGCGGCGGCGGCGCCGCCGCCGAAGAAGAGAGGGGTGGAGGGGGACTAAAGATCCTATCTTTAGTCCCGATTCTTTTCACCAACCGGGACCAAAGAAAATTCCTACTATTTCTAAATTTATTTTTGTCTTGGCTTTGGATAACAACCCGGACTAACAACTTAAAAAAGTTAACCGTGGCCAAATTAATTTCATTAAAAGTAGGTTTAAAACATGAGTAATTAACTTTAGCCCAATAAACTGCATTAAAAAGTGCAATAAAAATATAATTAGCCTTAGCCCGTTTGAAAATAATGAGAAAACATTTGAAATAGTTTAAAACTGTTATAAAATTTTAAAATCATATATAATTAGCCCATGCCCGAATAAATGCATTAAAAATAAAATAGTCATAAAAATAACAAAAAAACATTTAAAATATGTTAAAATTTGGTATAAAATTTCAAAAATCTTATATAATTAATCCATGACCGATTAAGTGCATTAAAAATAAAATAAAGTCATAAAAATAATGATAAAACATTTAAAATATGTTGAAAATTGTTATAAAGTTTTAAAAATCTTATATAATTAACCCATGCCCGATTAAGTGCATTAAAAATAAAATAGTTAGGTGTATCATTAGTGGACACATGCGTTTAACACACAAACAGGTTTGTTTACTTATTATTACTGCATCGTCTGATGCATATCTGAAAGCGTTTTTATCATCCCAAGTGCTAGTATCGTTCACGTGCCGCCACCCTGTCAATCAATGAATCAATGGAATATAATGATCAATCCTCGGCTCAGGAATACACAATATGCTTCAGTTGATCATAATAGAATAGAGGAATCTTCAATTCATTAAAAATAATTTACAACGTGATGGTTGACCTCACGTACTTTCTCCTAACGAATGTTCCTTCGCTATGATCATTGCGTGAGTAAGGGGTGTCCTCTTTGATAGGACAATGCTCAGGTCAACCGTTACCGCAAATGGAGGTTGCCCGTCACACCGATCGTAATCTTCGTCAGTCTTATTCTTGACTCCGACAATCTTCCTTTTTTCTGGGAGAACCACGTGGCGCTTTGGCTCGTTAAGCCCTTTCCCCTTCTTTGGTTTGCTAGACATGTCCTTCACGTAGAAAACTTGCGTTACATCATTGGCTAGGACGAATGGTTCGTCTGAGTTTCCAACCTTGGTAAGGTCAACTGTTGTGATCCCACAATCATCAACCGTTACACCTTCACCAGTCAGCCTAACTCATTGGCACCGAAACAGAGGGACCTTCAGAGGTCCATAGTCGAGTTCCCATATCTCGTCGATGGCACTGTAATATGTGCTAGTTGTCCCATCGTCTCTCATGGTATCGATACAAACAACACTGTTTTGATTCGTGTTCCTTTTGTCTTGGGCTCCTGTGTAAAATGTATACCCGTTGATCTCGTATCCTTGGAATGTCGAGATTGACCAAGATGGTCCCCTCTCCAAGAAGGCTAGTTGTTGGTCAATCGTCTCGTTACCCATGAGATGTTGTCGCAACCATGCGGGGAAGTATCAATGTGATGATGTGTAATCTAGGCAGCGGACTTACCGATGTTTTTGGAGCGAACAACCGCTAAGTGCTCCTCAATGTAAGGAGCCACCAACGAATATTGTTGTAAAACCGTGAAATGTGCTTTACGAAATAAATTGTTGTCTATAGTCATTATTGTTTTCCTTCCAAGAGTCCCCTTTCCTCGTAGTCTCTCCTCGTGGCTTGACTCGGGGACCTTGATTGGACGAATGTCTTCAATAAATTCTACGTAAAACTCAATGACCTCCTCTATTCCATACCCCTTAGCGATGCTTGCTTCCAGACAAGAACGATTATGAACGCACTTCTTTAGAACACCCATGTACCTCTTGAAAGGGAACATGTTGTGTAGGTACACAGGACTGAGAATACCGATCTCTTTGACAAGGTGACATTGAAGATGCGTCATTATATTGAAGAAGGATGGTGGAAAGATAATCTCAAAGCTAACAAGACATTGCACCATGTCATTTTGTAGGGCTGTTAATCTGTCTAAATCGATGATCTTCTGCAAAATTATGCTTAGGAGAGCTCATAGCTTTGTTATTGTTTCCCGGACATTATCAGGAATGATACCCCAAATTATAATAGGAAGCAACTATGCCATCAACACGTGGCAGTCATGAGACTTTAGGTTTGTAAACATCTTCTCTTTCATGCTTATTATTCCCTTTATATTCGAGGAGTATCCAGATGGTACCTTGATGCTATCCAAGCATTCAAACATACTTTCCTTCTCTGCCTTGCTCAAAGTGTAGCTGGCTGGACTCAAGTAATAGCTTCCTTTCTCCTTTGTTCTGGATGAAGGCCATCGTGTTGTTTCATATGCTTCAGATCATTACGTGCTTCAAGTGTATCTTTCAACTTCCCATATTGATATGACCATGGCTACTACAAATATAACCGTTGATCACATCATAGGTCAACCGGATGATGTCAAGCTCAAGCTCTCCAAGTTTTGGAATTCAATTCGGTCACCTGCTACAGTGCTGACTTCAAATGGCCACCAAATATGCTTACGTGATCCTCATCTCCAAATTCCTTCTCAGTCATCCGCAATCACAAAAACAAGGTGTTGCGTCATCTGTAATAGGCCTATGGGCTTGTAACTTCATCTGGGACCCTGACCCAAGTGGAGCCCATATAGGATGCACCCCAATCTGGTGGAGCACGACAGTAGGGACTCCTTGGTCGTCCTCTCATCTCCTTAAATAGCTAGGTACCCCTTTAGGGTTTCTCGGGTTTTGTTAGATTAAATTTTTAGTTATTGCTACTTTTTCTTGTAGTTACGTGTGTCGGCTAGACCACCTAATTACTTGTCTTCGGAACCCCACCTTATCATGAGCTTTAATTCTTATTTGCAATTCAGATTGCTTTTATCTTGTTCTTAGTTGTTTCTTCGATTTGTTTGCAAGAATAAGGTTGATTTGCACCGGTAAGATCAACAACCCATGGAGAGGTGTATCGATCGCTAAGGCGCAACACAACAATGTCTTGTATGGTTTTAGTCAGGTCATCAACGTTTCTCTCAAATCGTAGTTATCATCAACTCACCGAAAGATCGGGACAACCAGATCCCTGAGCGTATTGAGTGGAGCTCAGGGTTTATCACATATACACCAAGCAAGCCTAGCAGGTTGATGCAAAAGTTTTTAGTTAGGTGCATCACGTCGATTGCATGGCGGACGTCTAAAACTTCCCAATAGGGTAACTCCTAAACAATAGACTTCTTCTTTCACATCACCGTGTGACCATCTTCACTTGCTATAGGTTGGTTGCTAGGTCCCTTTCCAAATAACATGGTTTTTCCGTTACGATGTTTAGGCTTAGTACAGTGGTCTGCCTTCTCTTCAAAATGTTTGCCTTTCTTTCATACAGGGTGGCTTGCAACAAGAAATCGACGATGGCCCTTGTACACAACCTTTCTACAATGCTTCAAATACTACTGCCAGTATCATCCATACAGTGCGTGCAAGCCTTATACCTCTTGTTTGATTGTTCGAATAGGTTGTTAAGTGCAGGCCAATCGTTAATGGTTACAAACAGCAACGCTTGTAGGTTGAATTGCTCCTGTTTGTCCTCATCCCACATAGAGACACCTTCTTTCATCCACAGCCGTTTCAGATATTCAACCAATGGTCTTAAATACACATCAATGTCGTTACCAGGTTGCTTTGGGCCTTGAATAGTAATCGGCATCATGATGTATTTCCGCTTCATGCATAACCAAGGGGAAAGGTTGTAGATACACATGGTCCCAGGCCAAGTGCTATGACCGCTGCGCATCTCCCCAAATGGATTCATGCCATCCGTAGTTAAACTGAACCTTATGTTCCATGCATCCTTTCCGAAATCTTGAAATGTTTTGCCACTGCGACCCACCGGCGGGGTGTCTCAGCATCCCGTCTTGTTTACGTTCTTCTACGTGGCAACGCATCATTCTAGTATGCGCTTTGTTCCTAAACAAACACCTCAGCCATGGTATTATAGGGAAATACCACATCACCTTAGCAAGAACTCTCTTCTTCCAAGGCTGTCCACCAACATCACCTAGGTCATCTCGTCTAATCTTGTATCTTAGTGCCTTACAAACCGGGCATGCTTCTAGGTTCTTGTACTCCTCACCGCGATAGAGGATACAATCGTTCGGACATGCGTGTATCTTCTGGACTTCCAGTCCTAGAGAGCAGACTACCTTCTTAGCTTCATACGTTGTTTCGGGCAATTCGTTTCCCTTGGGAAGAATATTCTTTACGAGTTTCAATAACTGGCCAAATGCCTTGTCAGTCACACCATTTTTTACCTTCCATTGCAAGAATTTCAGCATAGTACCCAACCTTTTGTGCCCCTGTTGCAACCTGGGTACAAGAACATTTTGTGGTCCGCTAACATCCGCTCCAATTTCTGGACCTCCTTTTCACTTCTGCAGTCCTTTACGTCGCACAACATCTAACCAAGATAATCTACACTGTCATTTTCTTCAACAGCTCTGTCCACCTCGCCTATTGTATTTTCTGTAAATCCATCGTATTGAGGCCAGTCCAGAATGTTGTCGTCTCCTTCTTCATCTTATTCCATTGCAACCCCTGACTCTCCGTGCGAGATCCAACAATTATAGCTAGGCATGAATCCCGACTCCAACAAGTGGATATGAAGAGTTCTTGATATAGAATACTTATTATGGTTTTTTCACTTTTTGCATAGACAACATATAAAACCCTTAGGTTTGTGGGCATTGGCCACACTCAAAAATTAAGGCACGCCATCAATAAACTCCTTCGACCGTCGGTCCGCGATGTACATCCATTACCAATTCATCTACATCAAGAGATAACAAATGTAAAGGAAGTCTACGAAAATAAAACTACTCAAATAATCATATAATAATTAAAAATATCATGATTAAACTGAAAACTAACGGTTTTAATGAATTTTTCTTATTTCTAACGATTTTATATTTATAAATTCAAGAAGTATTATGTGGGCACCCGAAAATTATATCGTCCAGTGCAACTTGTGACCACCACATAATTTTGGATGAGTGGGATCCATACACGCATAAATAGCCACTCATATTTCAATGTGCCCATGATCACAAATTGACACCATTCGATATAAAATCCATAATTCCAAATAATGAGCAAAGGAGATATTATTCGGACTCAGCATGCCAGTCAACTTCAGCCTGAGACATACCTGTCAAATCACCGAAGGTGGCGACCAAATGTGTTACATATCTCAGGAGACTTGACTCAAATTGCTAAAGCTCTACAACATCTCAATTGCTCAAAATTCATACTCATGCTTAGCTAGTCCCTAGGAAAAGCGACTAGCGTTGCACTTTTATCGCAAGCAATTGATAAACATCACGAATGCATAAATATGGATAAAAGGACAGGAAGGTACATATTTCATAATGGGGTTCAACAGCCCATCATACAACACAAAATATAACAGCGGAAGTTTTATAATTTCACATAAGCAAAAGTAAGACCCGTGATGTGCCAACCAACCCAAAGGGCAACCAACCGGGGCAAGAGCCAAGCTGAAATGGCTATTCACTACCCTCACCGCCCTCGGTAGGGTAGTAAGAACAATCAACCATGCCGACATCCTCATCTGAAATTTGCAGGCATCGGGTTAAGTACAAGATTGTACTTGCAAGTCTTACACATTAATATATACACATAGAAGACAGGAGTATGCAAGCTTCTACCTTAAGAAGATGGTATTAATTGAGCAAGTAGTAAGTTGAAAACATAGCATTTGTAAGATAGCATAATCTGAAATTTTTGGACAGCCGACATGTAAATCTAAAATTGAATCACAGATAAGCACAACCGATGCTCTCATCGCCATCCATGGGCTACCATTGCCCAACCATGAATTATAAACATAATTATCCCCATATCCAAGACTAAACTAAGCCATTTAACCCAAGTTTGATGCTAACATAGACTGACTAACACATCAAGCGATCGTCCTGTAACCGTGGACACGGCTATTCGAATAGTTTTACTTTGATCAGAGGGGTACATCTTTACCCACACAAAATGAACAAGAATCAAATGCTTCACACGTACACAGGTGTGACCTACAAGTGATACAAGCTCATAACATGTCCTTTCCTAGTCACACCCCAACCACCTAAACCACACCTAGGCCCCCGACGACTTAGCCACGTGTGTGTGATGTGGCTAAGGCGGGCTCACCATCGCGGGAGAAATCCCTTGCCAAAACCTGGCACACCCGGGGTACTCCAAAGGGGAAACCACCCTCACAAATAACCAGCGAAGCGATGATCACAGTGCAACATAGTACTAAGTCAAGCCGTCCCATGCCCGGCGTGTGGAAGTACGTAAGGTGCTTGAATAGATGTCAACATGTTCGGTCCTTAACAACCCAGACGAGGCTACTTGCATCAGGGAAAAACCACAATCCCGTCATCGCCCTATCACTCATCCAAGTTAAAGCATGTTTTTCATATGAATCATTTAGTGAAATAATCAGATTTTATGCCCACAAATCGCAGGTGGTGAATAAGTTCAATCGATGGCTCCATCCATTGATTTGTAATACTACTAGACCGAAGCATGGCTAAGCATCGGTAAAACAATAAAACATTCCCAAGTACTTTCATCCAGAGGTTACAAGGATAAATGATAACAATGAAACAAGGAACGATATGCAGCAATTAGGTTATAAACAACTCTAACCAATACCGATAATTTTGGAGTAAATCAACACATGCATATATATATTGTTTTGCAATCAAATCATTTTAGTAAAAGTAGGGATTCTATATGCTTAGATGCTTGCCTTGCTGCTATGAGAAATCACGGTCAGTCTCAGGTTTTTGCTCCACGTACTTCGGAACGTCTGAATCTACCGATAAGAGGCAATAATGCAAATAAGATTCAAATAAACATGCATATGCAACATGCTCTATAAATCATGGCCTAATTACAGTAGGTAGAGAGTATGATAAAATGATTTTAGAAGCAAGAATCATCTCATTTACATTTATGGTTTAAGAGCTATAAAAATAACAAGCCATATACTCTGAAAATGGCATTTCTGTAATTACATATGAATTACCCTAGGTCACAACATATGCTATCATTTTCTAGTTATATTTCATAAGTGCTATCATTTTTAATTAAAAGAGGATATCTCACTAGTTATAACAAAACTTGGTTCACTACATTTGGAGTTAAAATGATTTAGTTAGGATTTTTACAAATTCAACAAAGAGAAAAGGTTATTTAATCTTTAGGCATATTTTAGGAGGTGGTTTTGTTAAATTCTTTTCATCCAGATTAAAGGGTACATACTTCTAAGATGAACAGCAGTGGCTTCATAATTTTGGGATTAACTATTAAATTCCTAGAGATTTTACAAGTCCTAGGTGCAAAATAAATGTTTTTGTGCTACTCACAATTTTAGTGACATTTTCTGTACAGAAGTTGGAAATTTTTATTTTACAAACATAAAGAACAAAATTTAGGAATACACAAAAATTTGATTCACTCATAAATGAGCTCAAATGAATTAGTTATGCATTTTTTAAGTTCGCCTATTTTTCAGTTTTTTTTTCAAATTTCCTTTGGACTGCACTTTTGCAAAACGATCCCCGGGATTTTTCACAACTTGCAACAAAATCTAGCTTCTTCTCCAACGCAGGAGCGATAGAGGCAGCCATGGCTGAGCTCGATCTCAAGCTCGCCAGCGGCAAACGGCTGCTCGAATGGGGACAAGGTCAAAAGAGAAAATGTAGAGCAAGTCTTTACGTTTCCATCCCTCTATTCTACCCAACCGATGGTGGCCGGACCAGCGCAGGCGGCGGCTGCAAGCAGCAGCGCTCAGGACGCTATGCATGTAAGGATGCAGCAGTGTGGACAGCTCGATTTATTGCATGCATGTCAAGAACATCATATGCAGGATGTTGAACACCACCTAAGGTCACTACCACTGCAAGCAATCGACAAATGGCTCACCGGTTGAACGGGAAACGACAACGGAGGCGTTAGGTCGGACTTGGAGAAGACGGTGGTCGATCTCCCTACTCGCTGCACTAATCCGTGGGATTCTTGGGGCGTTTTGAAGAGGATGATGAGGCGAAGTTGGTGGCGCAGCAGCTCAGCCGGTATCACCTCGAGGCAACGGGAACGGCGATGCGATCCTGCGGCTGCGTGTTGACTGTTGGAAATACTCACGCAAGATGGAGATGCAAGGGAGAAAGCTAGCTGGTAGAACACTCGTAGGAAGAGAAACACACCAGAGCTCTTTCGGCAGCACACACAACTAATTCTCTTTTATTCTCATCTTGATTACACAAGCTAGTTACAGGGATATATATAGCAACACACGTAGTCACGAGCTGATTAGCACGTGTTCCACTAACTACACTCTCAGCCGATATACCCGGTAACTAACCACTAACTAATTTTCTAAACTGATGCATATCCACACAACTCAGTCTTTGATCAGTGCATATCCACCCGGTAACTAACCACTAACTAATTTCTAACAATCACCCCCTTAATCTTGTTGGCTTTATTTGACACCTTCTCACTGTGTTTCAAAGCAGCGTTGGCTTGTCATCGGCGTCCGCGACCACAAGATGTGCCTGATGGTTCTTCTTTGTTTCATGGCACTTCTTCTCCCAAGAGTAGTGACCATACCCTTGGCAGTTATAGCAGCGCACCTTTGCTTTGTCAAAGGTGCGGTTCTTCTTGCCACGTGATGGAGCACCACTTGCTGAGGCGCCGGAGGCGAGAAGCAGGCGCTCCTCTGTCTTGTCGTCGCGCTTCCGTATCCTTTCCTCGAATGCTTTGAGGCGGCCAATAGCCTCCTTGAATGGCATGGTGTCCAAATCACAGAATTACTCTACTGCTGCAATTATCTGCAAAAATTTGTCAGGCACAGAATCAAGCAGCTTCTTGACTATACACCGAGTTCACTCATCTTGTTTGCAAGGCCACTGATTTTGCCTGCAAACTCATCGATCGACTCGGTTTCCTTCATGTGCAATGCCTTGAATTCACTTTTCAAGGTTTGCACTCGCGCCTTTTTCACTCGATCAACACCAAGGAACCTTGTCTTCAGGCTCTCCCAAGCCTCTTTCGCCGTCTTCTTCTTGGTGATTTGCAGCAGCACATCTTCGAGGACGGCCCCGAAAAGACATGCCAACGCCATCTTGTCCTTCTTCTTTTCCACGACGTCACCGGCCGCTGGCTCGATGGCATCCCAAATGCCCTGCGCCTCCATGTTGACCTCCATCTTGATCGCCCAGGTGGAGTAGTTGGTGGAGGTGAGCATCGGGTATGGTAGCGACACGCCGCCATCCCTCATCGATCGCGATGCCGAGTGCTCGACAATGGACATCTTGTCGTAGCGAAGGATCTTTGGCATACACTGGCTCTGATACCAATTGTTGAAAATACTCACGCAAGATGGAGATGCAAGGAAGAAAGCTAGCTGGTAGAACACTCGTAGGAAGAGAAACACACAAGAGCTCTTTCGGCAGCACACACAACTAATTCTCTTTTATTCTCATCTTGATTACACAAGCTAGTTACAGGGATATATATAGCAACACATGTAGTCACGAGCTGATTAGCATGTGTTCCACTAACTACACTCTCAGCCGATATACCCGGTAACTAACCACTAACTAATTTTCTAAATTGATGCATATCCACACAACTCAGTCTATGATCAGTGCATGTATGCAAACTGACCACTTTCTATTCCTGAACTTATGCAAGACTCGGCTTATCACTCACACAACTATATGCATGGCTAACTAACTAAGCTACATGTGCTCTTATCTCCTGGCTGTTTATTGGCCCACTACTCACTGCCAAACACTACTCACTAAGCCATGCAGCACCAACGTACATAGCTAGCTCTCCACGCCATGCAACACATACATGTGCATATAGATCAACATGCTGAAATAGAAAAAACAACAAGATTAATTTCTAACATTGACGACGGTCTGGCTGCGCTCCAGAGCACGCGTGGCGAGGTCAGCGTTCCCGGAGATCGGCTGCAAGAAACGGCGCAAAATCAGAGCAGAGGCTATGGCGTGCTGGGGTGAGTTGGGAACGCAAGAAAGATCGTGACGAAGATGACCAGAAGGGCGGTGGTGATGGCATCTTCCTGGCAGCCGGCAAGAAGATGAAGACGAGGAGGACAAGGAGGAGCTCTGCCACTCTGGTTTCTTTGGCTCTATGGTGAACTACAGAGTGAGGAGGGATAGCAGGGGAAGCTAGAGACCATGCGGTGAAGAAGGAGAAGCTGCCACGACGTTGCAACGTGTCTACGTCTCCTCTGTGTCCAGGGTGGGTCCCACGTGATTTTTTTTGAACCAAGGGTGGAGTTAGCGCAGGGACAATAACATGTGGGCCCAGGATGTGGTGGTCTATGCATTTGAGAGGGTGATGGGTAGGAACACATGTAAACATCCTGTTTTAGGTAATTTTCAGGAATTTACAAGAATTTTCTTTCTCTCTTTCTTTGTTAAATAGTTTGACCTAGTTAGAAAAATGCTAAAATTGTGTGGTCTGGTGTGGAGATACCTTGAGTTACCTAGTTTCCATTTTTCAAAGTTTCACTTAAAAATTTGAAATATTTTAATTTTGACAAAAAGATGAAAAGGGGTATGCTACGATCTAAATTGAATTTTAAAAAGCTCAAAACTAAGTGTAAAAATTCTATAAAAATTATATTAAATCCTGATAAATAATCTAGTATTTGAATAAATGATAAAATCTATACCATTCTGTTCAACTTAATGCACTAATAGATGTTGGTTCAATTTGCCGAATAGGATTTTGCTTTGCTTCCAAAATTTATTTGAATGTTGAAGCTAATGGAAATGATTAAATATGCAACCTACAATTAGAGATAATCCTAAATATCTTCTACTAAAATTAGGGTTGTGACACATTAAAAAATTTTAAATATATTTTTTTATGTATTATCCTTAATTTAATTATTTTCAACAGTTTTTTCAAAATTTTAAACATATTTTTAATGCATTCTACTTATTTATAATATTTTGTTGATTTTTAAATGAACTTAGTTTTGTACTCTTTTATCTTCATTTTCTATATTATTTCTTTGTTGTGTTTTTAATCATTTTTATCAAAATGTTTCTAATTTTTTTGAAGTACCCGAATTTTTTCTAAACAAATTTTCTCTCTCATCTTTTTTTCATATATCTTTTTTGAGAGAATAATGTATAGAAACATAGCTATAAATATAAAATGTTGACCATACTAATACAGGATGAAGTTGCTAATCTTTTAGATTCCTTCGATTTGGATAATATCACCAAAATATTTTCACAACAAATTTTGGCAGCACCTCCTTCCTCCTCCTTTCACTTTGCAGCAATGGCTCGAGTTGGAGGAGGAAGAAGACCTATACGAAGGAAATGATATTTAGTACCGGTTGGTGCCACCAACTGGTACTAAAGATCTCGAGGCCTGACAACATCTGACAAAAAGTAAACTGGTGCTAAAAATGATACCAATCGGTACTAAAGATAGCAATATGCTGTTGGGTGTTTTAACCGGTGCTAAAGACCTTTTTTAGCACCAGTTCGTAAGAGATCCGAGATATTTACTGTTTTTACCGATCGAGCAAAGATCGGTTGTCCAGTATTGCCTATTTTCAATTGAACTTGTTATAGTAATTTTTTAGCTTTACTGGTCTGTCATAAAAGGTAGATCCGGCATTTAGATTTGGATTGATTTCTTTTATTGGGATGAGCTGTTACGCATTTTTATTTTTTTAGAAACATCATTTTTTTTTGAAGTGCTCAGTTCATAAAAATAATCATCTTATGAAATTTTAGTGATAAAAAGCAGCAGGTCATTTTTTTTCTTAGGTGCAGCCAAAGAAATGTACACAAAAAATCTACTTGCTTCTCATAGCCATTCGATTCTATTCATCTAACAGCTGGAGACAGAAGTGGACATCTGTGTCTTACGATCACTAGTAATCATGCATGTGCAAGGCATATTTTTTATAATATATATCAATAAAAAATATAATCACATTAGAAAATTAGAAACTACATATTGAAGGGTAATGAACTGACAGAACTAGTGCATATTCAACTTTCCTGAACATTCTTGCTCTTCAACTATTGAATTGATTAAGCTATTAATTTTTGCATACAGATAGAAGCAAACCAAAACAAGAAATTTGTTTCATATAGCCTTTTCAAAAGACTAATTTAGAGGATGCTTCAAGAAAAACAGCTTTCAATAATGGATAACAATATTCTCATGCTGTGTCCATACAGCTGAATGGGTGTGTTTTGCTTATGATAAATAAATACATGCATGTTCTCTGTCAGCGCGTCATATATTTGCTCCAAACCATCATCGCCTCCACTGGATGTCTTGACCATGCTCTCGCACAACTGATGTTACCTATCAACAACACATGCATCTACTAGTACATGTGCCAATGAAAATGACTTATACCATGGAAATTTGTTATGCAATTACATGAAGGGAAGGACCAAATTAGAAACAGAACATAACAGTGGCAAAAGTCATACTGTTTTGCAACTTTCTTTAGTATCTTTTCCACAGAAATTAATGTAGAGAGTAAAAGCAGCCTTTTATCTATTTTTTAAGAGCCACTTAGACAATGAAAATAAGACAAATACATTAATTAAGTGGCATTTACCATGGATGATATTCTTATGAAGCTATATAAATTAAAGGATGTCACCAGCACAAATGCAAAATTGAAACCAGCTCCAAATCAAAGCCATATCGCAATGCAATTAACAAGCTTAAACATAGAATTTACCCCAGCGTTCCAGTATTTACTTTAGGAATAACTCCTATAAACCGTGTAGCTAACCTTTAGTTGTTGTCTAACAATGTCAACCTGCATTATAAACAACAGAAGTAAGCCAATATATTTAGATGCGTAACGGCATTACATGGATACTTTTCGATATCATGATTTCTCTTATTGCTAGATTTCAGAAACGACTTACAAATCTAATCTACAATTTTAGTAAAGTAGGGGAAAAAAAAGAAATCTGTTATAGTTACATACAAATTTGACCTTGGTTGCATTTTACTCTGCAAATCTGAACATTAATTACCACAATAAACCAAATACTATGTATTTGTTTCTTCCCAAACTCAAACAAAATCTGAAACACCATAATGCGATCTTCACTAGAAGGAGTACATAGTGGTTCTCAAACTTCCTGACTGGCAACTACATGTCTTTATAAAACTATAGCACCCAATCAACACAATCACTGGATAGTTGCACCGAGTAGCTAGAGTGTATAATTCGACCCATATGCAAAAGAAAATGCATACCTGACTGGATGGTAGGGAGCAGTTGAGGCTTATGAGGCATAGATCATCACAAGGCATGAAAAAAAGGAGGCGTTGGCTGCTGCTGGCAGATCATAACATCATTCCTCACCAGGCATGACGTTGGAGGCCTGCTAGTGATCGGTTAGCAGACCTTCAATAATAGGCGGCATCATATTAGTCAGGGATTGGCATAATTATTCAGAAACACACATGCGTGTTGAAATAAATAAATATAGTAGTCTGATTAACATCTTGAAAATTAGAGCTTTGGAAACATGAATGATGCATAGAAAGCTGAAACCTTTTCACACCTATGGCTATTATATCAGGTATACCTAAATACATGATTCGGTTATGAAGTACATAAATTGGAACTGTCTTCTCCATGTGGCCCAAACATGCACTTTGGTTACATAAACCATCTTACTACAAAATGTTATCCTACGGCTTTACCGGTATGGTGGAGGTGAGTGGTCGCCCGGTTCAGGAAATTAAGCCTCCATATTATCTAGAGCACTATAAAACAAAATATACTGTGTACTGTTTAGCAGTCCCAAGTCACATAAAACCAAGCTGCCAGGAATATATCATACTTTCTGAAATGATGGCAAACCTGGAAATTTTCTAAGTCAACCTGTTTCTTCAATTAGTTGGCCTTTACCGATTCTAGAAGCCAGGTAGCTCAGAAGGTTCAAGCTACAATTTTTTCCCTTCCTTGACCACAACACTAACATCAAAGACGCCTGACACAAGATCAGATTAAGACAACTATATAAAAAACCATTCAAGAACTTAATTTTCCAACTTCAGAAAACTACAATATCATCTGACAGCGATATGTTTAACATCATTGATTTTTACTTTTGTGGAGTATGGTACAAAACTACAAATAAGCAGCGGAATTTGATATCTGTTTATATATACATATCACGACACTTGATGTATATACCTGAATATTCATCAAATAAATTCATATCCACGGTGTTTTGTGTAGTGAGCTTAATCAAGTAGCTCTTGGGGATTAGCACCGGATCAATAGGGCATGTTGAATTGTCAGTCGATGCAGTAGTCTGATGCACACAAACCACCACATGAACCCTCACTGGTGAAACATAATATAGAACCTTAGGATTATACCTGACCGTTTAGGTTCCTATTCTGCTTGACCTGGGGAAGAAATATTTCAGCTCCTGCACTTCTCTATTGCAGCATGTACAGAGGTAAATCAAATTAACAGTTGCATATAATTTATTATCGAATTTGTCATGTTAATTCAGAGTGAAAGTGAAACAATACCTCAGAGGTAAGCACTGTCACCGTGTTAAGTACCTTTTCATCGGGCAGCATAACTTTACTGAAATCAACCCAAGATAACAAATTGATTGAGCATAATTTTGCCAGACATTATTCTGCCATATATAACAACTTGATTGAGCATAATCATGTACAGAAAAGATTTAGTGGAAAAATAACAACGGACACTATTCTGTCGTATCACTACAACGGTACCCCTCATCTGTATCGGGCTGCAACCCACATCTGTGTCGGGTATGGCGCCCGACACAGCGCAAAGGTCAGTGATGTGAGGAATCATATCAAACGAGCATAAGTCCGTCACAGATGAAGCTATCTCAATCGGGCCTCAACTAATGCCCGTCACCGATAGCTTTGACCGAGACGACCAGTCAAACTATAGCCCGTCACGGATGACTATCTCAATCGGGCTACAACTAGCGCCCGTCACGGATGACTGTCTCTCTCGAATGGGCCTAAACAGAAGCCCGTCACAGATGACTATTGTTCTCAATCGGGCCCCAACTATAGCCATCACAGATTACTGTATTCTCAATCGGGTTTTAAGTTACAGCCCGTCATGGTTGACTATAAATCAATCGGGCTTTAATTTATAGCCCGTCACCGATGAGTATGACCACAAAAAAAATAAATATTGTTTTTTGGCTATCCTCAGGCCTGTGCTAGCCATGCCCGCTGCAAAATAACAGAAATACATCCCAGCATCCCCATCCCAGCATTCACATATATTCACATATATTCACACATCCGAGCATCCCCATTCACATATGCCATTCACATATATTTTACAGAAATAACATCCATATTCACACATGCATACTGGTCACATGCATAGAGATAACAAATATAATAAACATCAATATTACATAATAACATGTGTTTGACAATTCAAACAGGACGTCAAAAAATGTTCATCACTTACACCTGAACCCTAAACATTCCTTTAGGGTGAATAATTTCGCGGAGGACGAAGTCGGCAATCTCCTCACGAATATCCTCAAAGCTGCTACCCGCATCCTTTGAAAATTTGTCCTACATGTATATAATTCGAAATTAGTCGAACGATCTTTACATACATATACATATATATATATATATACTTCAATTTAGTTACAACATGTCAGGAATGAGACCACAAACCTCCAATTCAGCCAAAGTCTTCACCTTTTCTTTGCACAGAAGGCGCATGTTGTGGCAGACATGG
Organism: Oryza officinalis; assembly: GCA_008326285.1. Lineage (NCBI taxonomy): Eukaryota > Viridiplantae > Streptophyta > Magnoliopsida > Poales > Poaceae > Oryza > Oryza officinalis. The sequence goes on from BDMV01000009.1 coordinate 3,471,983, forward strand.
AATCCGCACTGGTCGCCTATTTGTTGTTTGACTGAAAAGTCCTTCTTGTGGATAAGAGTGTCCTGCCCTGTCTTTCGAAGGCCTATTTTTTGCACATACTGGCCCCACGCTTCATCTATTGCGAGTTGAATCGGGGTCCAATCGTACAGTTGCTTGTCAATTTTGGAGTTTAAGTAGTGGCATGTACTCCACTTAGGCGTTATTACCAGTAGGATCCAATGTCCACTGCGGCATTAAATTAGTTAAAGTTAATACTAAAGCTAGACGTGTAATGCAATGTATTTAGGGAACACACTTACTATTGATTGTAGGCGCACATGATGTACTCCTTGTCTTGTCGGGCCCAGAAGGTGTCAAACAAGTAGTTTACAATTCCACTACGGTCCCCTTGAAGATTTGTGACATTGACTACCTGAGGATCAAGGAAGGTAACTTCCGGTGCATTCTTGAGACACCACTTCCAACTATACCTACACACAAGCCAAACGCTCTTATAAGCATGTTACACAGATTGAGATGAATAATTTTCGTGAGCAAGAGTACTTACAAGGAGTAGCACTTGAGGAGGGTTGTGTCCACCGAGCGGAGCCTGTAGAGGTCGAACAGATCCTTGAAGTCTATCACGATATAATTTGATGGCCCAAGGAATGGCACTCTGGCGTGTTCGCCTATTATATCATTTTCTCTATTCTTCCTCCTCACGTTAGATTTCTCCATGTAGTACATGTGTAGCTCCTTCCAAGCGGTGCCCATCGTTGCTAGCACGTCGTCTCCAACCAATGGCATGCTTAGTTGGTAGGACGATGGAGGTACGGGCTTCCTATGTGTGACGGGCCCCTTGCTCAGATCTAACTTTGTTGGAGCAAGACGTGAGAGGTGCAGCTTTCCTTTTCGTTGCATCCCTGCAGCAGGTTTTTCGATAGCTCTTCTCTGGGGGGAAGAATGTGCCTTCCTGCTCTTCTTCATGGGTGGGGGTTTAGTGATCGCCATGCTGTCGGCCTCCATAGGCTCGCCCCTAAAGTCCGTGTCGTACTGTAACTGGACATCGTCAATTTCATGATGACCGGGAGCTGGAGGGGCTGAAGGAGCAGGGGCAGTTTGTACTATCAGACGACCGCTTGGTGCAACGCTTGGCCTCGGGATCACCCTTATATCAATGAGGTCCTTGGGCCATTGGATGAAGGTTCCACGTGCATTTCCAAGGGTTAGGACCTCGTCGTTCGGTGGCAGAGGGAGGGGGAAATGATCAAATTCGGGCTTCACCGAGTCAACTTGCACTTTCGCATAATCAGCCCTAAGTTGCGCCCCATGCACTCTTGTCTCCGGGGTCGGCTTGAAAGCAAGGCCCTTAGCTGCAGGAACTGAGAAGGTCGGCACCACCCTTACTGTCAGGGTGCAGCTAGTTGGTTCCTGCAATAGATTCATAAATATTGTTAGAATAGTACTTACCATATGGTTTCGTTAAGAACTCTATGCGTACTATATTATCGTACCGTTATTTGGTCGACGGCGGCGGGGACCGATGGCGGATCTTCCCCCACCTCAGTTGATGCACAACTGCTGCGCCTCTGCGTGGGACTAGCTAAATCTTGTTGCGTAGCAGCAGCGGCAGCCACCGGGAGATGTTGCTCTTCTCGAATCTCTTGCCTGATACGGGCCCTCATCGATTCAAGCTTTTCGTCGAATTCAGAGCTCAATTCGGCTCTGACCTGCTCCCGGATCTAGGCGGCAAGGCGGGCATCTTTCTCCGCCTTCGTGACTGTCCGCTTCTTGTACTGCCATGCGTAGTCCGGAAATCCAACTTTCCATGCTACGTTTGCGCCAAGTCCCCTTGTCCGTCCACGGTGTTCCTTGTTGCCCAACACTTTACTGAGGATGTCGTCCTCGCGTCTTTGAGAGCTGACCTCTTGCGAGACTTCTTGGGAGGCAACCAACTCCTTCTGTAGTTCAATTGAGTTCGGATTCAATGAAAAGTTCAGGCTGAAACAGTGCGAACAAATATTGAGATTAGGCACTTACTATATTATCGTACACTTGTTGATCTTGGGGATTTGGAAGCGAAACTGTCCCATCTTCATTCTTCTGGTACCTCGCCCGGGCCCAATTCCTTGCACGTGGGCGTGGGATATCGGCAAACACCGACGGTGTGTTCGCTGCTGCTGCCGCTTCATCCTCCTCCTGCCATTCCTCTAGCTTCCCGACATATCCTGCGGTGCCTAACCGGTGCGGGTGCACGTTCCTGGCCTGCAGTGCTCGAAAAGCTTCACTTCTGGCCCGAGATTCTGGGGTCGACTTCTTCTCGTAGAATTGCTCCCAAGCTTCAGCCGTGATGAAGGGCCATTGCTCTGTTGGATCAAGGGTTGTCGGATTTAAGACAAACTCCGTGACCAGCCTGCTCTTGAAGTTCTTCCAAGCATTGCCCATAGTCTTGAAAGCAGCCCGCTTGAGACGGTCCTCGTCGGCTGTAGGATACTCGAAGCGTTCCTTGAATTTGAGCCAAGCTGCGTTCTTCTCCGCTTCGGGCACATGCTTGATGTCATCAACAAGGATTGTGAAGTTTTCCCTCGCTAGGACACCGCACGTCGACCTAAACTTGGCCAGGACATTCCGAGGACGCATCGGCAGTCCAACCTGGTTCACCTCTGCTATGGTGTACCGTTCCTTAGGGATTTTGTTTCCTGTCCTATGACTCCGTGCCCTTGAGGACCCACTAGTTGTCATCGACATTGGTTCACCTTGCTGAGACATCGTCTAAATTACTTAGAAAATAACAAAGTTAATTAATTTTGTAAACAAATTTGTTTGTATGTACTAACTTTGATATTATAGATCCTGGGCACTGAACTACTCTACTTTACTTGATTCCTGGCTCGACCTTGTTTCTTTTTACACGTTTCTTAATTATCAAAGAAAGATAGATTACGAAGTGCTCCGGTTGCCAAGGTGTCTAGGGTCCGAAGCTTTCTGCATCATATCTAAATACAAATTTCACTAAATATGGATAAAATAACCTACATTTCACTAAAATCACTAAACTTAACTAAAATAACCTAACTCACCCTAAAAATAGAGCCTAAAAGTAAAGTATTTTCATTAAATTATTTCAAAATCAATAAAATAACTAAGTGCCATCATATCTAAATACAAATTTCACTAAATATGGATAAAATAACCTACATTTCACTAAAATCACTAAACTTAACTAAAATAACCTAACTCACCCTAACTAAGTTTCACTAAAATCACTAAATTCACTAACCGGCGGCGGCGCTTGCGGAGGAGGCCAGCGGCGGCGGTGGCGGACGAGGAGGCCGGCAGCGGCGGTGGCGGACGAGGAGGGCGGACGAGGAGGCTGGCGACGGCGCTTGCGGACAAGGAGGCCGCGAGGGCGGCGGCGGCGGTGGCGGACGAGGAGGCCGGCGGCGGCGCTTGCGGACGAGGAGGCGTGTTCTGTGACTTAGAAAAATTTTCGTGCTCTCAGTGCGTGGTGGCCTCTGCTAGGGTTCTGTGACTTAGAAAAATTTTCGATCCAGACCTAGATCCAGATCTAGTGTTCTGTGACATCTCAATCGGGCGTAAACAAAAGCCCGTCATGGATGACTCATCCGTGATGGGCTCTAGTGTAGGCCCGATAGAGATGACGTCATCTCTATCGGGCCTACACTAGCACCCGTCACGGATGACATCATCCGTGACGGGCCATAATTTAATGCCCGACAAAAAAATGACGTCGTCTCTATCGGGCATTAAATTATGGCCCGTCACGGATGATGTCATCCATGACAGGCGCTAGTGTAGGCTCGATAGGGATGACGTCATCTCTACCGGGCCTACACTAGAGCCCGTCACGGATGAGATTTGACTCCTGTTCATCATTGACCTGGCCTTAAAATAAATAACTGCAAAAAATACTTCACAATGAAAATTCACTAATTTTTCATTACTCACAATAATTAACTTATTATCCCAAATAATTAAGTGAAGTACAATAATTCACTAAATTCACTAAATTCGCAATAAAAATTATTACAAGTTGCACCAAATTACCTAAGCTTTTTTACTAATACAAAATACTTCATGTGTACAACGGGATGGGTCACAAGGTTATGCCTTCCGTATGATCTGATCGAGTATATGCCACAGGCTCTTGTGGATCATCGTCAAGGTCGATTTGAGGTCGTACATGAAGATTCTGGTTGTATTCTTCTTCATCGACGACGTTGTCAACACCAACAATTCAGCGCTTGCCATCCCTCACGATGTGCATCTTCTTGTTTGCGGGGTCCTTTATGTAGAAAATCTGCTCGACCTATTTCGCAAGTACGAATGGTTCGTTGGCGTATCCAACTTTGGATAGATCTACTAAAGTGAAGCCTTCCTTATCGACTTTAACACTAGTGCGTATATTGACCCAACGGCATCGAAACAAAGGAACCTTGAACTTCACGTAGTTCAGCTCCCAGATCTGCTCAATGCGGCCGTAGTATGTGTTCGACCCCACTTGATCCTGGAAGGCATCTATACGGACTCCGCTATTTTGCACTGTGCTTTTGTCATCTTGCTGGACGGTGTAAAATGTGTATCCATTAATATCGTATCCTTGCCATGTGTCTATGGCCCAACACGGTCCCATTTCCAACAAGTGTACAGTCTCATTTGGGATATCCATCGACATGGTGACACGATTCTTGAACCATGCGTTGAACCGAGAGTTATGTTCTCTGTTAATCCACGTCTCAGATCGACTCGTGTTCTCCTGCTGGATTTTGGCTAAGTGCTCCTCAAAGTATGGGCTAACTTCTGCCATATGTTGGAGCACAGCAAAATGAGCCTGCCTGTAGGAAGCTTGATCGGGCCTAATTCTTTTCCTCCCGATTGTGCCAGCACCTGACAACCTTCCTTCGTGACGAGACGCTGGAACTCCGATAGGCTCGGCCTCGGACATGTAATGCACGCAGAACTCAATGACCTCCTCGGTCGTGTAGCCTTCAATGATGCTCCCCTCCGGTTTTGCTCTGTTTCGAATGTATGCCTTCAGAACTCCCATGTACCTCTCGAATGGGTACATTTCTCTTAGAAAAGCCAGGCCACATAATTTTGTTTGCTTCACAAGATGAACAGGGAGATGAACCATGATATCAAAGAAAGATAGTGGAAAAAACATCTCCATGTGGCAGAGGGTATTGACAATATCGGTCTGCAACCCGTCTAGATCTTCAGGATCTATAACTTTCTTTCCGATGGCATTGAAAAAGGCGCATAGACGTTGGATCGTATGACGGACTTTGGGTGGAAGAATGCCTCTGATAGCAACTGACAAGATTTGTGTGATTAGCACGTGACAATCGTGCGACTTCATTCCAACCAGTTTTAGGTCTTCCGATTTGACGTACTTACTAATCCTCGCTGAATAGCCCGATGGAACTTTAATATCTTTCAGGCATGATAACATTGCGATCTTCTCATCCTTCGACAGTGTGTGGCAAGCTGGAGGGAGGTACACTCTATCTGTCTCTGCATCTGTTACGGGCTGGAGTTCACTACGAATGTTCATTTCACTGAAATCAAGGCGCGTGTTCAACCCGTCCTTTGTTTTGCCGGGAATATTCAGCAGCAGGCCAACCAAACTCTCACACACATTCTTTTCTACATGCATGAGATCAATGCAATGACGGACCTCAAGATCTTTCCAGTAAGGTAATCGCTAAAATATGGACTTTTTCTTCCACATACCCTTGTCCTTTGCCTGACTATGTTTTCTTTTCTTCCCAAACTCGTTCGTTATGTCCTTGACCAAGTTGTGGACCTCATCTCCGGACAAATCCTTGGGAGCAGGCTAAAGTTCTCTCTTACCATTAAAAATATTCTTCTTCCTTCGAAATGCGTGACGTAGCGGGAGCCACCTCCTATGACCTATAGAAACCATCTTTCGTGATTTCTTCAACCACCGGCTGCGTGTATGTTCCATGCAGTCGGAGCATGCCTTCTTTCCTTTCACGGTTTGGCCAGAAAGATTACCGAGGGCGGGATAGTCATTAATGGTGCAGAACAGTAGAACTCGTAGCTTGAAATTCTCCTGACCATACGCATCCCAAGTTTCCACACCTTCTTTCCAGAGCATCTCAAGATCGTCCATAACAGGCTCCAAGAACACATCGATATCATTGCCCGGTTGTTTCGGTCCTTGGATTAGCAAACACAGCATAATATATTTTCTTTTAAAGCACAACCATGGCGGTAGGTTAAAGTTTGAAATAAGAACTGGCCAGGTGCTGTGAGTACTACTCATGTCTCCAAAAGGATTCATGCCATCTGTACACAGACATAGCCTCATGTTTCTGGGGTCGGCAGCAAAGTCTTTGTGTTTTCGATCGATATTCCTCCATTGAATCGAATCCGCTGGGTGTCTTAGCATACCATCGTTCCTTCTCTCTGTGGCATACCAACGTACTAAATTTGCCTCCTTGGGGTTTGCAAATATTCTTTTGAAACGATCAATGATAGGTAGATACCACACAACCTTCGCGGGACCATCCCGCTTTGATTTTGTTCCTTCGTCAGGACTTTTCTTACGCTTGTATCGAGAGGCCTTGCATACAGGACAAGCATCTAACTCTGCATATTGCTTGTGGTACAATATGCAGTCGTTTGGACAAACGTGAATTCTACGGACCTCTAACCCCAGGGGACACAAAACCTGCTTTGCTTCATATGTCGTCTCGGGCAATGTGTTCCCATCAGGCAACATGGTCTTCAAAATTCCCAAAAGCTCTGTGAAACTCTTGTCTGTCCATCCACTACTTGTCTTCAGCTTCATTAGGTCCAAGGTAGCTGATAATTTGGTGTGCTTTGCTTTGTATCCGGCGTACAGAGGCGTCTGCGAGTCACTGACCAACCTGCTGAACTTTACGGAATCTCTCTCATTGTAAGCTGGATCCTCAACGTCACGTAACATGTCTTGCAGCAGATCATGATCAACATCAACCATTTCACCGCCTAGTGGAGAAGGTACAAACATATCATGCTCATCTTTATCTTCCTGATTTTGCGCACCAGTACTGTCTGTAGCTGCACCACTTCCTGATTCTTGCTCTCCATGCTTAACCCAACATGTGTAGCCCTCCATGAATCCTCGTTGTATCAGATGAGCATGTACGTCCATTCGGCTATCAAACATATTCTCATTCTTGCAATCTGCACATGGACAACACATGTAATCGCTGTTTCTTCTTTTCCTATCTTCCTCCGCGGCGTTTATAAAATTTAATACCCCATTTCTATACTCTTGACTATGACGTTTCACAGATTTTGCATACATCCAACTTCGATCCATCGCTACAGAAATGAAAAAAGAATCAGAGAAACATCTTATAAGATAAATACCGCTAAATTCATTAGAATTGATGAATTTTCTAAATTAATGATTATTATTTGTCACTTACCTTTATGAATTTACTGTTTTCTTTGGGAAAAAAATAAAATTTCGCCCCCTCCAACCTCCCACCAGATTTGTGAATAGTGGGATACAGATAATCTGGCGGTTGCGGCTATTTATAGTGTGCACTAACTATCGGGCATATAAGGTATCTTTATCGGGCCTAAAAAAAAGCCCGTCACAGGGGAGTGTCATCTGTGATGGGCTTTGTAGATATCTCAAACGGGCATCAAGATGGGGCCCGTCACAGATGATTGTCATCTGTGACGGGCTGCAATTACAGCCCGATGAGATATTTAAGGTTATCTCAATTGGGCCCTAGTTTAGGTCCGTCACAGATATGTGTCATCCATGACGGGCTTCAGTTCTATGCACATTTAAGATGTCTCTCCGACCATATCTCAATCGGTCTCTTTTTAGGCCCGTTTGAGATGTATTCTTTGTGACGGCCCGCAAAATCCAGTTATGTTACAGCCCGTCACAGATGAGAGGATCTGCACTAGTGTATGTAACAATCATAACTATTATGCACCACCATACGTTCCCAGACTAAGTGGCATATAATCAGTATAGTTACTACTATTCCTATGTTAGAAACCGATGACCAACTCACCAACAGTTTGTTTTTTGTTAGGTTTTTTTTGCCACCCCTAGCAAGGCCCAGCGCTTCACTAATCTTCAAGATCTCTTTTGTGCTTTGTCCGTAAATGTTTGAGCTCTTCACTTGACAATTTTCCTGTATCGTTTTACTTCTAATCAATCACAGTTTAATAAATTGTTTTTCTGCAGCCCTAATCAATCACATTATAATAAACCTTTTTTTCTTAAAAAGAGTATGGAATAAACCGATTCAGCTATCTAATTATGTTACCATGATTAAGAAACTACCTTTTTCATTTGATTTTTATTTATTTATGTCAGGATTTGAGCTAATAGAGTTGCATTTTTTTAATTTCATTTTTTAAGTATTTGTCTTAGGATTTGAGCTAATCGAGTTGTTTGAGTTAGTATGATGATTTGCTTCATGGCTTTCGCTGATGGTGTGCCATCAACCATGAAATAATTCATGCCGAACATCCTATTTTCAATTGAACTTGTTATAGTAATTTTCTTTCCTAGCTTTACTGGTCTATCATAAAAGGTAGTTCCGGCATTTAGATTTGGATTGATTTCTTTTATAGGGATGATATGTAACTACGTATTTTTGTTTTTTTAGAAACATCATTTTTTTAAAGTGCTCAGTTCACAAAAATAATCATCTCATGAAATTTGAGTGATAAAAAGCAGCAGGTCATTTTTTGCTTAGGTGCACCCAAAGAAACGTATAAAAAAATATCCTTCCTTCTCTTAGCCATTCGATCTATTCATCTAACGGTTGGAGACAGAAGTGGACATATGTGTCTTAGAATTGTTTTTAGAAATAGTATTATTTTAATGAAAAATCACAAAAATAGTGGCCGCTCGGATTTATTTGCCAAATTAGGGGCCTATCGAACGGCAGAGGACCAACAGGCCTTGCAATCGAACAACGCGTGTTCGACTGGGATTTGTCGAACTTCGGGCGTTCGACAGGGCCCATCGCCTGGCAGCTGCAGGGCCTGTCGAACCATGGCCATTTGATAGGTCCCCCACACTGGCCCTATCGAACAATGGGAGTTCGATAGGCCCCTTTATATTGCCTCCCCACCCAGCCGTGATTCGAAAAGTTTCGGAAGAGGTTAAGGACCACATCGCTGATGTCGTCACCGCCACGCCATTGCTGTCACTGTTGCGTGGGAGAGCCAACACCGCCAGGATGGAAGGGGAGGCGACGGCCGGGAGGGAAGGGAAGACGACGGCCAAGAGAAGCGACGATGGTTAAGGTATGAATTTTTAATCCGTAAGTATGAGGCTTGTGAATTTCTAATCCCTAAATACGAGGTTTGTGAATTTTTAATCCGTAAGTATGAGGCTTGTTATTTATTAGTTGTTTCTCATTGTTGAATGTTAGTACATATAATTTGTTAATCATTTCTCATTGTTCAATGCTAGTATAGATAGTTAATGAGTTATATGTTGAAAATAGTTTGAAGTTAGTACATATTTTCTGAGGTGATTAGCAATGTATTAATTTTCAAGTAGTAATCAATAAGGAGAAATTAACATTGAGGGTTACTAGAAATCGAAAGGAAGTTATATTTAAGTAGTGAAATTTAGTGCAGAGCTACGCCATTCGGTTGGTGGGAGAGCTGCGTGGCTGGAGAGGAGACGTTCGCAACTGTGCAGAAGAGAGCAGCGACATTGAAGGTATAAATTTCTAATCCGTAAACCCTACACCCTAAGTACGACGCAATTTGTTTTTGTTAATCATTGTTGGATGTTAGTGCAAGTATTATACTTGTAATGTGTTGAAGTTAGTAGTAGGCTAGTACATAATTTTTGAGGTGAGTCACAATGTATTAATTTTTAAGTAGTGATCAAATAAACGTGGAGTATTAGAAATATTCGAGTATTAGTACAAATTAACATGAAGATATTTATAAGTAGTGATCACTGAGGTGAAATTAATGTGTAGTATTAGTAGAAATCGAAAGGAAGTTATATTTAAGTAGTGAAATCTAGTTAGATTATGTTAGAGCAATAATGTAACCATAGGTGAATTTATTGGGTAGTATCGTAGTAAGACCATTTGACACGTTATTTTAGGATGTCAGGTGATGTGCCCATTCATGTGTACTATGGCGATGCTCCGATACAACTTTGTGATAGCGGGGTAGATTTGACTGTATATGCATTCGTTGATACTAGCCTGAATGCACCAAGGCAGTTGATTATGAACAACATGCTAGGGTGGCTGCATAATATGTTCGGGGTAGATTCATTTTTGGAAAAATTTATCATAAAAGTTGTGTGGCCAATAAGGGGTGAATATGGATGACAGTGGAGAGTAGTGGAGCTTGCATCTACTGGGAGTTGGAGAAAATTTGTGGCTAAAGTAAGAGAAAGGGTATAGTATAGCAATAATGGTGCAGAAGAAAATAGATGCTTTTGGAAATGGCGAGACAAGCCTCATGGAGGTGGAACAAACTCCTATCGAGGCCGTGGAAGAGATTAATGTTTGTAGTAGTGGTCAAGGCGAAGCACCAGAAGAGGTTATTGCACCAGTAGAGTTCGTTATGCTTGATAGTAATTGTCTGGCCAACGAATCGGATGACGATGAGCCGGACTCACCTTTGGTTGTTGATGCAGCGGAGGAGAATGAGGCGCCAGTGGAAGAGATGTAACTGGAAAACGAGGAATACAGTGTGCTTGTGGTGAAAGGCCAAGATACAACATAGTGGGATAAGGAAACCAACGTACCTGATGATTGGATGACCATATCAATGAGTTGTCTGAGGGTTAACGATGGTTTAGATGCCCACTGGTAGTATGATTGTAAGCAGGTGCAAGTTGGACAAATGTATCACGACAAAGGGCACCTACAAGAAGTGGTGAAGAGGTGGGCTTTTGTGCAGAGGCGGGAGTTTAGGGTGAAGATTTCAAATAGGACGACATATGACGTGAAGTGCACAAGGCCTGGATATCCTTGGAGAGTGCATGGTTACAAGCCACAACATGACAACTTATGGGTAGTTTCAATGGTTGAGAAACATATCTGTTTGTTGGACAATACCCCTTTGTTACATAGGAACATGACGGCTGCATTCATGACATAAATGGTGTACTCAAAGGTTGTAAAGAAAACCTTTTTGTCGCCGTTCACAATAATGCATGACGTAGAGAAAGAGTACGGCTATGAGATATCATACGACAAGGCTTGGAGGGCAAAGCGGAAAGCACTGGAGATGAGGTTTGGAAGTTACGAGAATTCTTACCACAACCTTCCTCCACTATTGGAGGTGATGTAGGCAAGAAACCCGGGCACATTGTTGGTGTAGAATTTCGACCCGCCCAACAAGAAAGCGGGTTCCACGTTTCCACGGCGGCCTGGGAGGTTTGCTTTACTCCAGTGCAGGTCCAAAGGCTTGCCTAGTCGTGTGTAGAGCGTGCCAGTTGATTTGATCTGCAATCAACAAGATAAACAAGCAAACCGCGTTAGAAAACAATGGCCGATCAGCCGATAGGCCGATGTCGCATTGTCGTGGCCCAGCCGATAGGGCAAAGCTATATCGGCTTACTTGTGATAAAATAAGATTAAAGCATGGATCTGATCTCATCGGCCTTCATCAACATATTAACATCGATTAATGGCATCGGCCGATAAGGGATAACAAAGATAACTACACTAGCTAATACTCTAGTGCAAATCTATATGAACCAATCAACCAATATAAATATGTCGACCACAAATAAACCCTAAAGAGTAATCTATAACAGATGCATCTATATTCATCGATCCGTTCATGTAGATGGCAGATACACATAAAAACCTTACGAAAATTATGCATATCAGGCAAGACTGGCTGAAACTCCATGCTATCCTTAATTACAACCGAAAACAGGCTTTGAGTTAGATCTCAACACAGGACTAAGGTCGATAGCAACTCAAAGTGTGAATTGAAACTTAACACAAAGAAAATCAAGTCGCCGATTGCTTTTGGGGATGGTAAATGCATTGAAAGATCTAGCCAAATATAATAATTAAGCCATCGTCAGCAATAAACCCTAAAACGAGTAGATCGCTGGCGAGGCGTAATTAAAACACTTGTCAAAATCATCCAAAATATGATAAACGACGATCACATCATCGAGGCTTAACGTGTCTAAAGGGACACGCTAGCCCCGACGATGTAGATCGTCGGGCACGAGTTCTTACCTCTGCTCCGGGGAAGCAAGAACTCGTCGGAGTTGACCTCTTGCGAGGGTTGGCGATGCGCCGAAAGTAGATTGAAACAAACTGGTTGTTGTATTTGGTTGTGAGAGACTTTCTATGTACAAACTACCGAGATATTTATACCCGAGATTACAACAGGGTCCTTGTAGGACACGATCTTATCTCTAACTAACAAACAAGTCTTTGCGGCAGATTCTTGCCACAGATCAGATCTAAACCTACTTGATTTACAAGATACAACTGCCTAAAACCGAGCTTTATCTCTATTTGGCAACTTCTTTGAAGCTTATCTCGAGCCCAAACCAAGCCCACGCTGACTCTGTCAACTTCCAGCCTCAATCGGCCAATCGACCATATTGAATTCGTATCGGCCGATACACTCTTCCTACTAGCGCTTCTCCCAGTCCGATACGTTCACCAAGTCCGACTCCAACTTAATCCTTCTTCTCTGCTTCAGTTTCCTCTTTCCTCTCCGGGTCGATTACGAAAATCTGCTGTTAACACACATACATGGCTATTCTCGATGAGATGAATGAAACTGGGGAAAATGTACTTCATTGTGCTTTTTGGTCATTTAGGTGCATGATAGAGGCCTTCAGAAATTGTATTCCGTGGCTATGTGTTTATGGTACTTTAATGATAGGCAAGTATAAAGGAACTATTTTAACTGCGATTGGAGTCGACGCAGATAGACATGTTGTCCCCGTTGCTTTTACTTTTGCTAAAAGCGAGAACACATCAAGCTGGCTTTGGTTCTTGTGGCACATTAAAATGTTTTGTAGTTCAAAAAAGACCAAATGTGTGTGTTTTGCATGACCGACATGCCGGTTTGCTATCGGTGGTACATAAGCTAAAGGAAGATGTCATAGAGGAGGTGCCATGGCCAAATTTGCATAGCAGATGGTGTATGCGATATCTCAGTGCAAATTTTTACAAACAATTCAGGAGTAAGAGTTTGATTGTAATAATCTACTCTCCAGAACCACGTAGCTCAGCCCAACCAACGGGTGGGCCCACTTACACTTACCACCCTACTTACACTTTCGTCCTTGTTTCGTGTAAAAGGGTTAACCCGAGAGTGATATGATTGGAGGAAAGATGTCTTATAAGTTGGTTCCAGCCTTGCTAAACTAGCAAGGTGATACTAAACATGTGCACACTCTCATGGGCCACACAGGCCAAATCCCAATTGGGCCAGGATGTCACATACACCCCTCAATGGACCCGACGTCTCTGTCGGTCCAACTCACCCAAATAGCCACACAGACATATAGGCAAATGTCTAGGTACACGCCCCCCTTAATGCATGTCTATACGTCCAGTGTCGGCGCCATATGCCATGTCATGTGCCTGACACGAAGCCCATATGCGTCATGCGCCATATGCCCACACATTGACCCGTACGCGCAACCACAAGGGTCGGCTCTGATACCATTTGTAACAGCCTACCCTCTAGAACCGTGTAGCCTAGCCCAACCGACGGGCGGGCCCACTTACACATACCACCTCACTTACACTTTTGTCCTCGCTTCGTGTAAAAGGGTTAACCCGGCAGTGGTATGGTTGGAGGAAAGAGGCCTTATAAGTTGGTTCCAACTTTTCTAAACTAGCAAGGTGTAAACATGCAGACACAGCTCTCATGTGCCACATAGGCCAAATCCCAATTGGGCCAGGATGTCACAGATCTCATCATGACGCCTCACAATATCATCAAGTGATGTGACCATGGCTACTATTGATACAACCATTACTCACATTATAGGTCAACCGAAAGACATCAAGATCAAGCTGTCCAAGTTCTGGAATCCAATTTGGCCACATGCTATAATGCTGACTTCAGATGGCTGCCAAATAGGCATACGAGCTCCGTTTTAGGTCCATGAGTACTTGATGGAAAGGTCTCGGATTCCTCTTTGCAACGGATCTAGCCTTATTACAAAATTCCATCTTAGTCGGCCGTAACAAAAAAACAAGGTGCTGCATGACCTGTAATGGGCCTATGGGTTTGTAACTTCATCTGGGACCCTTGCCCAAGTGGGGCCCATGTGGGGTGTGCCCCAACCTGATGGAGCATAACCTAGGAACCCCCTTGGTCATTTTTCCACCCCTCAAATAGCTAGGTACCCTTTCAGGGTTTCTCGGGCTTTGTTTAGATTAAAGTTTAGCTTCGCTACTTTGCCGTGTAATCCCGTGATTGGTTAGAAAGCTGGTTTGCTCATTACAGAACCCAAACTTATTATTTGTATTCAATTCTTATTTGCAATTTAGATTGCTTTTTCTTGTTCTTGCTTGTTTCTTTGATTTGCTCGCAGGAATAAGATTGATCTGCACCAGCAAGATCAACAACCCACAGAGAGGTGTATCGATCGCTAAGGCATAACACAATAACGTCTCGTACGGTTGTAGTCGGGTCATCAATGTTTCTCCCAAATCATAGTTGTCATCAACTCGCCGAAAGATCGGGCGAATCAGAGCCATGAGCTTATCGAGTGGAGCTCAGGGTTTATCAAGTGGTATGAGAGCTTTCGTAGCTCGGTGAGTTTTTATCCACCTATAACTAGAAAATAGCCATAGAAATTTTTTTTTGCATCCATTACTTAGCCATCTTTTTGCCATTGCATTGTTCTTTTCAGATTGTACATTGTTGAGTTTTGTGTTGCATCGTCGAGTTGTGTTGCTGGTTTTAGCGTGTAGTCCGTTTAGAGTTTTAAGTTTTGGTCATGTTTTGTACCACTGTCGTCGTCGCCACTGTGTGTTTGTTGTTGTCGGGACCTATGAAAACAGAATCGCCTCGTTACCAGGGTTTGATTTTTGTAGTTTTCAGAAGTTTCTATCGGTTGGTTTTGAAGTTATCAAGTCGCTAGGGTTTCTGTCGTTTGGTTTGTGCCTTGTCCGGCCTTGCATGTGAGGAAGAAGGAAGGGTGGAGAGTTTGTACATTAGATCAGTTTGGTTGGTTTATTTCTATCTAAGGCTGAGCTTCCCACTTTGGCCGAGTCCGACTCCCTTCCTCTCCTCTCGGTTCCAATTGAGTCTAACTCCCTCCTTTCCACGTGTTCTGGTATCAACTTTTGTGAAACACTTTGGTAAATTTTATTTCGATGTTGGATTCGAGATCTGTTTGCAAAAATGGAATCTATGTGACGAGAACACTCCACTCTTGTATAGATCAAATTTTAGGGTTTGAACTTTTATATTTGAGTCCCTGTATTTTTATATTTACATTTGAGTCCCTATAATATTGCATTCAGGTCCTTGAGTCGTTTTTGCTAAAAAATAAAAAAAGGTAGAAAGGTGCTAAAAAAGACAACAAAAGCCACACCAAAAAAATAAAAAAAAGAAAAATAAAAGAAAAACGAAAGAAAGAAAGAAAGAAAAGAGAAAATCAGTTGCTATCTTTGAGTTTGCTTTTCTATATCAGAGTTGTGCTTGTGTTGTTTCTAGTGTTATCTTGTGGTATCGTTTGTGTCTAGGCTCGCGTCTCTAGTACGTTCTAGCCTAGAACTAGCATGGTACTGACTTTGAACAATTATTCAACTTTGCATTCTTTGATTTGAGCATTTGCTATTCCTTTGCTATATATTTAAGCCTACCTAGAGCTCTAAAGATTTGATTGTAGCCGTACAACAAGTGTTTGCCAAGACATCGATACATCCAATCTTCATTGGGTCTAGGTTGAGTTGGTGTGGTCACCACTCCGCTTGCTTTGGTTAAAAGCTTGAGTGTGTGTGATAATTGAGCATCCACTATCTAGTAGTTGAAAAGGAGCGTGTATATTCTTGTGTATGTTTCTTGTTTGCTACTAACCATGGCAAGATTGCACAAGGGGATATGAGATGGTTTTGAGCAACATCGATTTCTTCATCCTCAATGAGATATGACGACTTCTCCACATGATGTATATGAGGTACCTGACTACAATCTTGCACGAGTTAAATCTAAGTTACCATTGTACGATTGTAAGTATGATTCTGTTGCTTATATTGATTGGAAACTAGCAGTAGACAATGAATTTGATAAATCAATCATTACACCATCTTTAGAGGCAGTCATGAATCTCGACAAATGCATGATCAGCACAACCACGAGGGTATTTGTTCTTGCAAGCAATCGAGAACTAGCAATAACAAGATGAACAAGCAACTCTATTAGCAAAAGTATCACAGATGGGGTTCTGTAACGAACAAACCGACGATCTAACCGATCATGGGATTACACGGCAAAGTAGCGACACTAAACATTGATCTAAACAAAACCCGAGTTAATCTATGATGGATTAGGTAAATATATAGGTGGGAGGACGAGTTGGGGTCGTTCTCTTACCCTAAAACACGTCCCTAGTGGACTCAAATTAATACATAGCCCATTGGAACCAAATAAGGTGACGTAGTACCATGGACAGAAAAGGTCTTTGTAGTAAAACAATGATTGCGACCACTCCAGAATAGATATGGACATGAGGCCAGATCCATTTGAAAGTAGATTTGATGAGCTTTGCATGAAGTACTTGCACGCCCAAAACAGAGTTCATATGAAGTTTTGGCGGTCATCACAAGTCAGTGCTGTTTTATAGTCCGAATCCTACCCACGCGAAGAGGTTTCCTTGTGGATCATGTCCATTGTTCCTAAGCAAAACAATAGTACAAACATTTTCATGGTCTAAATAAGATGGACAAGGAGATAAGAACAAACTCACCTGGTAGTGATAAAGCCTAAAATACACTTGATACACTCAGGGATCTGGTTGGCCCGATCTTTTGGTGAATTGATGATAACTACGATTTGGGTGAAACGTTGATGATTCAACCACAACCGTACAAGACGTTGTGTTGAACCTTGGCGATTGATATACCTCTTCGTGGGTTTTTGATCTTGCCGGTGCAGACCAACCTTATTCCTGCAAGCAAATCAAAGAAACAAGCAAGAACAAGATAAAAGCAATCTGAATTGTAAATAGGAATTGAATATACATGATAAGTTTGGGTTTCGAAGATGAGTAATTAGGTGGTCTAGCTGACATATGTAACTACAAGGTAAAGTAGTAATGGCTAAAACTTTAATCTAACAAAACCCGATTGTTCTTGGCGGCGGCTAAGACTATAAATAGAGGGGAAGAATGACTACAAGGGTGTTAGGGTCGTGCTCTAACCCTAGGAC
This sequence comes from Oryza officinalis, assembly GCA_008326285.1. Taxonomy (NCBI): domain Eukaryota; kingdom Viridiplantae; phylum Streptophyta; class Magnoliopsida; order Poales; family Poaceae; genus Oryza; species Oryza officinalis. The sequence goes on from BDMV01000009.1 coordinate 3,489,386, forward strand.
GCATCCCTAATGGACCCAACTTGATACACGACCCATTGGGCCCAAATAAGGTGACACAGTATCGTGGACAGAAAAAAGTCTCGGTAGTAAAACGGCGATTGCGACCGCTCCAGAATAGATATAGACATGAGGCCAGATCCATTTGAAAGTAGACTTGATGAAGTACTTGCATGCGCAAAATGGAGTCCGCATGAAGTCGTGGTGGTCGTCATAAATTGGTGTTGTCCTGTAGTCCGAATCCAGCCCTCACGAATCATGTCCGCTTTTGATCATCTCCATCATGCCATGAAGTTGTACTTGTGTAGACATGGGTGTATCGATGGTATTGCTGTCCTCAACATCCTCTCTTTCTTGAATTGAAGTCATCCTCGACTCAAGCTCATTGTCCTCATACTCCTGCAAAATGTTAGCAATAACAGGAGGCAAAGAACGCTGCATATCATCAAGTAAAACCAAAGCATCTTTGCATACCAAAGCATAGGCAACTATAGGTGAGTTAATCAATTCATTAATATCAGATCTGGTAGCAAGTAAACATTTTTCTTTCAAGATTATCTCATTTTAGTAACAATAGATTGGCCACTTCTATTGTTCTCACTATTGGATGTGGCAACTTTAGCAACATTATCATGCACAATATCTTCAGTACACATGGGATGCAACACAATTTTTTTTATCATGGTGTAGGAAAGAATACTAATTTTACCTACCATGATGCATAGAGTCCCTATCAAATTGTCATGGTCTACCTAGTAGAATATTACAAGCTTGCATAGCAACAACATCACACTCAACAACATCATGGTATGATCCAATTGCAAAATTAATGTGCACCAATTTTGTTACCTTTACCTTATCACTGTTGTTTAGGCACTGAATGTAGTATGGATGTGGATGTGGTTTGGTACTGAGTGCAAACTTCTCCACCATCTCACTGCTAGCCAAGTTATTGCAGCTACCTCCATCAATGATCATGCGGCAAGAACGCTCTTTGATGACACACTTGGTTTGACACAACGTGTGTCGCTGATTTTGCTCCATCTTCTCCATTTGTGCACTGAGCACACACTGCACAATGAGACTCTCATAGCGTTCTGCATCATGAGCACTAATATGCTCTTCTGGCCGCTTCTCATTATCTACATGGTCAGCTGCAAGCAAAACAAGTGTATCCTCATCGAAATCACTAGCAGACGAATACTCACCATCATCCTTGACTACCAAAACACGCTTGGTAGGATAGTCACACTGCACGTGCCCAAAGCCCTTGCAACAGTGACATTGAGCGTCTCTTGTTCTGCCCGTGGATGCAATTGAAGAAGCACTCGCAACTAGCTGTTGGGCTGTCTTGGTCGCTGAACTAGTAGGAGGCACACTTGGCTTGTCACTGGATGGAGAAGGTGTTGTCCGGCTGGGTGTGGAAGATGTGGAAGGAGTAGTCGTGCGTGGCTCCATGATGTAGATTTTCCCGCAAAAAAAATTAGCTTTGGCACTAACATGTCGTCCCTACACTTCCCTTTTAGCTTTACAAGCAAGATGAAACAAACGGGTTACGTTAGTGTAAGCTAGGATATCCTGTATCTCTGTATTTAATCCACCCAAAAATCTAGCCATAGCGGGTTCCTCATCCTTTTCTAAGTTATAACGTAACATAGCTATTTGCAGTTTCTGATAATATTCTTCTACACTTTTAGCACCTTGTCTCAACTATTGTAACTTATTTAACAGGTCACGTGCATAGTACGAAGAAATAAATCTAGCCTGTATGACCCATTTCAAAGCATCCCAAGTCTGTGGCATGTTATTAGGATTTTTCCTGCCATGTTCTATTCACCAAACAGAAGCAAAATCAGTGAACTCACTAGTAGCAGCCCTAACCCGTTTATCCTCATGGAACTTATGATATGCAAAATTTTGATCAATAACAATTTCCCAAGTAATGTATGCATCAGGATCATATTTATCATCAAAGGAGGTATCTTAAATTTGATCTTACCAAAAGCATCATTATTATTGCGTACCTCATGTCGGCGGTGACCACTCATACCTCTATGATTAATATGTAGCCATCGGCTATCGCGAGCATCTCAATCATCCTGTTCAGTGTTAGCGGTACAATCATCATTCAAATTAGCATCGACATACTCACCATCGACGTCGCCTTCATTACGCCGATCATTGTCCCTAGTCTGGCGGTCGTCAAAATACCTCAACAGAGCAGCTAGGCTGGTGTCAATATGAGCAACTGATGCCTCCAACCCTACAAGCTTCGTGTTGGCGGCAATCTATGTGGCCTCCAATTGCCCAATCTTTTCGTTCGTTACTCGCAAATTTGCATCAAGTACTTTCGTGTGCCGCTTCACTTGCCTTTCAAAATGTCGTATGATGCCTTTGGAGCGTGAAGAATGGGACACACCATGATTGTCATCTGACTCTACCATGGTTAGTACAACAAATACAACAAGACAACAGATGAAGTTTTGGTGCTTTTTGAACTATTTCAATCCGGTGAAAAACATCCCACCTACCTGAGCCAATTCACAAAATTTCGCCGCGCAAGTCATGGAGTGATTTTTTGAAACAAACGCACACAATCCACTCCAATAGGTCCAAAACATTTGTTTTGGTGCTTTTAGAACTATTTCGTCCCGGTGAAAAACATCGGTCCCGCGTGAGCCAATCTTGGCATTAAATGGAAAGTTCACCGATGAGTCACGGAGTGATTTTACGAAACGAACACACCCAATCCACTCCAATATATCCAAAACTCATGTTTTGCGGCATTTTGAACTATTTCGTTATGGTGAAAAACATCACGCCCACGTGAGCCAATATCGCCATTAAATGCACAAAATTTCACCGCATGTGTCACCGAGCGATTTTTCGAAATAAATGCACACAGCACACACCAATATGTCCAACACTCATGTTTCAGTGCATTTTGAACTATTTCGTTATGGTGAAAAACACCGCGCCTAAGTGAGCCAATATCAGCATTAAATGCATAAAATTTTGCCATGCGAGTCACGAAGTGATTTTTCGAAGCGAAAGCACCCAATCCTCTCCAGTATGTCCAGAACTTTTGTTTTGGTGCTTTTTGCACTATTTCGTTCCAGCGAAAAACATCGTACCCATGTGAGCTAATATCGGCATTAAATGGAAAAAGTTCTTCGCGCGAGTCATGGAGTGATTTTTTGAAATGAACGCACCCAAAACACTCCAATATGTCCAAAACTCATGTTTTGGTGCATTTTGAACAATTTCATTATGGTGAAAAACCGCGCACCCACATGAGCCAATATCGGCATTAAATGAAAAAATTTCGTTGCGTCAGTCGCGGAGTGATTTTTCGAAATGAATGCACCCAAAATACTCCAATATGTCCCAAACGTGTGTTTTGAAGCATTTTGAACTATTTCGTTATGGCGAGAAACATCGCACCCACGTGAGCCAACATTGGCATTAAATGCACAAAATTTTGCCGCTTGACTCACGAGGTGATTTTTAGAAACGAACGCACCCAATCTGCTCTAATATGTCCAAAACATTTGTTTTGGTACATTTTACACTATTTTGTTCCGGCGAAAAGCATCGCATCCACATGACCCAATATCGGCATTAAATCGAAAAAGTTCTTCGCGCATGTCATCGAGTGATTTTTCAAAATAAACGCGCCCAAAACAGTCCAAAACTCATGTTTCGGTGCAATTTGAACTATTTTGTTATGGTGAAAAACATTGCATAACGTGAGGCAAAATCGGCATTAAATGCACAGAACTTCACCGCACGAGTCACGGAGTGTTTTTTTGAAACAAACGCACCCAATCCACTCCAATATGTCCAAAACTCATGTTTTGATGCGTTTTGAACTATTTCGTTATGGTGAAAAACATCACACCCACGTGAGCCAACATCGGCATTAAATGCACAAAATTTTGCCGCTTGACTCACGGAGTGATTTTTAGAAATGAATGCACCCAATCCGCTCCAATATGTCCAAAACATTTGTTTTGGTGCTTTTTGCACTATTTCGTTCCGGCGAAAAGCATCGCACCCACATGAGCCAATATCGGCATCAAATGGAAAAAGTTCTTCGCGCATGACACCAAGTGATTTTTCATAATAAACGTGCCCAAAACAGTATAAAAAGTCCAAAACTCATGTTTTGGTGCATTTTGAACTATTTTGTTATGGTGAAAAACATCGCGCAAGGCAAAATCGGCATTAAATGCACAGAATTTCATCGTGCGAGTCACAGAGTGATTTTTTGAAACGAATGCACCCAGTCCACTGCAATATGTCCAAAACTCTTGTTTTGGTGCGTTTTGAAATATTCCGCTATGGTGAAAATCATCACACCCACGTGAGCCAACATCGGCATTAAATGCATACAATTTCGCCGCGCGAGTCACGGAGTGATTTTTAGAAAAGAACAATCCGCTCCAATATGTCCAAAACTTTTGTTTTTGTGCTTTTTGTACTATTTCGTTCCGGCGAAAAACATCGCCCCCACATGATCCAATATCAGCGTTAAATGAAAAAAGTCCTTCGCGCATGTCACCGAGTGATTTTTCAAAATAAACGCACCCAAAACACTCCAATATGTCCAGAACTGATGTTTTGGTGCAATTTGAACTATTTCGTTATGGTGAAAAACATCGCACCCCCATGAGCCAACATCGGCATTAAATTCACAAAATTTTGCCACGCGATTCACGAAGTGATCTTTAGAAATGAACAATCTGCTCTAATATGTGCAAAACTTTTGTTTTGGTGCTTTTTGCACTATATCATTCCGGCAAAAAACATCGCAACCACATGAGTCAATATCAGCATTAAATGGAAAAAGTTCTTCGCGCATGTCACCGAGTGATTTTTCAAAATAAACGCACCCAAAACACTCCAATATGTCCAAAACTCATGTTTTGGTTCATTTTAAACTATTTCGTTATAGCCAAAAACATCGCGCCAACGCGAGGTAAACTCGGCATTAAATGCACAAAACTTCACCGCGCGAGTCACGGAGTGATTTTTTGAAATAAATGCACCCAATCTGCTCCAATATGTCTAAAACTCTTGTTTTGGTGCATTTTGAACTATTTCATTGTGGTTAAAAACCATCGCAACCTCGTGAGCCAACATCGGCATTAAATACATAAAATTTCGCCGCACGAGTCACGGAGTGATTTTTAGAAACGAACGCACCCAATCCGCTCCAATATGTTCAAAACTCATGTTTCGGTGCTTTTTGCACTATTTCGTTCCGGCGAAAAACATCACATCCACATGAGCCAATATCGGCATTAAATGGAAAAAGTTTTTCACGCATCTCATCGAGGGATTTTTCAAAATAAACGCACCCAAAACACTCCAATATGTCCAAAACTCATGTCTTGGTGCATTTTGAACTATTTTGTTGTGGTGAAAAACAACGTGAGGCAGAATCGGCAGTAAATGCAGAAAACTTCACTGCACGAGTCACAGAATGATTTTTCGAAACGAATGCACCCAATCCGCTCTAGTATGTCCAAGACACTTGTTTTGGTGCGTTTTGAACAATTTCGTTGTGGTGAAAAACATCGCACCCACGTGAGCCAACATCGGCATTAAATCCATTAAATTTCGCCGCGCGAGTCACAGAGTGATTTTTAGAAACAAATGCACCCAATCCGCTCCAATATGTCCAAAACTTTTGTTTTGATGCTTTTTGCACTATTTCGTTCCGACGAAAAACATCGCACCCACATGAGCCAATATCGGCATTAAATGGAAAAAGTTCTTCGCGCATGTCACCGAATGATTTTTCAAAATAAACACACACAAAACAATCCAATATGTCCAAAACTCATGTTGTGGTGTGTTTTGAACTATTCCGTTATGGTGAAAAACATCGCACCCACATGAGCCAACATCGGCATTCATTGCATAAAATTTCGCCGCGTGAGTCACGGAGTGATTTTTAGAAACGAACAATCCGCCCCAATATCTCCAAAACTTTTGTTTTGGTGCTTTTTGCACTATTTTGTTCCGGCAAAAAACATCGACCCACATGAGCCAATATCGGCATTAAATGGAAAAAGTTCTTCGCTCATGTCACGGACTGATTTATCAAAATCAATGCACCCAAAACACTCCAATATGTCTAAATCTCATGTTTTGGTGCATTTTTTGAACTATTTAGTTATGGTGAAAAACATCGTGCCCACATGAGCCAACATCGACATTAAATGCATAAAATTTCGCCGCGCAAGTCACGGAGTGATTTTTAGAAAAGAACAATCCGCTCCAATATGTCCAAAACTTTTGTTTTTGTGCTTTTTGTACTATTTCGTTCCGGCGAAAAACATCGCCCCCACATGATCCAATATCAGCGTTAAATGAAAAAAGTTCTTCGTGCATTTTATGGAGTGATTTTTCAAAATAAACGCACCCACAACACTCAGATATGTCCAAAACACATGTTTTGGTGCATTTTCAACTATTTCATTATGGTGCAAAACATCGCGCCAACATGAGGCAAAATCGACATTAAATGCATAAAATTTCGCGCCCACGTGAGCCGATATCAGCATTAAATGCATAAAATTTCGCCGCGCGAGTCACGGAGTGATTTTTAGAAACGAACAATCCGCTCCAATATGTCCAAAACTTTTGTTTTAGAGCTTTTTGCACTATTTCGTTCCGGCGAATAACATCGCACCCACATGAGTCAATATCGGCATTACAAGGAAAAAGTTCTTCGCGCATGTCACCGAGTGATTTTTCAAAATAAACGCGCCCAAAACAGTCCAATTTGTCCAAAACTCATGTTTTGGTGCATTTTGAACTATTTCGTTATGGTGAAAAACATCGAGCCAACGTGAGGTGAAATCGGCATTAAATGCTCAAAACTTCACCGCGCTAGTCACGGAGTGATTTTTCGATACGAACAGTCTGCTCCAATATGTCCACAACATTTGTTTTCGTGCTTTTTGCACTATTTCCTTACGGCGAATAACATCGCACCCACATGAGCCAATATCGGCATTAAATGGAAAAGTTCTTCGCGCATGTCACCGAGTGATTTTTCAAAATAACCAGGCCCAAAACAGTCCAATATGTCCAAAACTCATGTTTTGGTGCATTTTGAACTATTTCCTTATGGTGAAAAACTTCGCGCCAACGTGAGGCAAAATCGGCACTAAATGCACTAAACTTCACCGCGTAAGTCACGGAGTGATTTTTAGAAACGAACGCACCCAATCCGTTCCAATATGACCAAAACTTTTGTTTTGGTGCTATTTGCACTATTTCATTCCGGCAAAAAACATTGACCCACATGAGCCAATATCGGCATTAAATGGAAAAAGTTCTTCGCGCATGTCACCGAGTGATTTTTCAAAATAAACAAACCCAAAACACTCCAATATGTCCAAAACTCATGTTTTGGTGCATTTCGAGCTATTTCGTTATGGTGAAAAACATCGCGCCACATGAGCCAACATCGGCATTACATGCAGAAAATTCGCCGCGCAAGTCACGGAGTGATTTTTAGAAATGAACAATCCGCTCCAATATGTCCAAAACTTTTGTTTTGGTGCTTTTTGCACTATTTCGTTACGGCGAATAACATTGTACCCACATGAGCCAATATCGGCATTAAATGGGAAAAGTTCTTCGCGCATGTCACCGAGTGATTTTCAAAATAAGCGCGCCCAAAACAGTCCAATATATCCAAAACTCATGATTTTGTGCATTTTGAACTATTTCGTTATGGTGAAAAACATCGCACCAACGTGAGGCAAAATCGGCACTAAATGCACAAAACATCACCGCATGAGTCACGGAGTGATTTGTCGAAAAGAATGCACCCAATCCGCTCCAATATGTCCAAAACTCGTGTTTTGGTGCGTTTTGAACTATTTCGTTGTGTTGAAAAACATCGCACCCACGTGAGCCAATATCAGCATTAAATGCATAAAAATTCGCCGCAAGAGTCATGGAGTCATTTTTCGAAATAAATGCACCCACAACACTCCAATATGTCCAAAACTCATGTTTTGGTGTATTTTGAACTATTTCGTTATAGTGAAAAACATCGCACCCACATGAGCCAACATCGGCATTAAGTGCATAAAATTTCACCGCGCGAGTCACGGAGTGATTTTTAGAAACGAACAATCCGCCCCAATATCTCCAAAACTTTTGTTTTGGTGCTTTTTGCACTATTTTGTTCCGCAAAAAAACATCGACCCACATGAGCCAATATCGGCATTAAATGGAAAAAGTTCTTAGCTCATGTCACGGACTGATTTATCAAAATCAATGCACCCAAAACACTCCAATATGTCTAAATCTCATTTTTTGGTGCATTTTTTGAACTATTTAGTTATGATGAAAAACATCGCGCCCACATGAGCCAACATCGACATTAAATGCATAAAATTTCGCCGCGCAAGTCACGAAGTGATTTTTAGAAAAGAACAATCCGCTCCAATATGTCCAAAACTTTTGTTTTTGTGCTTTTTGTACTATTTCGTTCCGGCGAAAAACATCGCCCCCACATGATCCAATATCAGCGTTAAATGAAAAAAGTTCTTCGTGCATTTTACGGAGTGATTTTTCAAAATAAACGCACCCACAACACTCAGATATGTCCAAAACACATGTTTTGGTGCATTTTCAACTATTTCATTATGGTGCAAAACATCGCGCCAACGTGAGGCAAAATCGACATTAAATGCATAAAATTTCGCGCCCACGTGAGCCAATATCAGCATTAAATGCATAAAATTTCGCCGCGCGAGTCACGGAGTGATTTTTAGAAACGAACAATCCGCTCCAATATGTCCAAAACTTTTGTTTTGGAGCTTTTTGCACTATTTCGTTCCGGCGAATAACATCGCACCCACATGAGTCAATATCGGCATTACAAGGAAAAAGTTCTTCGCACATGTCACCGAGTGATTTTTCAAAATAAACGCGCCCAAAACAGTCCAATTTGTCCAAAACTCATGTTTTGGTGCATTTTGAACTATTTCGTTATGGTGAAAAACATCGAGCCAACGTGAGGTGAAATCGGCATTAAATGCTCAAAACTTCACCGCGCTAGTCATGGAGTGATTTTTCGATACGAACAGTCTGCTCCAATATGTCCACAACATTTGTTTTCGTGCTTTTTGCACTATTTCCTTACGGCGAATAACATCGCACCCACATGAGGCAATATCGGCATTAAATGGAAAAGTTCTTCGCGCATGTCACCGAGTGATTTTTCAAAATAACCGCGCCCAAAACAGTCCAATATGTCCAAAACTCATCTTTTGGTGCATTTTGAACTATTTCCTTATGGTGAAAAACTTCGCGCCAACGTGAGGCAAAATCGGCACTAAATGCACTAAACTTCACCGCGTGAGTCACGGAGTGATTTGTCGAAAAGAATGCACCCAATCCGCTACAATATGACCAAAACTCATGTTTTGGTGCGTTTTGAACTATTTCGTTGTGTTGAAAAACATCGCACCCACGTGAGCCAATATCAGCATTAAATGCATAAAATTTCGCCGCGTGAGTCACGGAGTGATTTTTCGAAATAAATGCACCCACAACACTCTAATATGTCCAAAACTCATATTTTGGTGTATTTTGAACTATTTCGTTATGATAAAAAACATCGCACGCACATGAGCCAACATAGGCATTAAGTGCATAAAATTTCACCACGCGAGTCACGTAGTGATTTTTAGAAATGAACAATCCGCTCCAATATGTCCAAAACTTTTGTTTTGGTGCTTTTTGCACTTTTTTGTTTCGGCGAAAAACATCGCACCCACATGAGCCAATATCGGCATTAAATGGAAAAAGTTCTTCGCTCATGTCACGGAGTGATTTTTCAAAATCAACGCACCCAAAACACTCCAATATGTCTAAATCTCATGTTTTGGTGCATTTTTTGAACTATTTCGTTATGGGGAAAAACATCGCGCCCACATGAGCCAACATCGACATTAAATGCATAAAATTTCGCCGCACGAGTCACAGAGTGATTTTTACAAACTAACAATCCGCTCCAATATGTCCAAAACTTTTGTTTTTGTGCTTTTTGCACTATTTCGTTCCGGTGAAAAACATCGCACCCACATGAGCCAATATCAGCATTAAATGAAAAAAGTTCTTCGCGCATTTTACCGAGTGATTTTTCAAAATAATCGCACCCAAAACACTCAGATATGTCCAAAACTCATGTTTTGCTGCATTTTGAACTATTTCATTATGGTGCAAAACATCGCGCCAACGTGAGGCAAAATCGGCATTAAATGTACAAAACTTCATCGCGCGAGTCACGGAGTGATTTTTCGAAATTAACGCACCCAAAACACACCAATATGTCCAAATCTCATGTTTTGTTGTATTTTAAACTTTTCGTTATGGTGAAAAACAATGCGCCAACGTGAGCCTATATCAACATTAAAAACAAAAAATTTCACCGCGTGAGTCACGGAGTGATTTTTCGAAATAAACGCACCCACAACACTCCAATATGTCCAAAACTCATGTTTTGGTGCATTTTGAACTATTTCATTAAGCAAAAAACAACGCGCCCAAGTGAGCCAATATCAGCATTAAATGCATAAAATTTCACCCCGCGAGTCACGGAGTGATTTTTAGAAACGAACAATCCGCTCCAATATGTGCAAAACTTTTGTTTTGGAGCTTTTTGCACTATTTCGTTCCGGCGAATAACATCGCACCCACATGAGCCAATATCGGCATTACAGGGAAAAAGTTCTTCGCGCATGTCACCGAGTGATTTTTCGAAATAAACGCACTCAAAACACACCAATATGTCCAAATCTCATGTTTTGTTGCATTTTAAACTTTTCGTTATGGTGAAAAACAATGCACCAACGTGAGCCTATATCAGCATTAAGAACACAAAATTTCACCGCGTGAGTCACAGAGTGATTTTTCGAAATAAACGCACCCACAACACTCCAATATGTCCAAAACTCATGTTTTGGTGCATTTTGAACTATTTCATTAAGCAAAAAACAACGCGCCCACGTGAGCGAATATCAGCATTAAATGCATAAAATTTCACCGCGCGAGTCACGGAGTGATTTTTAGAAACGAACAATCCGCTCCAATATGTGCAAAACTTTTGTTTTGGAGCTTTTTGCACTATTTTGTTCCGGCGAATAACATCGCACCCACATGAGCCAATATCGGCATTACAGGGAAAAAGTTCTTCGCGCATGTCACCGAGTGATTTTTCGAAATAAACGCACCCAAAACAGTCCAATTTGTCCAAAACTCATGTTTTGGTGCATTTTGAACTATTTCGTTATGGTGAAAAACTTCGCGCCAACGTGAGGCAAAATCGGCATTAAATGCATAAAATTTCGCCACGCGAGTCACGAAGTGATTTTTAGAAACGAACAATCAGCTCCAATATGTCCAAAACTTTTGTTTTGGTGCCTTTTGCACTATTTCGTTCTGGTGAAAAACGTCTTACCCACATGAGCAAAAACACTCATATATGTCCAAAACTCATGTTTTGGTGCATTTTGAACTATTTCGTTATGGTGAAAATATCGCGCCAACATGAGGCAAAATCAGCATTAAATGCACAAAACTTCACCGCGTGAGTCACGGAGTGATTTTTCAAAACGAATGCAGGCAATCTGCTCCAATATGTCCAAAACTCTTGTTTCGGTGCATTTTGAACTACTTCGTTATGGTGAAAAATATCGCGCCAACGTGAGGCAAAATCGGCATTAAATGCACAAAACTTCACCGCTTGGGTCACAGAGTGATTTTTTGAAACGAATGCACGCAATCCGCTCCAATATGTCCAAACCTCTTATTTTGGTGCATTTTGAACTATTTCGTTGTGGTGAAAAACATCGCACCCACGTGAACCAAGATCGGCACTATATGCATAAAATTTCGCCGCGTGAGTCACTTAGGGATTTTTAGAAATGAACACACCCAATCCGTTCCAATATGTCCAAAACTTTTGTTTTGGTGCTTTTTGCACTATTTCGTTCCTACAAAAAACATCGACCCACATGAGCCAATATTGGCATTAAATGGAAAAAGTTCTTCGCACATGTCACCGAGTGATTTTTCAAAATAAACAAACCTAAAACACTCCAATATGTCCAAAACTCATGTTTTGGTGCATTTCGAGCTATTTCGTTATGGTGAAAAACATCGCGCCACATGAGCCAACATCGGCATTAAATGCATAAAATTTCGCCGCGCGAGTCACGGAGTAATTTTTAGAAACGAACAATCCGCTCCAATATGTCCAAAACTTTTGTTTTGGTGCTTTTTGCACTACTTCGTTACAGCGAATAACATGGTACCCACATGAGCCAATATCGACATTAAATGGAAAACGTTCTTCGGGAATGTCACCGAGTGATTTTTCAAAATAAGCGCGCCCAAAACAGTCCAATATGTCCAAAACTCATGTTTTGGTGCATTTTGAACTATTTCGTTATGGTGAAAAACATCGTGCCAACGTGAGGCAAAATCGGCACTAAATGCACAAAACTTCACCGCGTGAGTCACGGAGTGATTTGTCGAAAAGAATGCACCCAATCCGCTCCAATATGTCCAAAACTCGTGTTTTGGTGCGTTTTGAACTATTTCGTTGTGTTGAAAAACATCGCACCCACGTGACCCAATATCAGCATTAAATGCATAAAATTTCGCTGCGTGAGTCACGGAGTGATTTTTCGAAATAAACGCACCCACAACACTCTAATATGTCCAAAACTCATGTTTTGGTGCATATTTCATTAAGCAAAAACACCGCGCCCACGTGAGCCAATATCAGCATTGAATGCGTAAAATTTCGCCGCGCGAGTCACGGAGTGATTTTTCGAAATAAACGCACCCACAACACTCCAATATGTCCAAAACTCATGATTTGGTGCATATTTCATTAAGCAAAAAACACCGCGGCCACGTGAGCCAATATTAGCATTAAATGCATAAAATTTCGCCGCGCGAGTCACGGAGTGATTTTTCAAAATAAACACAACCACAACACTCCAATATGTCCAAAACTCATGTTTTGGCGCATTTTGAACTATTTCGTTATGGTGAAAAACATCGCACCCACGTGAGCCAACATCGGCATTAAGTGCATAAAATTTTGCCACGCGAGTCACGGAGTGATTTTTCAAAATAAACGCACCCAAAACACTCAGATATGTCCAAAACTCATGTTTTGGTGCATTTTGAACTATTTCATTATGGTGCAAAACATCGCGCCAACATGAGGCAAAATTGGCATTAAATACACAAAACTTCATCGCGCGAGTCACGAAGTGATTTTTCGAAATTAACGCACCCAAAACACTCCAATATGTCCAAATCTCATATTTTGTTGCATTTTAAACTTTTCATTGTCGTGAAAAACAATGTGCCAACGTGAGCCTATATCAGCATTAATTGCACAAAATTTCACCGCGTGAGTCACGGAGTGATTTTTCGTAATAAACGCACCCACAACACTCTAATATGTCCAAAACTCATGTTTTGGTGCATATTTCATTAAGCAAAAAACACCGCGCCCACGTGAGCCAATATCAGCATTGAATGCGTAAAATTTCGCCACGCGAGTCACGGAGTGATTTTTCGAAATAAACGCACCCACAACACTCCAATATGTCCAAAACTCATGTTTTGGTGCATATTTCATTAAGCAAAAAACACCGCGCCCACGTGAGCCAATATTAGCATTAAATGCATAAAATTTCGCCGCGCGAGTCACGGAGTGATTTTTCAAAATAAACACAACCACAACACTCCAATATGTCCAAAACTCATGTTTTGGCTCATTTTGAACTATTTCGTTATGGTGAAAAACATCGCACCCACGTGAGCCAACATCGGCATTAAGTGCATAAAATTTTGCCGCGCGAGTCACGGAGTGATTTTTCAAAATAAACACACCCAAAACACTCAGATATGTCCAAAACTCATGTTTTGGTGCATTTTGAACTATTTCATTATGGTGCAAAACATCGCGCCAACATGAGGCAAAATTGGCATTAAATACACAAAACTTCATCGCGCGAGTCACGAAGTGATTTTTCGAAATTAACGCCCCCAAAACACTCCAATATGTCCAAATCTCATATTTTGTTGCATTTTAAACTTTTCATTGTCGTGAAAAACAATGTGCCAACGTGAGCCTATATCAGCATTAATTGCACAAAATTTCACCGCGTGAGTCACGGAGTGATTTTTCGAAATAAACGCACCCACAACACTCTAATATGTCCAAAACTCATGTTTTGGTGCATATTTCATTAAGCAAAAAACACCGCGCCCACGTGAGCCAATATCAGCATTGAATGCGTAAAATTTCGCCGCACGAGTCACGGAGTGATTTTTCGAAATAAACGCACCCACAACACTCCAATATGTCCAAAACTCATGTTTTGGTGCATATTTCATTAAGCAAAAAACACCGCGCCCACGTGAGCCAATATTAGCATTAAATGCATAAAATTTCGCCGCGCGAGTCACGGAGTGATTTTTCAAAATAAACACAACCACAACACTCCAATATGTCCAAAACTCATGTTTTGGCCATTTTGAACTATTTCGTTATGGTGAAAAACATCGCACCCACGTGAGCCAACATCGGCATTAAGTGCATAAAATTTTGCCGCGCGAGTCACGGAGTGATTTTTCAAAATAAACACACCCAAAACACTCAGATATGTCCAAAACTCATGTTTTGGTGCATTTTGAACTATTTCATTATGGTGCAAAACATCGCGCCAACATGAGGCAAAATTGGCATTAAATACACAAAACTTCATCGCGCGAGTCACGAAGTGATTTTTCGAAATTAACGCCCCCAAAACACTCCAATATGTCCAAATCTCATATTTTGTTGCATTTTAAACTTTTCATTGTCGTGAAAAACAATGTGCCAACGTGAGCCTATATCAGCATTAATTGCACAAAATTTCACCGCGTGAGTCACGGAGTGATTTTTCGAAATAAACGCACCCACAACACTCTAATATGTCCAAAACTCATGTTTTGGTGCATATTTCATTAAGCAAAAAACACCGCGCCCACGTGAGCCAATATCAGCATTGAATGCGTAAAATTTCGCCGCACGAGTCACGGAGTGATTTTTCGAAATAAACGCACCCACAACACTCCAATATGTCCAAAACTCATGTTTTGGTGCATATTTCATTAAGCAAAAAACACCGCGCCCACGTGAGCCAATATTAGCATTAAATGCATAAAATTTCGCCGCGCGAGTCACGGAGTGATTTTTCAAAATAAACACAACCACAACACTCCAATATGTCCAAAACTCATGTTTTGGCGCATTTTGAACTATTTCGTTATGGTGAAAAACATCGCACCCACGTGAGCCAACATCGGCATTAAGTGCATAAAATTTTTGCCGCGCGAGTCACGGAGTGATTTTTCAAAATAAACGCACCCAAAACACTCAGATATGTCCAAAACTCATGTTTTGGTGCATTTTGAACTATTTCATTATGGTGCAAAACATCGCGCCAACATGAGGCAAAATTGGCATTAAATACACAAAACTTCATCGCGCGAGTCACGAAGTGATTTTTCGAAATTAACGCACCCAAAACACTCCAATATGTCCAAATCTCATATTTTGTTGCATTTTAAACTTTTCATTGTCGTGAAAAACAATGTGCCAACGTGAGCCTATATCAGCATTAATTGCACAAAATTTCACCGCGTGAGTCACGGAGTGATTTTTCGAAATAAACGCACCCACAACACTCTAATATGTCCAAAACTCATGTTTTGGCGCATATTTCATTAAGTAAAAAACACCGCGCCCACGTGAGCCAATATCAGCATTGAATGCGTAAAATTTCGCCGCGCGAGTCACGGAGTCATTTTTCGAAATAAACGCACCCACAACACTCCAATATGTCCAAAACTCATGTTTTGGTGCATATTTCATTAAGCAAAAAACACTGCGCCCACGTGAGCCAATATTAGCATTAAATGCATAAAATTTCGCCGCGCGAGTCACGGAGTGATTTTTCAATATAAACACAACCACAACACTCCAATATGTCCAAAACTCATGTTTTGGCGCATTTTGAACTATTTCGTTATGGTGAAAAACATCGCACCCACGTGAGCCAACATCGGCATTAAGTGCATAAAATTTTGCCGCGCGAGTCACGGAGTGATTTTTCAAAATAAACGCACCCAAAACACTCAGATATGTCCAAAACTCATGTTTTGGTGCATTTTGAACTATTTCATTATGGTGCAAAACATCGCGCCAACATGAGGCAAAATTGGCATTAAATACACAAAACTTTATCGCGCGAGTCACGAAGTGATTTTTCGAAATAAACGCACCCACAACACTCCAATATGTCCAAAACTCATGTTTTGGTGCATTTTGAACTATTTCGTTATGGTGAAAAACATCGCACCCACGTGAGCCAACATCGGCATTAAGCGCATAAAATTTCGCCGCGCGACTCATGGAGTGATTTTTAGAAACAAACATCCACTCCAATATGTCCAAAATTATTGTTTCCGTGCTTTTTGTACTATTTCGTTCCGGCCAAAAACATAGCACCCACATGAGCCAATATTGGCATTAAAAGGAAAAAGTTCTTCGTGCATGTCACCGAGTGATTTTTCAAAACAAATGCACCCAAAACACTCCAATATGTCCAAAACTCATGTTTTGGTGCATTTTTTGAACTATTTCGTTATGGTGAAAAACATCGCGCCCACATGAGCCAACATCGGCATTAAATGCATAAAATTTCGCCGTGCGAGTCACGGAGTGATTTTTAGAAATGAACAATCCACTCCAATATGTCCAAAACTTTTGTTTTTGTGCTTCTTGCACTGTTTCTATAACATACCAAAAATTCGAATTTTGAATTTTGACTTCAGTTAAATAATAAAAATATGTTTTCGAGTCTAAATAGAACGTAAACAAAAAGTAAAGTCTAAACATATCATCTCTGCATAATTATAAGTCAAAATATAATTTTACTACCATTTAAAACATTTATTTAAAATAAGAATACTTAAGGGTAGGTGAACTCATTGAATATTTAAAAATAATTGGTACAATATAAAATCATGAGGAAATTCATGTAGGTACTTTTTAATATACATATCTCACTGGAATTTTGGTATAAATTAATATGTACATGTGATACCCCAAATAATTAGGTCAAAACAGTCAAACTATAAGTTAATACTAAACCCTAATCGGCAAAATCGATACACATCTCATATGTGTATTTTATCACAAGAAAATGTATATGGAACATAATTTATTCAAATACTATCTTATTTATCATGAATTTCTATAATTTTTTCAGAATTTATTTTATTAGTTTTCACCTCCTAAAAATTCAATCTAGTTTCAGCCAGGCTTATTTTCTTTATTTTGCTGAGGATAAACTATAGTGAATTTTTGAGTGCAACCAAGGAAAATGGAATCTAGGTGTTTTTATCTACCTCCAGAAAAATCCACCTTTGTTTATCACGAACAGAAATTAAGTTATAGAATTAAAGAGAAGGGAGAAAGAAAAATATATGGAAAATCTTTTGTAAATCATCTGTGCAGTAGATCACCAAGAAAACTACCTGTTTCTCTCTCTGCCATGTGGGGCCCAGCCCTGGTGGACCCACCTGTCGGCCTCATAACCTTGCCACCTCTTTCTCCAAGCTTAGGAACAGCTGCCACGTCGCGGACACGCGCCAGCACGCCAGAGCGCAACCTCGCTGTCCACCATATTCCCGACCTACAATATAAATAGCGCCGCTTTGCCCACCGACGAAACGTTTCACCCTCGGCACGTTCCACCCAAAACCCTAGCGAGATCGCCTCGGGAGCTCCGGGAGCGAACCCATCTCCTCTAGCGCCGTCGAGATCCACCACCGTCGCCATCCTTCTCTGGTGAGCTTCGCCGCAGACCAATCGGGGAACGTGATCCCCTATCCATGCCTAAACTATCTGTAGCTTTCGCCTTATTTTGGCGCTGGTCAAGCACCTTGTGCTAAGCTCTTCGGCATCCTCGGTGTCCAGAGCACCGTCGCGGATCGCATCGCCGTTCCTATCAACTCGGTGGAACCCTAGCTAAGCCACTGCGCCAAGACAATCGCCTAGATCCCAGGAGCAAGAAGCCCAAGAGAAATCAAGCCAAGACGTTGCCGTTGAGGAGATCCCCTTCGTCTTCTCCAAGTCCGACCACCGGCCATCATCATCGATTACTCGTCCTCGGGTGAGTTTCGGCACGATTCCTCTCACGGGTAGCAATCCTAGGGCATCACTAACCTCATGCATGTGTCACTTTGACAGAAGTTTGGCCACTCCTCGCTGTCACCGTCGCCCTTCCTGTTTCCACCGCCGTCGGAGTTGTCTTCGCCTCGCCGCCGCTGTTCAAGCTTCGCCAAGCCAAGCACGACCCCAAGTCAGCAACCACGACCCCCGTAGGTGCGTGTGCATGCATGAAATCGCATTGAGTCGGGTTAGAGCCAGAGATGCCATAGCTAGCCAAAGCACTCCGCCGCTCACAACGTCGTCGGTGTTGATCCCAACCACCACAGCCGGCAACACGACCACCGACGGGTTCGCCAGCCCCTTCTCCACCTTTTCTCTTTTGGCCGCACCTCGCGAAACCCCGCCGTTTGCCGCCGGCGACGACGACAAGCTCGTTGGCCGCCACATCCAGCTGCTGCCTTCGGTCTCTCCCTCACCGAGCCGCTGACATGCGGGCCCTACTGCATCTAAGTAGCCAAGGTTCGATTTGTAAGGAGAACAAGACTCTCTGTACTAATGTGTAAATATGCAACCTATGACATGTGGGACCAAGGACCTACTAGCAATAATCCAAAAACTTGAGTACTCTTAATAAAGATGTATTTAAACATGTGCTGGGGACTTCGGGTTGAATCTCTAGAAACCCAGGGACTTTTCTGCAAAAGTACAGAGACTGCCCAGTGCACCCCTTATCTTTAGAATTTGGAAATATTAAAGAAAATAGTCAAAACAATAATTATACAATAGAAAAATGAGTGAAACTTGTAAAATACATATAAAATTCATTTTAACTCCATTTGAGGTGAATCAAATTTCTATGGACTCAGAAAATTATAAACTTTAATATGATAAGATAAAACATGATGCTTAAAGTAGAAGAAATGTCTCTAAAAATTAATATATGAAGTACTTGACATATAGCATTCACCAATTCATAAAATCCATACAAAATTCATTCTAACTCCAAATAATATAATTCCAGATGGGTTAGGTTGTTAATCTTATAGACTTGGTTTCTATAAATTTAAATGTAGTACATATAGTACCAGAAACATATTTAAAATTTGTATAATAAATAAGAATTATAATATGTTACTTGTAAAATTCATAATAAACTCATGCTAGCTCTAAATATTCTAAACTAAATTTTGTTAAACTTTGGAGAAAGTACCCTCTGCTGCAGTAACCTAAAACTTCACAAATCATGGACCCAAAATGCACTTAGAGCCTAATAGAACTTAATTAATCTATTACTAGTATTGAACTGTAAAAATTTATAACTCACAAATGCAATGGGATAAAATAGAAATTCCTTCACTACAAATTATATACACACAATATCTAACCACACTAGTGAATTCATACATTTTAGAGCATTTTGAATATTTGTATGTTTTGGTATTTATTCGATTATCGTTATTTCTTTTAGAAGACGAAGGAGATTTGACCTATTGCTGACTCTAGTAAGGACATCAATCAAGGCAAGTTTTGCCCTAACCCTTTGAACATATTGAATCCCATGTTTTTCGGGCTAAATGTGTTATTTTATAAATTTGCACACGTAATTCTAACTATAGGTATTTCCAAAGATGTACATGGTTGCTATATCCTAAAAATTGCATATATCCTTTTTAAAACTCCAACACCGTGCGGTTTGAAACCTTAGGATTAATTAGAGTACCCTAATTGTACTCAAATGGAAACACCTATGCTTTTATAAAGTGCAAATGCTTAGCCTTGCTTAGTAACAGTTAAATCATGGTTATGGATCACTTGCTATACTATTTGAATCATTTCAAAACTTATGAACAGAGATGTTTTCTCTGCTTATTTGCGAACTAAAGTGAAATGAATGTGAATTTTAGACTTAGGCAGCAAGTGGTATGCATATGGTGATAGTTGCAAATCGATAGGGGGAGTGTTCGCCTGAGTTGTTTAAGGACCGAACTACATATCACCCACTTATGTTTACCGTACATCCACATGCGTTATTTATGGGGTAACCTTGGCCTATTAAGTTAAGCATTTGTCTGACCTTGCATTCGGGAGGCCGTTGTAGTAGAGGTAGTGGCCACAAATATACTGTGGGCTATCTATAGGAACTACCCATGTATGTGTTAATGATTGTGTTGAAGTTAAAGCTAGCGAATAATACTAGCTATGTGTTTACCGTGAGGGGACGAGTGTATGTTCCGCCTCATGGCATGGGCGTCTAAGTCTGTCCAATACAATGATAATGTGTCTCGTGGGGGAACAGATGTGTTCGCCGTCATGGCGTTAGGTTTAAGGCGTGGGCCCGCCACCTAACGACTCTAGGACTTAAGCCTAGGGTGGATTCACACTTATCGTGCTCATGCAAGGTTAGACAATACCTAATGTAAAAGCCTCATTATGACCTCTAGACCGCACTCAGCATGTAGAGTGTGGTAGTGCTTGGCCGGCACAAGACAAACTAGAGAGTTCATACCATGTGGGTAAAGCTGTACAAGCTCTGTAGAGTTCTAAAAACTAATCGATTAGCCGTGCTCACGGTCATGAGCGGCATAGTGATGTGATGTGGGTATACTTTTGACTTTCTTTTTCTAAATCATTTTGAAACTAAATGTCTTGGAATGATAATGAAATTGATATATGTGATATGATTGCTCTATTCTGGATTGGATTGTAATGGAAGGCTACTATCTATTTATGTTGATATCGTGCCATGAATATTACACTTTACATTATGGTTAACATGCTTTGTTCAAATTGCGTTGCAAATGAATTGTGAACTAAAATTAGCTTTATGCCAAAAACCTCGACTACATATAAGCCTTTCTTTGAATATAGCCTTCATGTACGTAGGTTTGATTGTGCGCTTGCCAGTACATTAACTTGTTTAATGTACTGACTCTTGCCTTCTGTATATATTGTTGTTTAGAACTTGTTGCAGGTAGTTGAGTGTTGCGGGAATTGTTGTTTCCTCAGGACTGGTCCTATTTAGGGGTTTACCCTAGTCGGTTGCTTGTGGGGATTTTGGGCAGACATGCTTCTGAATGGACTTTAACAAATTAGTCGTATGGCTATATGTAAGTGACTCTATTATTTGTATCTAGTTATATCTAAGTCACCCTTCATGTATTTGAATTAATACCATGGCTTAGATGAAAGTGCAAAGCTAGCATCTTCCTGGGGCTAGCTAAGCATGAGTAAGGATTTTGAGCAATTGAGATGTTGTAGAGCTCAGCAATTTGAGTCAAGTCTCCTGAGATGTGTAACACATCTGGTCGCCATCTTCGAGTGGTTTGACGGGCATGTCTCAGGCTGAAGTTGACTGGCACGCTGAGTCCCAGCAATATCTCCTTTGCTCATTATTCGGCACTGCAGAGTTTATATCGAATGGAGTTACGCTGTGGTCATGGACACATTGAGGTTTGAGTGGCTATTTATGCGTGTATGGATCCCACTCAGCCAAGATCATGTGGTGACCACAAATGACACCGGACAATATAAATTTTTGGGTGCTCGACAGTTTCGTTCCGGCAAAAAACATTGCACCCACATGAGCCAATATCGGCATCAAATGAAAAAAGTTCTTCGCGCATTTCACCTAGTGATTTTTCAAAATAAACGCACCCAAAACACTCAAATATGTCCAAAACTCATATTTTGGTGCATTTTGAACTATTTCATTATGGTGAAAAACATCGCGCCAACGTGAGGAAAAATCGGCACTAAATGCACAAAACTTCATCGTGCGAGTCACAGAGTGATTTTTCGAAATTAACGCACCCAAAACACTCCAATATGTCCAAATCTCATGTTTTGTTGCATATTAAACTTTTCGTTATGGTGAAAAACAATGCGCCAACGTGAGCCTATATCAGCATTAAATGCACAAAATTTCACCGCGTGAGTCACGGAGTGATTTTTCGAAATAAACGCATCCACAACACTCCAATATGTCCAAAACTCATGCTTTGGTGCATTTTAAACTATTTCATTAAGCAAAAAACACTGCGCCCACGTGAGCCAATATCAACATTAAATGCATAAAATTTCGCCGCGTGAGTCACGGAGTGATTTTTCGAAATAAACGCACCCACAACACTCCAATATGTCCAAAACTCATGTTTTGGCGCATTTTGAACTATTTCGTTATGGTGAAAAACATCGCACCCACGTGAGCCAACATCGGCATTAAGTGCATAAAATTTCGCCGCGCGAGTCACGGAGTGATTTTTAGAAACAAACAAGCTGCTCCAATATGTCCAAAACTCTTGTTTTGGTGCTTTTTGCACTATTTCGTTCCGGCCAAAAACATCGCACCCACATGAGCCAATATCGGCATTAAATGGAAAAAGTTCTTCGCGCCTATCACGGAGTGAATTTTCAAAATAAACACACCCAAAACACTCCAATATGTCCAAAACTCATGTTTTGATGCATTTTGAACTATTTGGTTATGGCGAAAAACATCGCACCCACATGAGACAAGATCGGCATTAAATGCACAACATTTTGTCGCGCGAGTCACGAAGTGATTTTGTGAAATGATTGCACCCAATACACCCCGATATGTCCAAAACGCGTATTTTGAAGCTTTTTGAACTATTTCGTTATGGCGAAAAACATCGCACCCACGTGAGCCAAGATCGGCACTAAATGCACAAAATTTTGTCGCGCGAGTCACGGTGTGATTTTTAGAAATGAATGCACCCAAAACACTCCAATATGTTCAAAAGGCGTATTTCGAAGCTTTTTAAACTATTTCGTTATGGCAAAAAACATCGCACCCACGTGAGCCAAGATCTGCATTAAATGCACAAAATTTCGCCGCGCGAGACACGGAATGATTTTTCAAAACGAACGCACCTAATCTGCTGCAGTATGTCCAAAACTTGAGTTTTGGTGCTTTTTGCATTATTTTGTTCTAGCGAAAACCATCGCACCCACGTGAGCTAATATCGGTACTAAATGGACAAAGTTCTTTGCGCGAGTCACAGAGTGATTTTTCGAAACGAACGCACCTGATTTGGGTGCATTTTGGTGCATTATGTCCAAAACTCATGTTTTGGTGCATTTTGAACAATTTCGTTATGGTGAAATCCATCACACCCACGTGAGCCAATATCGGCATTAATTGAAAAAATTTCATCGCGCGAGTCACGGAGTGATTTTTCGAAATGAATGTGCCCAAAACACTCTAGTATGTCCAAACCGCATGTTTTGAAGCCTTTTGAACTATTTCGTTATGGCAAAAAACATCGCACCCACGTGAGCCAACATCGGCATTAAATGCACAAAATTTCGCCGCGAGAGTCATGGAGTGATTTTTCTAAACGAACACACCAAATCCGCTGCAGTATGTCCAAAACTTTTGTTTTGGTGCTTTTTACACTATTTCGTTCCGACAAAAATAATCGCACCCACGTGAGCAAATATCGGCATTACATGCACAAAGTTCTTCACGCGTGTCACGAAGTGACTTTTTGAAACGAATGCACCCAATCCGATCCAATATGTCCAAAACTTTTGTTTTGGTAGTTATTGCACTATTTCGTTCCGGCGAAAAACATCGCAACTACATGAGCCAATATCGACATTAAATGAAAAAAGTTCTTCGCGAATGTTACCTAGTGATTTTTCAAAATAAACGCACTCGAAACACTCCAATATGTCCAAAACTCATGTTTTGGGGCATTTTGAACTATTTCGTCATGGTGAAAAACATTGCACCCACGTGAGCCAATACCAGCATTAAATACACAAAATTTCGCTGCGTGGGTCACGGAGTGATTTTTCGAAACGTACGCACCCAATCCGCTGCAGTGTGTCCAAAACTTTTGTTTTGGTGCTTTTTGCACTATTTTGTTCTCGCGAAAACCATCGCACCCACGTGAGCTAATATCGGTATTAAATGGGCAAAGTTCTTCGCGCGAGTCACGGAATGATTTTTCGAAAGGAATGCACCCGATTTTGGTGCATTTTGGTGCATTATGTCCAAAACTCATGTTTTGGTGCATTTTGAACAAGTTCGTTATGGTGAAATCCATCGCACCCACGTGAGCCAATATCGGCATTAAATGAAAAAATTTCGTCGCGCGAGTCACGGAGTGATTTTTCGAAATGAATGCGCCCAAAACACTCTAGTATGTCCAAAACGCGCGTTTTGAAGATTTTTGAACTATTTCGTTATGGCAAAAAATATCGTATCCACGTGAGCCAACATCGGCATTAAAAGCACAAAATTTCGCAGCGCGAGTCATGGAGCGATTTTTAGAAACGAACGCACACAATCCACTCCAATATGTCCAAAACTTTTGTTTTGGTGCTTTTTGCACTATTTTGTTCCGGCGAAAAACATCACACGCACATGAGCCAATATCGGCATTAAATGGAAAATTTTCTTTGCGCATGTCATCGAGTGAGTTTTCAAAATAAACGCACCCAAAACACTATAATATGTCCAAAACTGATGTTTTGGTGCATTTTGAACTATTTCATTATGGTGAAAAACATCGGGCCAACGTGAGCCAACATCGACATTAAATGCGCAAAATTTCGCCGCGCGGGTCACAGAGTGATTTTTAGAAACGAACACACCCAATCCGCTCCAATATGTCCAAAACTTTTGTTTTGGTGCTTTTTGCACTATTTTGTTTCGGCGAAAACCATCGCACCATGTGAGCTAATATCGGCATTAAATGGACAAAGTTCTTCGCGCGTGTCACGAAATGATTTTTCGAAATAAAGGCACCAAGTGGCATTAAATGTCCAAAACTCATGTTTCGTGGCATTTTGAAATTATTTCGTTACGACGAAAAACATCGCACCCACTTGAGCCAACATTTGCACTAAATGCACAAAATTTCGCTGCGCGAGTCACGTAGTGATTTTTAGAAACGAACGCACCCAATCCATTCCAATATGTCCAAAACTTTTGTTTTGGTGCTTTTTGCACTATTTCGTTCTGGCGAGAAACATCGCACCCACATGAGCCAATATCGGCATTAAATGAAAAAATTTCATCGCGCAAGTCACGGACTGATTTTTCGAAATGAATACGCGCAACACACTCCAATATATCCAAAACGCGCGTTCTGAAGCTTTTGAAATATTTTGTTATGGCGAAAACATCGCACCCACGTGAGCCAACAATGTCATTAAATGCACGAAATTGCGTCGCGCGAGTCACTTAGTGATTTTTCAAAACGAACAATCCGCTCCAATATGTCCAAAACTTTTGTTTTGGTGCTTTTTGCACTATTTCGTTCCGGCGAGAAACATCGCACCCACTGTTAATGGTGAAATTTGGTAATCGCTTTTGGAAAGAAAAGGGGAAACCGAAGCAGAGAAGACAGATTGAATTGGAGTCAGACCAGGCTTCGTATCGGACCCAGTAACTGTATCGGACTGTGGATGTGTTGCCATAAAGAGCGTATCGGCCGATACGGATTCGATGTTAACGTGGGCCGATACGGGTTGTGAGTTGATGGTGTGAACATGGGCTTGGTCTGGGCCCAGAATAAGCTTCAAGGAAGTTGCCAAATAGAGATAAAGCTCGGTTTTAGGCAGTTGTATCTTGTAAATTAAGTAGTTTAGATCTAATCTGTGGCTTAAGTCTGCCGCAAGGACTTGTTTGTTAGTTGTAGATAAGATCGTGCCCTACAAGGGTTCTGTTGTAACCTCGGGTATAAATATCCCGATAGTTTGTACATAGAAGCCCTCTCTCTCAATCAATCATACAATCAAACTAATCTACTTTCGGCGCATCGCCAACCCTCGTAAGAGGCTGACTTCTGACGAGTTCTTGCTTCCCAAGAGTAAGGTAAGAACTCGTACCCGACGATTTACATCGTCGGGGCTAGCGTGTCGCTTTAGGCACGTTAAGCCCTGATGATGTGATCGTCGTTTATCGTGTGTTAGCTAATCTTGACGCGGTCTTCTGATTCTGTCTCGTCAGCAGTTAACTCGTTTTAGGGTTTATTGCCGACGATGGTTGAATCAGTTTGCTCGTTTAGATTATCTAAGGCATTTACCATCCCCAAAAGCAATCGGCGGCTTGATTTTCTTTGTGTTAAGTCTCGATTCACACTTTGAGTTGCTATCGACCTTAGTCCTGTTTCGAGATCTGACACGAAGCCTGTTTTCGATTGTAATTAAGGATAGCGCCGGGGTTTCAGCCGGTCTTATCTAATGCATGTGATTATTTATGTTCTTGCATGTGTTTGCCACTTATACATGTGGATCAACGAATATAAACATATCGGTCACAGAGTGTTTTTAAAGACTTCTTTGTGGTTGGTATATTTATGTTAGCCGATTGACTTGTATAAGTTTACACTAGAGTAATAGCTAGTGTAGTTATCCTCATGAAACCCTCATCGGCTAATTCCATTAATTTGTCACACGCTTTTGGCATGGGCCGATGAGATTAGATCTCTTCAATTTGCTCATTATATTGAGTAAGCCGATACAGCTTTGCCCTATCGGCTGGGCTATAACAATGTGACATCGGCCTATCGGCCGATCGACCATTGTTTTCTGACATGGTTTACTTGTTTCTTGTTGATTGCAGATCAAATCAACTGGCACGCTCTGCTTATGACTAGGCAAGCCAATTTGGACCTGCACTGGAGTTAAGCAGATCTCTCAGGCCGCCATGGTAACGCGGAACCCGTTTGGTTGCTGCACGGGTCTAAATTCTGCGCCAACATGCTTTTGGCACGCCCAATGGGACATCGATTTTCAACTTCACTTCCAGAGAGACCACGCTCCACCGTTCGCCAAAAGCTGTGTTTCGCTAACACGCTTTTGGCACGCCTGGTGGGACAAAACAACGCAAACCCAGCAACAACAACAAGATCTCCTCAAGATGTCGAAGCAGGTCGAGATTTCCGAGGAGAACATCGTCCCTGTGACCGCCGACCAGCTCAATGCAGAGCAGAAGGCTGAGATGGAAAATCTGGTCGAGCAGTTCCAGAATATGTACCTGCAAACATATTCTAGGACTCGGCAAGGCACCTTGATGCAAAAATCCAAGGTAGTTATGCCGAGTCCCGGAGATGGAGCTAGCACGTCGGCGGCGGCACATGACCACGCCGTCAAGACCGAGGATACTGCAGCGCCGACGTTGCAAGATAGGATTGACTCCGTAGTTCATTCTACGCTAGTCAACCAGTCGGGGATTCTGGTGAACACATTGACCAATACGGTCAAATCGATCCTAGATGGGACGATTCACCAGTACAAGCCTCAAGGGCCGATTTTCTTACCGGAAAATAAGTTCCCTGCCTATCGGACCCTGAGGAACGACCTGAGCACGGCTCAGCCAACAGCGCCGATGCCACCCCCATCGGTGCAGCCAACGACAACACTGCCATTGGTCCTTACCAAGCAGACAGGCGAGAGCCCTCAGCATATCACGGAGGAGCAGTATGCACAATGGACCAAGGGGAAGCAACCAGTGATCGAGCCGATGCAGCAAGTTCATATCAACCAGCCATCGGCCGGACAGTCGCAAGCCCCGGTTTTCAACAATCCTCCACCACAGGCGGTTTACAATACGCCACAGGGCTACCAGCAGCACACCACAGGGTAGTATGGCGCGCAGAACCTTGATCACCATTATCAGCCGTACTCCCCCAGGCAGTATCAAGCAGAGGGTTTGCAACAATCGTATCAGCAATACCTCCCACATCGGCCCACAGGATACTGGGCCGATATGATAGCCGAAGTGATGCGTGATCAGTTCGGCTTGAAGCCCAAGGAGAACTCTACAGTGTATCGGCACCCGTACCCCGAGGAATTTGACAGAGTGCCATTGCCAGGCCGATACAAGATCCTGGACTTCTCCAAGTTTTCGGGGCAGGACAACGTCTCGACTTACGAGCATGTAAGCCGATTCCTAACACAGTGCGGGGAGGCATCGACTATCGAGGCGTTGAGGGTGAGATTTTTCCCTCTGTCCTTGTCAGGGTCTACGTTTACATGGTTTTCATCTCTACCCTGCAATTCCATCAGAGGATGGATAGATCTGGAGAAACAGTTTCATAGGTATTTCTATAACGGCGTACAAGAAATGAAACTGTCCGATCTGACCGCCATTAGGCAACGAGTCGACGAATCGGTCCCGGAGTATATTCAACGATTCAGGGACGTAAGGAACAGATGCTACAGCCTTAGCTTGACTGATTCACAGCTCGCCGATTTGGCGTTCCAAGGATTGTTAGGGCCGATACACGAGAGGTTCTCCTCGCAGGAATTTGAAAGCCTAGCTCACCTAGCACAACGGGTGTCGGCCCACGAACAACGATTCCAGGAGGCTAAGAAATTTGCAAAAAAGATCAATGCAGTTTATCAGTATGCCTCCGACGACGACGACGAAGAAGATGTTGATGTCGACCTGGCTGAGTGGGCCCGGATGAGGAAGCCAACAAATTGCCAATGAGTAAAAAAGGGCGACAAAGAAGACAAATTCGACTTCGACATCAACAAGGCCGATAAAATATTTGACCTACTGTTGCAAGAAAAGCAAATTCAGTTGCCAGTAGGTCATGTATTGCCATCGGCCGAAGAGATCAAGAAACGAAGATATTGCAAGTGGCACAACTCTTATTCACACCATACAAATGAATGCAAGATCTTCAGACAACAGGTTCAATCGGCCATCGAGCAAGGCAGGATTAAAATCGATGATGCCAAACGGCCAATGAAGATCGAAGGACACCCGTTCCCAGTCAACATGGTGAGGGCGGACAGGGCCGATGGTAGTGTCCATCGGACCGGCAAGCGACCTTATCAGACCTCTGAGGGCTTGATTAGAAAATACCAGCGGAGGCAGGAAGAACAAGCTCAAGACCACGTCGATCAAGACAACTCTTACGACCCACATTGGGAGTGCAAGTTTTTTCGGTTTTGCTGGAATGAGGGGATGAGGTTGCCATCCATTCAGGAGTGCCCTGCGTGCAACGGAGCAGAAGATTATTATCAGGGCAACTCAAGCAGGCAAGCGCATCAGCCGGCCAAGCAAAGAAAATCTGTTCATGAGAGGTTAGGGCCGACGCACCAAGACCAAAAGACCGAAGCCGAGGAACAGGTCCAGAACCCTCAATGGTGCCCAAGCGATGTATTCACTAAGACACAAAAACGACGGGTTCAGAGGCTAAGAAGGAAAGAACAAATCCAAGAGCAACAGGTGGCAATAACCCATCGGCCGGCCAAGACCAAGAAAGAGTGGAGGATAAAATCCACGGTGGTCACGGCCGATGAGGGCACCTCCAATACAGCCCGGGCCTCTGCGGCTTCAAAAGGTAAATGAGCGACATCGGCGCCTGTTAACATGGTTTTTATACTGCCAGTAGAGTACAGCGTGCAGGCGGCCGATGAAGCAGTGGCCGACGATGAACAATCTTCGGCTAGGCTACAGTTGTCACCAGATCAAGCCATATTTGACAAGCCAGTTGATGACAACTACAGGCACTTGCGGCCGTTATACATCAAAGGATTCATCAACGGGCGGCCGATGACGAAGATGCTGGTCGACGGTGGCGCGGCGGTCAATTTAATGCCATACACAACCTTCAGGAAGCTTGGAAAAGTACCTGAAGATCTAATCAAGACAAACATGGTGTTGAAAGACTTTGGTGGCAACGCGTCCGAGGCGAAGGGGGTCCTAAACGTGGAACTCACCGCGGGCAGCAAGACAATACCCACCACCTTCTTCGTCTTCGATGGAAAGGGTTCCTACAGCTTGTTGTTGGGACGGGATTGGATCCACGCAAACTGTTGCGTCCCTTCAACAATGCACCAATGCCTCATGCAATGGCAAGGGGACCAGGTCGAGATCGTGCAGGCCGATCGGTCGGTACACGTGGCCAATGCCGATCTCGCAGTATGGAAGATGGAGGGAATCGACTGCTTGTCCGGGCGGGTCTGGGACGCCGATTTCCTCAAAGTAACTGACTGCGACATCGAGACAATTGAAGATCAAGACAAGCAGTTACTTTAGCAAAGATGTGTCGTCCGCCGTTGAAGATGAACAAGCTAGTCCCTACACAGATGATGCGGTGGACGAGCTCGATGGCAAGTTGGGACAGGGTTTTACGTCGGCCGATGAGCTTGAAGAAGTTGATATAGGAATAGGTGATAGGCCTAGGCCGACGTACGTAAGTGCTAACCTGCCAAAGGAATACAAGAGTAATCTTATAAATCTGTTGAAAGAATTCATGGATTGTTTTGCATGGGAATATCATGAGATGCCAGGATTAAGCCGATCGATTGTAGAACATCGGCTACCAATCAAACCAGGCTATCGGCTGTTTAAACAAGCTCCTAGGAGGTTTAAGGCCGATATGCACGAAGCTATCAAGGCAGAGATCACATGACTTTATGATGCCAACTTCATCAGACCTTGCTGATACGCAGAATGGGTCTCCAACATAGTTCCAGTAATGAAGAAAAATGGCAAGCTTAGGGTATGTATTGACTTCAGAGACTTGAACAAAGCAACACCGAAAGACGAGTACCCTATGCCTTTGGCCGATTTGCTTGTCGATGCCGCGTCTGGGCACAAGGTTATCAGCTTCACGGATGGGAACGCAGGCTACAACCAAATTTTCATGGCTGAAGAAGATGTTCACAAAACAGCCTTCCGATGCCCAGGGGCAATCGGCCTATATGAATGGGTTGTCATGACATTCGGTTTGAAGAATGCTGGAGCAACATATCAGAGGGCCATGAATTATATTTTTCATGATCTCATCGGCTCTTTGATTGAAGTTTATATTGATGATATCGTCGTGAAGTCAAGAGAATATGATATGCACCTGGCCAATTTACGCACGGTACTCGAAAGAGCGAGGAAGTATGGTTTAAAAATGAACCCTAACAAGTGTGCCTTTGGTGTATCGGCCGGTCAGTTCCTGGGTTTCTTGGTCCACGAAAGAGGAATCGAGATTACACAGAAGAATATCGATGCTATAAAGAAAATCAAACCTCAAGACGAACAAGACCAAGTTACAATCTCTGCTCAGCAAGATCAATTTTGTTCGGCGCTTTATATCGAATCTGTCAGGAAGAATAGAGCCGTTCACTCCGTTATTGAAGATAAAAGAGGATGAAGAGTTCATATAGGGTGATAAGCAGCAGAAGGCATTGGACGACATCAAGGAGTATTTGAGCTCCCCACCAGTTTTAATTCCTCCACAGAAGGGAATTCCGTTCAGGCTGTACCTATCGGCCGATAAGAAGTATATCGGCTCAGTCTTAGTTCAGGACATTGACAGCAAAGAGCGAGTCATTTTCTATCTCAGCAGGAGGTTGCTGGATGCCGAGACAAGGTACACGCCGGTAGAAAAACTCTGTTTGTGCTTATATTTCTCATGTACTAAGTTGAGACATTATTTACTTTCCAATGAGTGCATTGTGGTAAGTAAGGCCGATGTGATGAAATACATGCTATCGGCCCCCGTATTAAAAGGAAGAATTGGGAAGTGGATTTTTGCCTTGACAGAGTTCGACCTACGGTATGAATCGGCTAAAGCGATCAAGGGACAAGCCCTAGCCGATTTTATTGTTCAGCACCGAGATGACTCAATTGCATATTCAGATATTGTGCCATGGACCTTGTATTTCGATGGGTCTGTCTGCAGACATGGATGCGGTATCGGCCTAGTTATCATATCCCCTCGGGGGGCAAGTTTTGAGTTTGCTTTTACTATCAAGCCTTATTATACTAACAATCAAGCAGAGTACGAAGCGGTGCTTAAAGGCTTGCAGTTATTACGAGAAGTTGAGGCTGATTCCGTAGAAATCATTGGTGATTCGCAACTGGTAATCAATCAACTTTCTAAGGCGTATGAATGCAAGAACGATATTCTCAGAGTCTACAACGAGGAGTGCAAGG
This sequence comes from Oryza officinalis, assembly GCA_008326285.1. NCBI lineage: Eukaryota > Viridiplantae > Streptophyta > Magnoliopsida > Poales > Poaceae > Oryza > Oryza officinalis. The sequence goes on from BDMV01000009.1 coordinate 3,521,596, forward strand.
AGTTGCTACAAGGTTTCAAGATTGTGACGATGAGACATATACCCAGGAAGCAGAACTTCGAGGCCAATGATTTAGCTCAGGGGACATCGGGATACCGGCCGATGGCTAAAGATGTCCAGATTCAGATTGCTCTCGTGCATGCTGACGACTGGAGGTTTGACATCATCGAGTATTTGAGGAATCCTTCTCAATCGGCGTCACGAAGAATGAAGTATAAAGTTTTACATTATGTCTTGCTGGACGATGACTTGTATTATCGGACGATTGATGGTGTCTTACTCAAGTGCCTAGGCCCCGAGGAGGCCAAAACTGTTATGAGTGAAGTACATGAAGGGATTTGTGGAACCCATCAATCGGCCCATAAAATGAGATGGCTGTTGAAGCGCGTCGGATATTTTTGGCCAACGATGCTAGAGGATTGTTTCAAGTATTATAAAGGATGTCAGGATTGTCAGAAGTTTGGAGCAATTCAAAGAGCACCGGCATCGGCTATGCATCCAATCATAAAGCCGTGGCCATTTCGTGGATGGGGAATAGATATGATCGGCCAGATTAACCCGCCATCGAGCAAGAGACACAAATATATCTTGGTGGCTACAGATTACTTCACAAAGTGGGTTGAGGCCGTTCCCCTTAAGAAGGTTGATTCCAAAGATGCAATTCAGTTTGTCAAGGAATATATTATATATCGGTTCGGGTTACCTCAGACAATAACCACCGATCAGGGATCAATTTTTGTATCCGATGAGTTCGTCCAGTTCACCGACAGCATGGGCATTAAATTATTAAATTCTTCTCCTTACTATGCGCAGGCTAATGGGCAGGCAGAGGCTTCTAATAAGACCTTAATCAAGTTAATCAAGAGGAAAATCGACGAACAGCCGAGGCAATGGCACACAACACTGGCCGATTCCCTTTGGGCATATCGGATGGCTTGCCATGGTGCAATTCAAGTGTCTCCGTATCAGTTGGTTTATGGACACGAAGCTGTGCTGCCGTGAGAAACCAACATCGGCTCAAGGAGGATTGCCTTGCAAGACGACTTGACAGCCAATGAGTACCATAATCTTATGGTAGATGAGTTAGACGATTTGGCGCATGTCCGATTACGGGCTTTAGAGAAGATCAAACGTGATAAAGATAGAGTGGCTCGTCATTACAACAAAAAGGTTGTTGCCAAGTCATTTGAAGAAGGAGACCTTGTCTGGAAAGTAATAATGCCGATTGGCTCCAGAGATAATAAGTTCAGCAAGTGGTCACCTAATTGGGAAGGTCCTTTTCAAATTCATCGCTGTGTTCCTCACAATGCTTATTTGCTCAAGGGGATGGATGGTGAGATTTATGGACGAGTTCTTAATGGCAAGTACTTGAAGAAATATTATCCTAGCGTCTGGATCGACTCATGATCGGCCCTCCAGCCGATTTATGATTACAGCCGATGTGTTATGCATCGTCTTCAGAAGGTCGATATACACTATCGCCCTTAGTTCAAATTTTACAACATGAGCCCTCATCTTCTAAAATTTGGGGGGCATATATATATACAAGCGCGGAATTTTTCAGAAGTAATGTTCAGACTGGAATTTCTAGATCAAATTCGGCTGCTTGGCTGACGAGGTTTGTATTTACACAGTATAAAGACAAGACATGCTACATCACCCTATGAAGTCTGCAATGGCTGCAACGGCTTTACGGCGAATCTGCTCGATGTCTTCTATAGCCTGGGCGTCATCGACCGTCGACCCTGGGATCGGCTTCAGCGATCTGCTCAGGGTTGCAAGGTACTTGGCCGACGCCTTGAGCTTTGCCGTCTGGTTTTCTATGGCTTTAGGTGATGCAACTATCTCGGCTTCGACTTCTTGGATTTCTTGACGCGTGGCTTCCAGCTTCGATTTTAGCTCTGCCTCGAGACAACGGAGTTCTTCAAGTCTACTTTTCAAGACGATCGGCTCCACCGCTAGCTCGTCCAGTTTGGTCTTGTTAGCGTTAACTTGGGCCTTGCTGGCGGACAAAGCCGATTCCAGTTGGTCACGCTCTCGTCGCTCTGCGAGTCTTTCTTTGGCCTTGTTGAGCTTGAATCGGTATTGCTCCAAGAAGATGGCTGGTGTTAGGACCTCCATCAGGTCTTCAGGCAGTTCGTCTTGAATTTCTTGTACCCTGACCCTGATGGGGGTGCAATCTTCCACCAAGTACTCCAGCGAGGACTCCAGCCGATTGGCGATATCGGTCAGCCGGTTCTTCAGATCATCAGAGATTGGTGCCCTGGCTGTGCTGGGTATAGCTCCTTGTCCTCATCGTTAAGAAACTGGCCAATATCAAAGGAGAACATATTGGCTAGGTTCTGCAAATATCAACATGGGTCAAGGTCAGCCCCGTTAAACAGGAACCGGCAGAAAGGGGATCAGAGTAATCCTAGTTACCTGTGTTGGAGCATCGGTGGTGCTCACATCGGCCTCCCTTTGCTGTGTCGACGTAGTAGGCGAGGGGGTTGGCCGGTGTGGTGAAGGTGATGCGACCCTAGGCTGAAAAAGTAGGAAATTGGTAAATAGGGTTATGTGATTAGAAAGATAATGCAAAAAATCAACTCTTACCGAGACAGTCGGAGAGGGTGGTGGAGAAGGAGAAGGAGTCCTCAATCGTGCCTTGGCTCGTTCGCGCCGTTGTAAGGTTGCCTTTTTGGTTCTTGGTAAAGGGGCCGATCGAGTTCTCTCCTTCAGTACAGATGACACCGCAGCCTAAAAAGGATATCAAATTAAAGTGTAGCAGTAGAAGGGGATTATGTAAACGCGGAGAAGAGATTGTATTGACCTTGCGAACTGCATGTCTGGTCCTTTTTGGTTGGGGGGCATCGCCTTGGTCATCGGCTGGTGGAATCTCAGTAGCTTCGGCCGATGGCTCCTTGGTGGTTTCGGCCGATGGGTCTTCTTCTTCATATGCATCGACAGCCGCTGCATCGACTTCCTCCTCCATCACTTGTTCTTCAAGGAATTCTTCCATGGAGGGGTCCAGCTTTTCAAGATCGGCTTGGTCGTCAATTTTAGCCTTCTTGCCGGATTTTTGGGATTTGCCCTTGGTTGGCGCTTTCCTCTTGGGTTTTTCTTTAATCATCGGCCCCTGAAGTAATGATGATATCTTCGGAGCAGTAAGGCCGATGATGGATTCCAGGATGGTTGATCCTGATGGGGCTATGGCTTGAGCATAAAAAATATTCTGCCCACTGTTGCTCACAGATGGAGTCGGCTCATCTGGGACTTAAGGGCTGATACCTTGGATGAGCTCCGTCACATAAAATCTGGCCGATTGATGGAAAATGTGAGCGGCCCACTCTTGCCACCATGTTTGGAAATTGATGTGGACGAAAGCTTTCAGATGCAGCCGGTCGCAGTCGTCGAGGTTTGGGAGCTCGATTTCCAGCGCTTTGCTCATGACCAGTGCTGATGGAATTGTGCCTCTGCTCTCTAAGAGTTTATGAAGGTACAGACTGATGGGGAGTTGCCCGAGCCCGCACTGTCTAGCAGCTACCATTGGGTTGTAAAACTCATAGGACAGGCTGGTGCTCCTTCCCTGAAATAGGCTTACTGGGAGCAGGCTCGGAGTGAGGCCGATCATGAATAACTCCCGTGACTCCATGTCATCATTTATCAAGCTCAGCTGAAGATCGTCGGGGAGTTCAAAATCTCGGTCCGATGTGTAGACAAACATGTCCATCCTGGTTGATGGAGGGCCGGTGAAGAAACGAATGAACCATGTAGCCATGTCATCGGCCGATTGGTCTGCACCTGGGTAAACGGAGGCCGCTTCCCCATAAGACATGCATCTTCTGCTCCTGGGATCTTCGTGATCGGCGTATTTTGATGGAAAACGAGAGTCTGATAGAGGTGGCCGATCAACCATGGTGTTGGTGTGAATGGTTAGCCAGAGTTGAATAAACCACCATGGTCCTCCATGAGCTACAGTCTGTTTTAGCATCAAATCTTGAGTGGCGATATGGAGTAGCCGATATATGGCTCCCAAGAGGTATCGGCCTAGAGGGATTTGCTTCTTGTCGACCAAAGCTTGTGCCAAGTGTTGGCAGTTTGTAGTGGGGCCGCAGGTCAATCCACAGAAGACAAATCTTTCCAGCCACAATGTCAGAAAGGCTACGTGCTCACGTTCCGAGACTGATCCTTGTTCCATGTGCTCAGAAATGTACCCAGACCAGCCTCCAATTTTCTTGGTCTTCAACTTGTGACTGCTGTTTACCAGGAGGCTGAAGGGGTTGATTTCGGAGTAGATATCCAATCCTGTTAGTATCTTGACATCTATAAGGGTTGGGGTCATCGGACCTTGCTTGAACATGAAGGCATTCAAGGTACTGGACCAGAAGTAGCTGGCAGCCGACATGAGTGATTCATTCTTCTTGGTATCGGCCAGGGATAAAGTGATGCATTGGCCGATCCCAATCTCGTCCCAGTGGACTTGTTTGGCAGCAGCAATCCTCTTATGCCAGGTTCTGTATCCGTTAAGCTTCGATGGCCAGGACCTGAAGGTATGTTTCCAGGAAGAAACATTGGGTTTGGCTTGCCTAAAGGGGATTCTGTCTGTTTCGGCATTGATTAGCCAAGTTGGGTCGTGATCGCCCATGGGGCCTAGTAGAAAGCGATGGGATTTGTCGTCGGTGGGGATCAAGATTTGGTTTTTGAAGACCTAGATCATAAGAATGACGATGAAAATATAAGACCCGGGGGGGCAGAGAGTAAAAACCCTAACTTGGAGAAATCGGCGGAGAAAGCGATAATGTGGGTTTTGAAGGAATTGAATTACCGCAGGGATCTCGGAGGCATAGAACGGGGCGGAAGCCATCGTTGTCGTTGAAGGGGTCGCTGTGAAGGGGGTTGATGTTGACGGAACGCCAAGGGGTCACCGGAGTTGAGGAACGCGAAGGGTTTGTTGAATCGGCGGCGGAAGGATTCGAATCTGGATCTGCACGGTTTTCAGACAAGACCTAGCAAAGAAGTCGATGGGTTCCTCGGAGCTAATTCTGCCACATTATATAATGAAGCGGAATTGGGGGGCATGTGTTAATGGTGAAATTTGGTAATCGCTTTTGGAAAAAAAAGGGGAAACCGAAGCAGAGAAGACAGATTGAATTGGAGTCAGACCAGGCTTCGTATCGGACGCAGTAACTGTATCGGACTGTGGATGTGTTGCCACAAAGAGCGTATCGGCCATATGGATTCGATGTTAACGTGGGCCGATACGGGTTATGAGTTGATGGTGTCAACGTGGGCTTGGTCTGGGCCCAAAATAAGCTTCAAGGAAGTTGCCAAATAGAGATAAAGCTTGGTTTTAGGCAGTTGTATCTTGTAAATTAAGTAGTTTAGATCTAATCTGTGGCTTAAGTCTACCACAAGGACTTGTTTATTAGTTGTAGATAAGATCGTGGCCTACAAGGGTTCTGTTGTAACCTCGGGTATAAATATTCCGATAGTTTGTACATAGAAGCCCTCTCTCTCAATCAATCATACAATCAAACTAATCTACTTTCGGCGCATCGCCAACCCTTGCAAGAGGCTGACTTCTAACGAGTTCTTGCTTCCCAAGAGCAAGGTAAGAACTCGTACTCGACGATTTACATCGTCGGGGCTAGCGTGTCGCTTTAGGCACGTTAAGCCCTGATGATGTGATCGTCGTTTATCGTGTGTTAGCTAATCTTGACGCGGTCTTCTGATTCTGTCTCGTCAGCAGTTAACTTGTTTTAGGGTTTATTGCCGACGATGGTTGAATCAGTTTGCTCGTTTAGATTATCTAAGGCATTTACCATCCCCAAAAGCAATCGGCGGCTTGATTTTCTTTGTGTTAAGTCTCGATTCACACTTTGAGTTGCTATCGACCTTAGTCCTGTTTTGAGATCTGACACGAAGCCTGTTTTCGATTGTAATTAAGGATAGTGCCGGGGTTTCAGCCCGTCTTATCTAATGCATGTGATTATTTATGTTCTTGCATGTGTTTGCCACTTATACATGTGGATCGACGAATATAAACATATCGGTCACAGAGTGTTTTTAAAGACTTCTTTGTGGTTGGTATATTTATGTTAGCCAATTGACTTGTATAAGTTTACACTAGAGTAATAGCTAGTGTAGTTATCCTCATGAAACCCTCATCGGCTAATTCCATTAATTTGTCACACGGTTTTGGCATGGGCCGATGAGATTAGATCTCTTCAATTTGCTCATTATATTAAGTAAGCCGATACAGCTTTGCCCTATCGGCTGGGCTATAACAATGTGACATCGGCCTATCCGCCGATCGACCATTGTTTTCTGACATGGTTTACTTGTTTCTTGTTGATTACAGATCAAATCAACTGGCACGCTCTGCGCACGACTAGGCAAGCCAATTTGGACCTGCACTGGAGTTAAGCAGATCTCCCAGGCCGCCGTGGTAACGCAGAACCCGTTTGGTTGCTGCACGGGTCTAAATTCTGCGCCAACACCCACATGAGCCAATATCGGCATTAAATGAAAAAATTTCATCGCGCAAGTCACGGACTGATTTTTCGAAATGAATACGCGCAACACACTCCAATATATCCAAAACACGCGTTCTAAAGCTTTTGAACTATTTCGTTATGGCAAAAACATCGCACCCACGTGAGCCAACATTGTCATTAAATGCACGAAATTTTGCCGCGTGAGTCACGTAGTGATTTTTCAAAATGAACAATCCGCTCCAATATGTCCAAAACTTTTATTTTGGTGCTTTTTGCACTATTTTGTTCCGGCGAGAAACATCGCACCCACATAAGCCAATATCGGCATTAAATGGAAAAAGTTCTTCACGCCTGTCAGCGAGTGATTTTTCAAAATAAACGCACCCAAAACACTCCAATATGTCCAAAACGCGTATTTTGAAGCTTTTTGAACTATTTCGTTATGGCGAAAAACATCGCACCCACGTGAGCCTACATCGGCATTAAATGCACAAAATTTTGCCGCCCCTCCAATATGTCCAAAACTTTTGTTTTGGTGTTTTTTTGCACTATTTCGTTCCGGCGTAAACCATCGCACCCACGTGAGCCCATATCGGCATTAAATAAAAAAAGTTCTTCGCGCGAGTCACGGAGTGATTTGTTTTAATGAACGCTCCCAAAACATTCCAGTATGTCCAAAGCTCATGTTTTGGTGTATTTTGAACAATTTCGTTATGGTGAAAAATAACGCAACCACGTGAGATAATATCGGCATTAAATGAAAAAATTTCGTCACGCGAGTCATGAAGTGATTTTTCGAAATGAATGCGCCCAAAACGCTCCAATCTGTCAAAAACGTGCGTTTTGAAGCTTTTTGAACTATTTCGTTATGGCAAAAAACATCGCACCCACATGAGCCAAGATCAGCATTAAATGCACAAAATTTCGCCACGCGAGTCACCTAGTGATTTTTAGAAATGAACGCACCCAATCCGCTCCAATATGTCCAAAACTTTTGTTTTGGTGTTTTTTGCACTATTTCGTTCCGGCGAGAAACATCGCACCCACATGAGCCAATATCGGCATTAAATGAAACAACTTCATTGCGTGAGTCACGGACCGATTTTTCGAACGAAACGCGCCCAAAACAGTCCAATATGTCCAAAACTAATGTTTTCGTGCATTTCGAACTATTTCGTTATGGTGAAAAACATTGCACCAACGTGAGGTAAAATCGGCATTAAATGCACAAAACTTCACCGTGCGAGTCACGGAGTGATTTTTAGAAACGAACGCACCCAATCCGCTCCAATATGTCCAAAACGCGTGTTTTGAAGCTATTTGAACTATTTCGTTATGGCGAAAAACGTCGCACCCACGTAAGCCAACATCGGCATTAAATGCACAAAATTTCGCCGCGCAAGTCACGTAGTGATTTTTAGAAACAATCACACCCAATCTGCTCCAATATGTCCAAAACTTTCGTTTTGGTGCTTTTTGCACTATTTCGTTCCGGCGAGAAACATCGCACCCACATGAGCCAATATCGGCATTAAATGGAAAAGTTCTTCGCGCCTGTCACCGAGTGATTTTTCAAAATAAACGCACCCAAAACACTCCAATATGTCCAAAACGCGTATTTTGAAGCTTTTTGAACTATTTTGTTATGGCGAAAAACATCGCACCAACATGAGCCAACATTGGCATTAAATGCACAAAATTTCGCCGCGCATCCAATATGTCCAAAACTTTTGTTTTGGTGCTTTTTGCACTATTTCGTTCTGGCGTAAACCATCGCACCCACGTGAGCCCATATCAGCATTAAGTGGAAAAATTTCTTCGCGTGAGTCACGGAGTGATTTTTTTTAATGAACGCACCCAAAACACTCCAGTATGTGCAAAACTCATGTTTTGGTGTATTTTGAACAATTTCGTTATGGTGAAAAACAACGCAACCACGTGAGCTAATATTGGCATTAAATGAAAAAATTTCGTCACGCGAGTCACGAAGTGATTTTTTGAAATGAATGCACCTAAAACACTCCAATATGTCGAAAACGTGCGTTTTGAAGCTTTTTGAACTATTTCGTTATGGCGAAAAACATTGCACCCACGTGAGCCAAGATCGGCATTAAATACACAAAATTTCGCTGCGCGAGTCACCTAGTTATTTTTCAAAACGAACGCACCCAATCCGCTGCAGTATGTCCAAAACATTTGTTTTGGTGCTTTTTGCACTATTTCGTTCTAGCAAAAACCATCGCACCCACATGAGCTAATATCGGCATTAAATGAAAAAAGTTCTTCGCGTGAGCCACAGAGTGATTTTTTTGAATAAATGCACCCAAAACACTCCAGTATGTCCAAAACTCTTGTTTTGGTGCATTTTGAATAATTTCGTTATGGTGAAAAACATCGCACCCACGTGAGCCAATATCGGCATAAAATGAAAAAATTTCGTCGCACGAGTTACGAAGTGATTTTTCGAAATGAATTCGCCCAAAACACTCAAATATGTCCGAAACGTGCATTATTAGGATTTTTGAACAATTTTGTTATGGCGAAAAACATCGCACCCACGTCAGCCAACATCGTCATTAAATGCACAAAATTTCGCCGCGCGAGTCACATAGTGAATTTTAGAAACGAACGCACCAAATCCGCTCCAATATGTCCAAAACTTTTGTTTTGATGCTTTTTGCACTATTTCGTTCCGGCGAGAAACATCGCATCCACATGAGCCAATATCGGCATTAAAAGAAAAAAGTTCTTCGCGCATGTCACCTAGTGATTTTTCAAAATAAAAGCGCCTAAAACAGTCCAATATGTCCAAAACTCATGCTTTGGTGCATTTTGAACTATTTCGTTATGGTGAAAAACATCACGCCAACGTGAGGTGAAATCGGCATTAAATGCACAAAACATCACCATGCGAGTCACGGAGTGATTTTTTTGAAACGAATGCACCCAATCGGCTCCAATATGTCCAAAACTTTTGTTTTCGTGCTTTTTGCACAATTTCATTTTCGCGAGAAACATTGCACCCACATAAGCCAATATCGGCATTAAATGGAAAATGTTCTTTCGCGCCTGTCACCGAGTGATTTTTCAAAATAAATGCACCCAAAACACTCCAATATATCCAAAACGCGTATTTTGAAGCTTTTTGAACTATTTCGTTATGGCGAAAAACATTGCACCCACGTGAGCCAAGATCGGCATTAAATGCAGAAAATTTCGCCGCGCGAGTCACAGAGTGATTTTTCGAAACGAAAGCACCCAATGCACTCCAATATGTCCAAAACTTTTGTTTTGGTGCTTTTTGCACTATTTCGTTCTGGCGAAAACCATCGTACCCACGTGAGCTAACATCGGCATTAAATGGAAAAAGTTTTCGCGCGAGTTACGGAGTGATTTTCCGAAATGAATGCGCCTAAAACACTCAAATATGTCCAAAACTTTTGTTTTAGTGCTTTTTGCACTATTTCGTTCCGGCGAGAAACATTGCACCCACATGAGGTAATATCGGTATTAAATGAAAAAGTTCTTCGCGCATGTCACCGAGTGATTTTTCAAAATAAATGCACCCAAAACACTTCAATATGTCCAAAACTCATGTTCTGATATATTTTGAACTATTTCGTTATGGTGAAAAACATCACATCCACGTGAGTCAATATCAGCATTAAATGCACCGCGAGTCACGTACTCATTTTTAGAAACGAATGCATCCAATACGTTCCAATATGTCCATAACTTTTGTTTCGGTGCTTTTTGCACTATTTTGTTCTGGCGAAAAACATCGCACACACATGAGCCAATATCAGCATTAAATAGAAAAAGTTCTTCGCGCGAGTCACGGAGTGATTTTTTGAAACGAACACACCCAAAACACTCCAATATGTCCAAAATGCATGTTTTGGTGCATTTTGAACAATTTCGTTATGGTGAAAAATATTGCACCCAAGTGAGCCAAAGAAAACCTAAATTTTATTCTTAAAAACTAAAAGTGGGCCTCCTGTTAAATTACCAACCGAAATATCTATTTTTCCACCATCTCTGCGTGAAAAAAGATTGCTCCTCCCCCCAGCCCGTGCGTGATCTCCCTCCACGCAGAAAAAAATGCTCGCGGAAAAGAGCGATTAGGAACAGGAGATGTGGAGAGTGATGGATGCGGTGAAGAGGTTTCCAAAAAAAATTAGGATCATAATAGGATATCTGTTGAAGATATTTTTTCAGCAAAATCTCAAAATATCATGATTGGGGATGGAATAAGGGTGTGTTCGGTAGGTAGTTAGTGTTGGGAAAATATTTTCCCACATGAAAAACGAAGCGACTCATTAGCACATGATTAATTAAGTATTTGCTAATTTTTTTAAAAAAATGGATCAATATGATTTTTTAAAACAACTTTCGTATAGAAACTTTTTGCTAAAAATACACCGTTTAGCAGTTTGAAAAACGTGCGTGCGAAAAAAGAGAGAGATAAGTTGGGATATTGCAACAGGAAAAACGGAAAATACATTGCATTTGCCCTTAAAAGGACATAATTTTCATCCTTTGTGGGATGGTGGCGAAGCTCATCTCGCCTCAACGGTTGACGGATAACGTGTCACACCTACCGTTAAATTTAAATTTTTGTTGTTGAGAAGAAATCGTTGTTGATAATTTTTCTGATTATTTAAAATTTTGTTGTTGAAAAGAAATTGTTGTCGATATTTTTCTAATTGGCCATTTGATGACACATGTAGACGGTAGCATATTCAAATGAAAGAATTATTTAAATTAAATAATTAATAAAAAGGAAAGTAGTGTAATGGTTACACAGAGATAAGGTTAAAAAAACACAGATAAGTATGCCTAAATGAAACAACGGAGATAAGGATAGCCTGTACGTCTGTACATATGTCTCTCTTTTTCCTGTTTCTTTCTCTCAGGCTCTCTCCCTCTTCATCTCGTTTTCACTCACTGCCGATGGGAGAAAGCGGAGGTACTGATCTCCATTTCTTCAGTCCTCTTCAATACAGACCACTGTCTTGCTTGCTCTCTCCCCAATATCCTTTTGTGTGTGTCGAGGCGGCGAGCAGCAGTCGAAGTTCTCGCGGGGGCTCCGATGCTGTCGCACGTCAGCTGCGGCAGCGAGCAAGGCAGCGACGGCAAGCTCTCTCCTGCGTCGGCGTTGCGGCAATCATCGGATCTGGGGCCTCCGTGCCAGGATGAGCAAGGCGGCGACGGCAAGCCCTCTCCTGCGTCGGCGTTGCGGCGGCAATCACCAGATCTGGGGCCTCCGCGGCTGGATGAGCAAGGCGGCGACAGCAAGCCCTCTCCCGCGTCGGCGTTGCGGCGGCAATTACCGGATCTGGGGACTCCGCACCTGGATTCGTCTTGATTCGGTTGCTGACAGTTTTGGAGCGAGGATGGAGGTATGTTTGGGAAGAATCGCCCTTCGTCTGGATCAGGCTAGATTCAGTCTCGTGGAGGTCCAGGTCACCACGCTTGCCAAATTCTACGACTTTTATGTGCCGGACTTGCTCCACTTCGGCGGCTCGTCATCCCCGTCGCCTGACCGGTCCACGGGGTTCCAGGCAGCATGCATCGCGGCTGCTCGGCGTGGAGGGTGCACGGTGGTGGGGTTCAGCTACGGCAGCTTCGTGGTGTTCATTGTAAGTTTGTACTAACTATTAGTAATCTTGTCACCCGCATGCATATATACATCGAACTAATTAAGGTCGTCCTTTCGACTACTTAATTGAGAATTCTGGAACTCAATTCTTATTCTTCTTATAAAACCCATTAACTAATTAAGCTCGTGTAAAGCATGCAAGGTGATGAAGATTTTTGCATTTGACCAGAAGAAGCGACTTTGGTCTTTCCCTGCAGACTTTTGAATTGACACAATTTATTCTGTGAAGGTACTGAACCACGTCCTTTGTACAGGGCCGACGTAGGCCTTCTGTGGGGTGCTTCGTGTTGTGGATAGTGGTGTAGCTTGGGGCGATAGTGGCTGTCTCTGATGACTCTTTATTTTCCTCGGTGGATCTGAATTTTTGGGTGTGGATTAGAAGCTGATTACATGGTTTCACTGCTCGAAATTGGTAAGCTCTACGGACTCTTAAACTACTATAAGTTATTTAAATAATCATAAAAATATACATGTCTGGTACAATATATATAACCAAAATCAGGTTGTCAATTATCTATTTCTTTGAGGTGATACATTGAAGCATGTCTCTTACACCTTGAGGCATACTGCTCTCACATTCTCTTGTTCGGAATGGAATGTGCAGCATGCAATGGCCCTGGTTGATCACCCTGAAAAGTGATGCAATGTGGTTCATCAGCATTTGTAAGGGCCATTGACTCCTTTTTGAGCTTATAGACTTCCCGACGCTTTGCTAGAGTTTCCTGCTGCTTTTTGTTTGTCATCCGCGCATACCGCTCCTTATCTCTTTGTCGTCTTCGTACATTGGGATCCAAGAGTGGGGATGGTAATGCAGAAGGTACCTGGTACCAAGCATCAAGCATGTGGGATGGAGCTGGTAATAATAAAAAGTATATAATAATTACACAATATTGATTTGAGAATCTGCTATTGATTGCTAGAGACCTGTTTGTGTTACACTGTTTTCACGAGGAAGGGCATAGTAAAGCTTGTCTATCACATACTTATACCTTTTGCTTTAGGTCGCTGAAGTCTGTGTAGAGATTAGGATGGAAAATGCTGGGAACAGAATTTTTAACATGCATGAGTTGGGCGAAATATTGATCTGAGATCTGGTATTGATTGCTATAGACCTGTTTGTGGTACACTGTTTTCACGAGGAAAGGCATAGCAAAGCTTCTCTATCACATACTTATTGTGTTTTGCTTTAGGTTGCTGAAGTCTGTGTAGAGATTAGGATGGAAAATGCTAGGAACAGAAAATTTTCAACCTGCATGAGTTGGGTGGTACTGTGAGTGGTCGAATTGGTGTGACATGAAAGATTTCCATACTTCCATCTCAATATTATAAACATAAATTCCATCTTTTTTTCATGATTGAGTCAGCCTTTAGCACTGAATCGCTAACATTGTTTTGAACACTGAAAATATCTTATTTTGTTGCAGCACTACCATGTCAAATATTAAATTGCATTTCTAGTTGTGATTGGAACTCAGAAACTTCTACTACCAAGAAAAGAGATCAAGATGTCTGAAATGGTTAGTAATGCCACATTCCTCTAAATGTTTTCTGTTGGGAGTTTATGCAAGGTGCTTAGAATATTTGATATTGTCCTTAAGAATCATTACACAAATGCATCAGACTATGTTCTGTCTTTTTGATGGTTACTGATGAACTTATGGGAGTAAAAACCCCTGAGAATACTTACAAATGCATTTTGTATGATCAGGCATTGTGAATTTGTGATTCCCAATACAATTGAAGTTGTTCACGGAGCTGCTCCTGGCAAGGTGGCTTCTTTGGCGACGGAGCAGAACTGTTGGAATGTTTTTTGATCACACCACAAGAACGGATTTTATTTGTCGTACGAGTTTTTTAATATAAAATGTATGGAGCGTTCTTGTGGTGTTCGGATTGGGATATGAGCAAAGTGGGCCTGAACTGATCTGGGAAGGGAGCGATTTGTGAGGGACTCGGACGGAAAAATTGATGGATTCATGCACTCGGGGGCCCAATCAGAGAAAATTCGTGCACAAACAAAATTGGGAGAAATCACTCGGGTGCGGAATCGAAAAAAAAATCATGCACGAAAAAATTGGGAGCGATCTGGATTCGTGTGCAACATGGGGGGTGAATCGGACAAAAAAATTCGTGCACCATAGGGGGCGACGTACGAAACCAACAGCAAAACACCTTGATATACGGCCAAAAACCGTATAGCGGACGCATGAAAATATATGGAATCGATACGGACTTGATTGTACCGACGGACGAAAAAATTTGTATACGGAATCGTCTTTAATTTTTTTATATAAAAATATGTAAAAATAAAGATAAAGATTAACATATTTGATAATCATGTTCTTTCAACAAATAATATTTTGAATCACAATAGAATTATATTCTCAGAGTTTCATCATTCTGGCCCAAGCACAACCTAAAAATCAAAATAAGATCCAAAAGACTTCAGCATGAAAGAATTTTGAAAAAGATTTTAGATTATTCCAAATTTTGCTTTTGTAATTTAAATCTGAAATTTTCAGGGTGTTACATGTCATGACACCCATCGTGGTGACGAGGCTCGCATTGGCGATTGTTGATGTGGTTGTGGCTTTCGACCGACTGGTCGTGGCGACGATCGCCATCGTCACGATGAGGTTGACTTGACATTGTATGGCCTTTGCTACGCTCGGGTGCCCGATGACCTCTCGGGCCATGGTTGGATGGAAGACGACTGTCGGCAGGTGTCCTTGGGGACTCGGCGAAAGATTTATCTGCTCGGCGGGAGGGCCCGACACTTTTGTCCTATTGTGCTGCTATGGCCATGATCATGGTGTTGACCTTGTTGAGCGTCGGGGTCATGTTGTCCGGTACGACATCAATGAGGGTATCGATCAGTGTGACAGTTGCCATGGCATTCTGCTGAGGCGTAGCAAAGATGTTGGTATCGTCTATGCGGGTTTGAATGATGTTATTGTGAGCGGAGCAGTCGTTTTTTATCAGATCTCGCTGTCTTCGAAGGCGCTCTGATCTTCTTCTTTGCGTAAACGCTCCTCTTCTTCTCTTGCACGCTTCTCCAGCTTTCTCGCAATATAGGCTTGCTCGTTTTCGTTTGTGGCGTCTGTAACATCCTGAATATTTTGACTTTGGAATACGGAATTAAAAATTCAGAATAACCAAAAATCTTTTTCAAAATACATTCATGCCTGAACTAACTCAATTCGATCTGTCGTTTTTCGTTTACATGTGGGCTAATAGACGAACGTCTGAGGATACGTCGATATTTGATTTCAAATATTATTTATTCAAGGAGCTATGATTTGCATATGCCAATTAATTTTGAAAAAACAAAAACCCTCGGGCATATTTACTTTATAAATAAAGCTATATATCTAAATGTATCACCATTTTGGATAAAACCCATTAAGGGATAGTTTATTAAAACAAATATTGTTCCACTAAAGAAATAGCTTTGATTATTTTCTATGCACCTTTATATAGAGTGATAAGCTTTTGGAAATTATTTGCAAAATAATGTCTATTGGTAAAGTATTTACTAGAAACCTTAATTGCGAAATATAAATTCCTAATAGGCTATTTTCAAGGATATGACCTCCTCAGACAAAGTCTAGTCCTCAGGCATAATTTTAGTTTGCTTGTTTATTGTTTATTTGTGTGTGTCTAGAATCTGTGCCAAAAGATCTCGATTAAATCCTTTTACCGAAAAGGTTGTCCTCTGTACAAATTCTATCTCAAACCCCCTTCAAATTTCCAAATTTCATATCCCAAAGAAAATATTCGAACATCCTATTTCTTTGGGCCACATTTCCCTCTGTTAGCCCAACCCATTCCGCAAAACAAGTTCATTTCCACTCCCTCTACCGTGGCCTTCCTGCTGGGCTTTTTCTGGAAAAGTCCATGTTGCCTCCCCGAGCCCTTTCATTCCTATTGGGTTGGTAGTAAAAATAAAGTCTAATTCTTCCCCCATACTGTTTTCGGTGGCGACGTCGCCGCACGCCGCGCCGCTACGACGAGGCCGCTGCGACACCACCGGCTGCCATCTTCCGCTCCCGTCTCACCGGCGAGCTTGCCGGCCATTCCACGCGCATCCTGCTCAACCTCGCACCGCCGCCAGCCATGCAACAAGCTAGTTGTGCATGTGCATGCATGCAAGCAAGTCAGCCACGAGCATGCACCATGCAGCTGGCTAGCTATGCGTATGCCTGCATGCAAGCGGCTAGTCGAGCCTAAGCTGGCATGCGCACCAACCCGCGCGGCCGCTGCAACTACCCCGTCCCTGTCTTCATGGCCATTCAAGACGAGCTCGTGCGGTGAAGCCTATATAAGGGCAACCATAGCCGAATACGCAACCGTCCCTCTCCATTCTTTCTTCTCCTCCTGCTCGTTCTGCATCCTCTCAGCCACTTCCTCCCGCGCACGCGCTGCCGTCTCTCCGCTTGCTCCACCGCGGCCGGCTCCGGCTGGGCCTCAGTTGAGCAAGAGGACGGGTAGGCCGCCGCGCCGTCATCTGAACCCCGAGAACGACTAACTTATCGAACGGCTAACCTCTAACATCTAACATTCGACCCATTGACTCACTAACCCGCTGACCTCTAACTCACTAACCCGCTGACCTCTAACTCGCTAACCCCTGACCCCTAACTTGCACTAACCCGCTAACATTTATTCCTTAACACTGTGTGTTCGTTTGTTACCATCGATCGAACACGTGGTGTGCGAGGACGATCCGCGGGTCGACCATCCCCAGGCTGTACCTCGACGACCGTAGTTCGTGCGAGGACCGTCGCCCGGTACGCCGCTACCCGGCTGCCGCAAGGTGAGCTCCTCTCCTGCTCTTCCTCTTGCTTTTGCTTCCTTACCGCATTCCTCGTCTACCGTTGTTGCCGCGGCGCGGTGACGTCGTGAGGCGCAACACCGTACCCGTTCCTTGCGCGGCCGCCCTCCGCAACGATCGCCGCTTCACCACCGGCCATGCATGCGCCATACAACAAGCTAACCGTGTGCATGCATGCATGCAGGCAGCTCACATGCATGCAACTAGCTAGTCGTGTGTATGCATATGCATGCATGCAAGCAGCTCACATGCATGCAGCTAGCTAGCCGTGTGTATGCATATGCGTCGTCGTCGTTCGGCCGAAACCCCGGCCGGCGTCGCCCCTGTCCGGTGAACCGTTTCGGCCTCCACTCCGCCGTGCCGTCCGGTGCCAAGCAGCTCGCGCACGGCCGACGTCGTGGCCAGCACGTCGTCTCCTGCCGCGGCCGCCGAGTCGTGAACCTCGGCTACGCCCGGCCATCGCGCGCGCTCTGCCGCACAGCCGCCCCCGGCCTCCTCCAGCCCGGCCGAGCCGCGTCACCCCTGCGCCCGGCCGATGCCGTGGCCCAGCTCGTGCCGAGCTGCCCCGGCCGACCACCTCCCTCCCGCGGACATCGGCCAAGCCGCGCGCCACCAACCTCCTGGCCGTGCCGCGCAAACCGAGCCAGCACCGACCCGCCTCCCGGCCGCCTCGGCTGCGCGCCGCCGCCCCTGCCGTGGCACTGCCGCGCCGTGCCGCCATGCTCGGCCGCCCCTCCAGCCGCCTGGCCCGGCCGAGCGCCGGCGCACGCGCGCCGCGCCCCTGGCCGAGCCCGGCCACCACTGCCGCCTTTCCCGGCGCCGCCTCCTGGCCACGCGACGCGAGCAGTGCCGTCCCGGCCGGCGCAGCCTCTCGGCCGAGCGCCGTGGCCGGCACCCACGCTGCCGCGCGCCACGGCCGGAGCCACCCGCCTGCCTGGCCGCAGCCGCCGCGCCGCCTGCGCGCATCCCCAGCCGCGCGCTGTCCCCGGCCTGCACCGCCGGCGCCGCTCCGCCCTGCCGAGCCGCGCGCCGCCGCCCCCGGCCGAGCCGCGCCGCCCGGCCGCCGCACGCGCGCGCCGCGCCACCCGCGTGCTGCCACCGCGCGCCCGCAGCCGCCGTGCCGCCCGGGCCGAGCCGCGCCGTTGCCTGCGCGCTCCCAGCCGCGCGCCCGCGCCGCCGCCGGCGCCGCTCCACCCCCGGCCGCGCCGCGCCCAGCCGCCCCACCGCCGGCGCCCTCTCGCTCGGCACCCTCCTCTCCTCCCGGCAAGAACAGCAGAGGAAGCAGGAGAAAAGAAAGAGAGAAGAAGGAGAGAGAAGAAGGAAAGGAAGAAAAAGAAAAAGAAAAGGAAAAGGAGGTGGGACCCACTAGTGGGCCCCACATTTATTCTCTCCCCGCGGGCCCCACTTTGACCTAGAACTTGCGAAAGTCTATATTGCCTCCCTCACGATGTCGGGCTAAGCCCATGAAAATCCCTACAAGTCTACTTGATGTCCCTCAACTTCATTGGGCTAGCCGACCTGATATTATATCCACAAGTCCATGTAACCTCCCTTTGGTTCCTCGGACCAAGACCATGAAGTCACTTATAGAAGTCTATACAACGTCCCTACTCATCCATTGGGCTGCCGACTAAAAAGTCGACATTAACTCCCTAGCCGACCTCCCTCATCTCTGGGCTAAAGCCCAAGCCCTCCCAAAACCAAGTCCACATTGCCTCCCTCTTACTTCACAGCCAAAAGAATATTCTTGGGAATATTCCTTTCCAACTTAATAAATTCATTTTCGCATTCCAGAAAATCCATTAATCTTCCAAAATTCATATCTCCTCAACCGTAAGTCCAATTGACTCCGTTCAACTTCCATAATTTTTCTAAAAATGTGATCTATCCAATGGCACAATTAGTTTATAATAGTTATTATCTGCTTTATAGGGTTTTGGATGTTTTTCTCTTTTCGATCGCGTAGTGGATGATCCGGAAATTCTACTGACGCGGGATTGTTGGAAGATATAGGAACCTAAAAGCAAGGCAAGTCACTACGCCCCTTTCCTCGAACATGTTGATCCTATTTTTATAAATGTGTTGATTGCAAATAAAATTGCATGCTAATTATAAAACGCGTACCTACATTTGCTTAAAGCCTTACCTTTGATATTGTTTATCCTTATGTATTTACACACCTTTGTTACCTGAGTATATTACTTTACGCGTGATTATTTACTCACTGCTTAGCCCTGCTTACATAGACGTTATACACTCCATATGTGGGATATGTGGATGTGGTTACACTGATCACTCGATGGGAGTGATTGATAGAGATCGGGTGGAGACATAAGCGCCACCCACAGCATGAAAACCTTTGTGAAAACCCAAAAACTTAATTAAACAAAAGTGATTTCGACTGGGGCGGCACGGATAGAATATGGGTGGTTCTGGGAACGGTAAGCCGCCGACCCTGGTCAGTTAAGGACCGAGTCAAGAAGCTAAGCAGGAAACGAACCGAGTACGACCACACTTCTTGAGTGGGGTTAGACCCGGTGGACTAGGTTATTCTCGTGGGGTGGCACCCCAGACATGGTAGGTTCTGGATATCGGTATGGAAATGTGGAAGTGTGTGGTTTAATGACGTCAAGCTTTATATATGTATGATGTAACCTTCAATCTCGGGAGCGCCAGGACTCCCCTCACAACCGGCTCGAGGTAGGAATGTGGCGCCGGGGGTGCAATGGGGATTCATAGTCCTTGGAGCGGGTGCCGCCATGCGAGGGTAACTGAAAAACCGGGCCGTGACAAGTCTCATGTGTTGGGTGAGTCACGGAGTGTGGGATTAAAAGCGTACATCCACTGCAGTGTGAGTAAATTAAACTATTCGAATAGCCGTGCTCGCGGTTAATGAGCGCCGGGACTTGTATTACTCTTGACTAGCCTCGTCAATTTGTAATATTGCTTAAAATATGATGGGTGTGGAAGGTGTGACCTTGCCTGATATGCAAAAAGGTCATAGTGGTTAAAATTGTGGAAATTGGATGCGAGGGTAAACCGGACCAAGCGAGGCTTGGGGAAGGTGGATGAACCCTCGCAGGTTAATGATAACTTCAACTTAACGTGGTTTTCAGTTAAAACTGTTGTGGGATAGGTTTGTGAAATAATTTGTGAAAACTAGCTTTATGCAAATAAACCAAGCCATCCTTGAACCCCTATGAACATTATATGCATTCTGTAGTGGTGGCTTGCTGAGTACGGTTGGTACTCACTCTTGCTTATTTACATCTTTTAGAAAGGTGTTGGTGTCGACCTGTACATGTGCTATGCTGGCAAGGAGTTACCGAGGACGGTGGAATAGGGACCTAGGTTCACCAGTCGATGCGTGTGGGATAAGATGGACCGCCGCTGCTTCGCTTCCGCTACTTCATTTAGTTGTTTTGGTATTTTGTGTTGCTGTCGACCATGCTTGGTCTATTCGGGTTCCATTTGGGCTACCCTTGTATTATTAATATATTGTAAGACCTGTAAGACGATGTCAGCTTGAGATATACAACTGTGCCATGTGTGTACCATCTACTGATCCAGGGAATGGTATTGTAATACACATGGGGTTCCCGGTATACAAAACCGGGGGCTCACAGGGTTGGTATCAGAGCAAGACGACTGCAGGACCTAAGGACCCTTGTAACCACCGTTAAAACCTAGGACTGGTTTAGTGCAGCCTATTACCCTCAAGCTATATATTTGCAAAAACTATTTTGATAAAGCCATGGGTTCTTACTACTCCTCTTTCTCGAGTAATTTTGAAAATTCATTTATATCCAACCCCTACTCACCACTCTAATTTCAAATACTCCTATACAGACTATAAGGATTAAGGATGAAGAGATAGCTGGTTTATTAGGACCTCATGAACCACTAACCGATCTGACTAAATACCCTTAGATGTGTGTCGTAGACGTTGTATTGTGCATAAGCCACCTCCTATTGTGAGTTATTGCAGTATGGGGTGGCAACCCATCGTTTTGTGCATTGATTTTCTTGTTGTGTAGTAGCTCTTAAGCAGTTAACTACTCACCCCCCCTCCCTTGTGTGCTCACCAAGTATATGATACACATCACCCGAACAATTAAAACTTCCCATTAAGCAGCCCTTTCTTAGAAAACTCTATTTCTTTCTTCCCGATGGACTTTCTCATGCCTCCCTAATCTTCCAAATACCGGTGTTGTCAGGATGAAGGATGATTACCAACATGAGTACAATTAGGATCGACAAGTGTTAAGTTAAGACCCCACCCGGTACAGCCACAGTAAGCCGACCACAACAAAACCACTTGGGAATTCGGCAACCTACGAAGATAGGAGTGCGACCTCAGCCGAAAGCTTCGACCACAAGGACGGCGACCCAAACAGTACCGACCAAGGACTCCGGAAGACCCGGGAATCGCCATATTTCAACAGTACCCACAGGAACACAACAGGAGCCTCGATTGACAGGATCCACAATAGCATACTGCTCGTCGCCAATAATTGGAACAGGCCACACCGGGACACACGAGCACTGGAGTTGTTGACCCCATCACAGTAGCCAGTGGTCGATGCCTATAAAGGGAGCCCCAGGCTACCCCAGGGAAATGCATCACTCCTCTCCCTTCTTTTGAACCAAGCTAGCCAGAAAAAAAAACCCCCTAGCCCCATGGCAGACCCCATGGTAACCACAGGGAGTCTCCCTCAGAACAACCCCATGGCAACCACAGAGAACCCCCCTCACAGTGACCCCATGGTAACCACAGATTGTCCACCTCAGGACAACCCCAATGCATATGCCAAACAGCTGGAGTGCATACTTCGGCAGCTAGGTGGTTTCACTGAACCCATCTACCATAGTGAGCAGATCGTCCGAGGATCCCGGAAGTACTGGAAGGTGAAGATCTTTCTTTCCTTTCAGGGAGAAGGAGAAGGAACGGCGATCTCCTTCCAGACACGTCATCCCCGGATCACCCCTGAAGCTGCCTTCCAGGATGTGCTTCGTGAAACCCTCTATCGGTTTTGCAAGATCTCCGCCCCTTTGGGTATAGTCAATGACTATGGCTTGCACCCATTCCGCACCGAAGAAGACAACCGGTACCACCTCCGCGTGACCAGACAGGACCAAGGAACCCGGTGCGCTCTCCTCTCCGAGTTAGCCTGCACTGTCGAGAATGCCTATGAGCAGGCACTCGAGGAGCTGGACGAGCTTCGAGACCAGTACACAGACCTGGAAGCCCGTTACCAGCGGCTGACCCACAGGAACACCTCTGCACTGCTTGCACAGGCGAATGTGGCGGCCAGTATGATGAAAGCCGGTGAGATGAGCAGGAAACGCGAGAAGTCCCCCCTAGGGATGGATCTAGTCTCCCCTGCGCCATCGCCATGAGTACCGTTAGGTGTGCAAACCTCTATTAGGCTTTGCACTGTTAAGCGTAGTAGTTCCTTTTCCCTTTCCCTTGAATTGTACCCTACCCCTGGAGTTGTACCCCTGTATCCTGTTATGAATGGAATGAAACCGTTGGTCCGTCATAAGTTCATGGTTTGCAGCTGAACATTTTGTTCGTAGCTAGATCATCATGCCTTCCTCTGGGAAGCCCATTGTTGTCAGTATGGGTTATTCCAAGTTTTGGTTAATAAGCACACCTAACAGAAAGAAGCGACCCCCGTTACCCGAGCAGGAAGCGATGTAAGTACGGCGATGAACTAATAATAAAATCAGTATTCAAGCCCTCATCAACAAGCGGCCCCAGACGACT
This sequence comes from Oryza officinalis, assembly GCA_008326285.1. Classification (NCBI taxonomy): domain Eukaryota; kingdom Viridiplantae; phylum Streptophyta; class Magnoliopsida; order Poales; family Poaceae; genus Oryza; species Oryza officinalis. The sequence continues at coordinate 3,544,337 of BDMV01000009.1, forward strand.
CATTAAGGACCCGAAGTAGCCATGCCCATGACAGGAAGAACAAGAAAATTTCATTGGACACTCTAAGGACTGACTCTGCAGCAAAATGCCCAGCCATAAGATAATCCAGTTTTATGGGCATGTAATCGCCTTAAGACCCGTCAAACCAAGGCTGACAAGAACCATGACCACCAGTCCTCGGGAATACATGACAAGATACTGTCCACCACCAGTAAGTGGAACAGGACTTACCGTGAGAAGCACAAACACTGGAGATGCTGACCCCATAACAGGAGCCACCGAAAGATGGTGCCTACAAAAGGAACCCCAAGCAACCACGATAAAGGGCACCCTTCTTTTGGTCTAAGCTAGCCAGAAACCCAAGCCCATGGAAAACCCACCCGTAACCATGGAGGGGCATGCCATGGAAAACCCTAACGGGTATGCCGAACAACTAGGCCACCTACTCCGGCAACTCGATTTCTTTGAGGAGCCCGTCTACTGTGGCGAGCAAATCGTCCAGGGATCCCAGAAGAGCTGGAAGGTGAAAGTCTTCCTCCACTTCCAAGGAGATGAAGTGGTCGCTTTCCAGACTCGCCATCCTCGAATCACCTCTGAAGCTGCCATCAAGGATGTGTTTCGTGAGGCCCTCCTACGGCTTTGCAAGATTTGCGTCCCCTTGGGTGTAGCCGACAGCTTTGGTCTCCACCCCTATCGCGAAGAAGACGACAACCGGTGCCGCCTCCGCTCGACTGGACAACTCGAAGGGAGCAGGTGCACTCTCCTCTCCAAGCTAGCCTGCACCACTGAGAACGCCTATGAGCAGGCCCTCGAAGAACTGGATGAACTTCGAGATCGGTATGCCGATCTAGAAGCCCGCTACCAGCGCTTATCTCTGGAGTGCACTACCATACAACTCTTGCAAGCATCTGAGATAGTTCGCCGCATCCAAGGCCACAAGTTGACCAGGATTCGCAGGAAGCCTCCGCTGGAGTTCGATCCACTCTCGCCTCCACCGTCACCATGAGCAAGCTATGTGTGTAGACCCTTGTTGGGAAATGTCTTATCCAGTAGTAGCAACTCTCCCTTTTCCTCACTAAGGATGTATTCCCCTTTTATCTCGTTCAAAGGAGAAATTGGATGAAGGGTAACACAACCTTTTGCCTGCCATGAATCCATTGTTCAGAAAGGGTCGTCTGTGTCCACACTTAGGCTGACCTGCCCTTTCCATAGAAAGCCATCCGACGGATTGAACTATTTCAAGATTGAACGATAATCTCGTCTAATGAGAAAGCAACCCCTAGATACCCAAAGTTAAAACAGGCATGAACCTGTTCGGAAAACCCACAATGCCGTTAGTAATCAAGCCTCATCAACGGATAAGCCAAGTCAGGCACAAGTACAAACTAGAGACAACCACACTAATGACACGAAAGGCCAAAGATTAAAGAGATGGACTATGAAGATCGATACATAGGGGATACATGCCAAGGTTTGGCAACCATGTCGTCAACTACCTACTCTAACATCGCCTTCAGAACGGAAATGAAGACGATGGGCGCCAACACTATGAGGAGGAACACCGCCTCACATAGGTGGTCGGCATACTCGTCCGCAACAAGCACGCGCCACCACCCCCAAAGGATGACCACTGGACGCACCAACCAAGATAAAGTGGCGCAAATAGTTGCGCTAACAAACCGTAGGCCGGACCATACCCACACCCAGTACAAGGCAATGCACACCCACGACAAGAAGGTCCCTCTTCGATTGGGATGTCCCCGCGCCATCATCACAGCAGCCCCGCCCCCAATGGCGTCGCTTGCCGCCTGCGCCGGAGAAGAAGCACGCCGCTGCGACTCAACCGCAGCAGTCGCCGACCCCGACCGCCGGCGTAGCTCACCCCTGGCCGCAACGCCCCCGCTCGGAGCACCTTGCGCCGCAGCGCCTCGCTCCGCGCCGCCACCGGCACCGTGGTAGCTAGCGCCGCGCTCGCCGCCATCCAGGTCGCTTCCACCGCCGAGCCGCCGCTCCATCTCCTCCCTTAGTTGAGCTACACCACCCTCCACTCACACTCCGCTCGGGGCTACCGCGCAAAGAGGCGTAAAGCAGCCCCCTCTCTCTTCCCCTTTTTATCAAAAGTTGCACGCCTGGCAAAGCAACTACCCAAGTGTACAGGGCGATTTGAAATTTTGGATAGACCGGTGTATTTCGAAACGAGCCGTTGAATATTTGGATGCCCCGGTTAATGGCTATGAACCTCGCAGAGTACACAAGGTACCACTGCGACAACCAGTCGTTGCGCGCTACAACCACTGCCACATGCGCATGCATATGAATCACAAAAAAAAAAAAATAAAGGTACCGACGCCTGTCCCCAGAAAAAGTGCAAGCTTATCCGCGTGAAAAAGGAGTTTAAAATGGTCAGGACAGTGAACCAGGATGTTCTTCACCAGCCCAGCACCGAACCTGTATAATTTGGAAAATTCATGGTACCTCAGCCTCTGTGTTTCTTCAGAAGTCTCCCGGAGTGCAACCATCCCTCTCTTTTTCTAACCCCTAAGTAATCTCGGGGACGAGATTATTTTAAGGGGGGTAGGTTTGTAACATCCTGAATATTTCGACTTTGGAATACGGAATTAAAAATTCAGAATAACCAAAAATCTTTTTCAAAATACATTCATGCCTGAACTAACTCAATTCGATCTGTCGTTTTTCGTTTACACGTGGGCTAATAGACGAACGTCTGAGGATACGTCGATATTTGATTTCAAATATTATTTATTCAAGGAGCTATGATTTGCATATGCCAATTATTTTCGAAAAACAAAAACCCTTGAGCATATTTACTTTATAAATAAAGCTATATATCTAAATGTATCACCATTTTGGATAAAACCCATTAAGGGATAGTTTATTAAAACAAATATTGTTCCACTAAAGAAATAGCTTTGATTATTTTCTATGCACCTTTATATAGAGTGATAAGCTTTTGGAAATTATTTGCAAAATAATGTCTATTGGTAAAGTATTTACTAGAAACCTTAATTGCGAAATATAAATTCCTAATAGGCTATTTTCAAGGATATGACCTCCTCAGACAAAGTCTAGTCCTCAGGCATAATTTTAGTTTGCTTGTTTATTGTTTATTTGTGTGTGTCTAGAATCTGTGCCAAAAGATCTCGACTAAATCCTTTTACCGAAAAGGTTGTCCTCTGTACAAATTCTATCTCAAACCCCCTTCAAATTTCCAAATTTCATATCCCAAAGAAAATATTCGAACATCCTATTTCTTTGGGCCACATTTCCCTCTGTTAGCCCAACCCATTCCGCAAAACAAGTTCATTTCCACTCCCTCTACCGTGGCCTTCCTGCTGGGCTTTTTCTGGAAAAGTCCATGTTGCCTCCCCGAGCCCTTTCATTCCTATTGGGTTGGTAGTAAAAATAAAGTCTAATTCTCCCCCCATACTGTTTTCGGTGGCGACGTCGCCGCACGCCGCGCCGCTACGACGAGGCCGCTGCGACACCACCGGCTGCCATCTTCCGCTCCCGTCTCACCGGCGAGCTTGCCGGCCATTCCACGCGCATCCTGCTCAACCTCGCACCGCCGCCAGCCATGCAACAAGCTAGTTGTGCATGTGCATGCATGCAAGCAAGTCAGCCACGAGCATGCACCATGCAGCTGGCTAGCTATGCGTATGCCTGCATGCAAGCGGCTAGTCGAGCCTAAGCTGGCATGCGCACCAACCCGCGCGGCCGCTGCAACTACCCCGTCCCTGTCTTCATGGCCATTCAAGACGAGCTCGTGCGGTGAAGCCTATATAAGGGCAACCATAGCCGAATACGCAACCGTCCCTCTCCATTCTTTCTTCTCCTCCTGCTCGTTCTGCATCCTCTCAGCCACTTCCTCCCGCGCACGCGCTGCCGTCTCTCCGCTTGCTCCACCGCGGCCGGCTCCGGCTGGGCCTCAGTTGAGCAAGAGGACGGGTAGGCCGCCGCGCCGTCATCTGAACCCCGAGAACGACTAACTTATCGAACGGCTAACCTCTAACATCTAACATTCGACCCATTGACTCACTAACCCGCTGACCTCTAACTCACTAACCCGCTGACCTCTAACTCGCTAACCCCTGACCCCTAACTTGCACTAACCCGCTAACATTTATTCCTTAACACTGTGTGTTCGTTTGTTACCACCGATCGAACACGTGGTGTGCGAGGACGATCCGCGGGTCGACCATCCCCAGGCTGTACCTCGACGACCGTAGTTCGTGCGAGGACCGTCGCCCGGTACGCCGCTACCCGGCTGCCGCAAGGTGAGCTCCTCTCCTGCTCTTCCTCTTGCTTTTGCTTCCTTACCGCATTCCTCGTCTACCGTTGTTGCCGCGGCGCGGTGACGTCGTGAGGCGCAACACCGTACCCGTTCCTTGCGCGGCCGCCCTCCGCAACGATCGCCGCTTCACCACCGGCCATGCATGCGCCATACAACAAGCTAACCGTGTGCATGCATGCATGCAGGCAGCTCACATGCATGCAACTAGCTAGTCGTGTGTATGCATATGCATGCATGCAAGCAGCTCACATGCATGCAGCTAGCTAGCCGTGTGTATGCATATGCGTCGTCGTCGTTCGGCCGAAACCCCGGCCGGCGTCGCCCCTGTCCGGTGAACCGTTTCGGCCTCCACTCCGCCGTGCCGTCCGGTGCCAAGCAGCTCGCGCACGGCCGACGTCGTGGCCAGCACGTCGTCTCCTGCCGCGGCCGCCGAGTCGTGAACCTCGGCTACGCCCGGCCATCGCGCGCGCTCTGCCGCACAGCCGCCCCCGGCCTCCTCCAGCCCGGCCGAGCCGCGTCACCCCTGCGCCCGGCCGATGCCGTGGCCCAGCTCGTGCCGAGCTGCCCCGGCCGACCACCTCCCTCCCGCGGACATCGGCCAAGCCGCGCGCCACCAACCTCCTGGCCGTGCCGCGCAAACCGAGCCAGCACCGACCCGCCTCCCGGCCGCCTCGGCTGCGCGCCGCCGCCCCTGCCGTGGCACTGCCGCGCCGTGCCGCCATGCTCGGCCGCCCCTCCAGCCGCCTGGCCCGGCCGAGCGCCGGCGCACGCGCGCCGCGCCCCTGGCCGAGCCCGGCCACCACTGCCGCCTTTCCCGGCGCCGCCTCCTGGCCACGCGACGCGAGCAGTGCCGTCCCGGCCGGCGCAGCCTCTCGGCCGAGCGCCGTGGCCGGCACCCACGCTGCCGCGCGCCACGGCCGGAGCCACCCGCCTGCCTGGCCGCAGCCGCCGCGCCGCCTGCGCGCATCCCCAGCCGCGCGCTGTCCCCGGCCTGCACCGCCGGCGCCGCTCCGCCCTGCCGAGCCGCGCGCCGCCGCCCCCGGCCGAGCCGCGCCGCCCGGCCGCCGCACGCGCGCGCCGCGCCACCCGCGTGCTGCCACCGCGCGCCCGCAGCCGCCGTGCCGCCCGGGCCGAGCCGCGCCGTTGCCTGCGCGCTCCCAGCCGCGCGCCCGCGCCGCCGCCGGCGCCGCTCCACCCCCGGCCGCGCCGCGCCCAGCCGCCCCACCGCCGGCGCCCTCTCGCTCGGCACCCTCCTCTCCTCCCGGCAAGAACAGCAGAGGAAGCAGGAGAAAAGAAAGAGAGAAGAAGGAGAGAGAAGAAGGAAAGGAAGAAAAAGAAAAAGAAAAGGAAAAGGAGGTGGGACCCACTAGTGGGCCCCACATTTATTCTCTCCCCGCGGGCCCCACTTTGACCTAGAACTTGCGAAAGTCTATATTGCCTCCCTCACGATGTCGGGCTAAGCCCATGAAAATCCCTACAAGTCTACTTGATGTCCCTCAACTTCATTGGGCTAGCCGACCTGATATTATATCCACAAGTCCATGTAACCTCCCTTTGGTTCCTCGGACCAAGACCATGAAGTCACTTATAGAAGTCTATACAACGTCCCTACTCATCCATTGGGCTGCCGACTAAAAAGTCGACATTAACTCCCTAGCCGACCTCCCTCATCTCTGGGCTAAAGCCCAAGCCCTCCCAAAACCAAGTCCACATTGCCTCCCTCTTACTTCACAGCCAAAAGAATATTCTTGGGAATATTCCTTTCCAACTTAATAAATTCATTTTCGCATTCCAGAAAATCCATTAATCTTCCAAAATTCATATCTCCTCAACCGTAAGTCCAATTGACTCCGTTCAACTTCCATAATTTTTCTAAAAATGTGATCTATCCAATGGCACAATTAGTTTATAATAGTTATTATCTGCTTTATAGGGTTTTGGATGTTTTTCTCTTTTCGATCGCGTAGTGGATGATCCGGAAATTCTACTGACGCGGGATTGTTGGAAGATATAGGAACCTAAAAGCAAGGCAAGTCACTACGCCCCTTTCCTCGAACATGTTGATCCTATTTTTATAAATGTGTTGATTGCAAATAAAATTGCATGCTAATTATAAAACGCGTACCTACATTTGCTTAAAGCCTTACCTTTGATATTGTTTATCCTTATGTATTTACACACCTTTGTTACCTGAGTATATTACTTTACGCGTGATTATTTACTCACTGCTTAGCCCTGCTTACATAGACGTTATACACTCCATATGTGGGATATGTGGATGTGGTTACACTGATCACTCGATGGGAGTGATTGATAGAGATCGGGTGGAGACATAAGCGCCACCCACAGCATGAAAACCTTTGTGAAAACCCAAAAACTTAATTAAACAAAAGTGATTTCGACTGGGGCGGCACGGATAGAATATGGGTGGTTCTGGGAACGGTAAGCCGCCGACCCTGGTCAGTTAAGGACCGAGTCAAGAAGCTAAGCAGGAAACGAACCGAGTACGACCACACTTCTTGAGTGGGGTTAGACCCGGTGGACTAGGTTATTCTCGTGGGGTGGCACCCCAGACATGGTAGGTTCTGGATATCGGTATGGAAATGTGGAAGTGTGTGGTTTAATGACGTCAAGCTTTATATATGTATGATGTAACCTTCAATCTCGGGAGCGCCAGGACTCCCCTCACAACCGGCTCGAGGTAGGAATGTGGCGCCGGGGGTGCAATGGGGATTCATAGTCCTTGGAGCGGGTGCCGCCATGCGAGGGTAACTGAAAAACCGGGCCGTGACAAGTCTCATGTGTTGGGTGAGTCACGGAGTGTGGGATTAAAAGCGTACATCCACTGCAGTGTGAGTAAATTAAACTATTCGAATAGCCGTGCTCGCGGTTAATGAGCGCCGGGACTTGTATTACTCTTGACTAGCCTCGTCAATTTGTAATATTGCTTAAAATATGATGGGTGTGGAAGGTGTGACCTTGCCTGATATGCAAAAAGGTCATAGTGGTTAAAATTGTGGAAATTGGATGCGAGGGTAAACCGGACCAAGCGAGGCTTGGGGAAGGTGGATGAACCCTCGCAGGTTAATGATAACTTCAACTTAACGTGGTTTTCAGTTAAAACTGTTGTGGGATAGGTTTGTGAAATAATTTGTGAAAACTAGCTTTATGCAAATAAACCAAGCCATCCTTGAACCCCTATGAACATTATATGCATTCTGTAGTGGTGGCTTGCTGAGTACGGTTGGTACTCACTCTTGCTTATTTACATCTTTTAGAAAGGTGTTGGTGTCGACCTGTACATGTGCTATGCTGGCAAGGAGTTACCGAGGACGGTGGAATAGGGACCTAGGTTCACCAGTCGATGCGTGTGGGATAAGATGGACCGCCGCTGCTTCGCTTCCGCTACTTCATTTAGTTGTTTTGGTATTTTGTGTTGCTATCGACCATGCTTGGTCTATTCGGGTTCCATTTGGGCTACCCTTGTATTATTAATATATTGTAAGACCTGTAAGACGATGTCAGCTTGAGATATACAACTGTGCCATGTGTGTACCATCTACTGATCCAGGGAATGGTATTGTAATACACATGGGGTTCCCGGTATACAAAACCGGGGGCTCACAGCGTCGGCCATGCAAACTCCAAAGAAGAGCAGAGTATAATCGTCGTCGAACTCGGAGTAGTTGATGCTTTTGGTTGATGCTTTCGGTGTCAAAGTCGGTGTAGCCATCCGAGTAGCTGAAGCTATTAACGACCTTCGTGATGCTGCTGGAATCGAGAGGTTGAATCAAGACTCCCACCTCCTTGGGCCTTGACCCGGACATGACCGAATCGCTCCCAGATCGAACCCTATGGGGGAAGCCGATTTAGATCCAAACGTTGTGGCGAGGAGCGGAGGAAGTCGCATGACGATCTGAGGATAAGTTGTGATGAGGACATCACCACCAACCATACATCCACACCGACTCCAGTACATGCTGGTCCTATTACTGGTCCTATTACTCGTGCTCGTGCTCGACAACTTAATCATCAAGTGAGTTCCTTCTTGAGCTCTTATCTATCCTGTTTAGATTTTGAAGATACGAGCACTCTTGTTTTGATTAGGAATCAAGGAGAAGACCGAAAGGGAAAAGGACTCGCATAGGCTGGATTCGGATTGCAGCACACCTCCAACTTGCGATGGTTGCCCCGGCTACATACGGAGTCGGATTGGGGTGATTCTGGACTTGTTGGAAAGCTGAACAAGTTTACTTTCATATGGATCTAGCCTTGTACTCATCTCTGTTCAGAAGCGGCGTCAACAGTCCAAAAACCACCGAGTGGTCTTTTCTGTCCAGGGTGCTGTGCCACCTTAACTTAGCCCAATGGGCTTGTATCGTTTAGAGTCCAATAGGGACACGTCCTAGGGTTGCTACATGCTGGTCCTATTACTGGTCCTATTACTCGTGCTCGTGCTCGACAACTTAATCATCAAGTGAGTTCCTTCTTGAGCTCTTATCTATCCTGTTTAGATTTTGGAGACACGAGCACTCTTGTTTTGATTAGGAATCAAGGAGAAGACCGCAAGGGAAAAGGATTCGCATAGGCTGGATTCGGATTGCAGCACACCTCCAACTTGCGATGGTTGCCCCGGCTACATACGGAGTCGGATTGGGGTGATTCTGGACTTGTTGGAAAGCTGAACAAGTTTACTTTCATATGGATCTAGCCTTGTACTCATCTCTGTTCAGAAGTGGCGTCAACAGTCCAAAAACCACCGAGTGGTCTTTTCTGTCCAGGGTGCTGCGCCACCTTAACTTAGCCCAATGGGCTTGTATCGTTTAGAGTCCAATAGGGACACGTCCTAGGGTTGGAGCACGACCCAAACTCTCTTGTGGTCGTCCTCCCCACGTTATATACCCCTTAGCCGCCACCAGGAACACCCGGGTTTTGTTTAGATCAAGTTTAGCCTTCGCTACTTGCTTGTAGGCACGCGTGCTGAATTCAGCCGCCTGTCTTCTTGTCTTCGGAACCCCACTCTTGATTAAGATTCAGTTTGAGACCTTCAATTTCATCTTGCAAATTCAGTGCTTGTTTCCTCGTTCTTGCTAGTTCTTCGATTGCTTGTAGGACAGGAGCCCTAGTGGCTGGTTGTCGCGTTCCACAAGATCGGGACGGCCTTTTGGAAGTGGTGTATCGGTCGCTAAGGCGTGGTCTTGGAAGGCTGTAGTCGGGCCGTGAACGTCATCTCCATCCATCAATCGAGTTATCTCACGTCTCTCATCGAAAGATCGGCCACAAACCCTAGCGGGTTCTCATCAATTGGTATCAGAGCATGGTTTATCGGTGAGAGATTTCCAATCTTTCGATGTTTTATTTTTCCTATAGTCCAGAAAAACCAAAAAAAATATAGTAGATTAGTTTCCTGCAATCCTATAAACCCTTTGAGCCGTGGCTAGTACTGTTTAGTTAGGGCTTGTTGAATATTTGGTTGCATCGGTAGTGTCGAGTTGCTGGTCTTAGTTTTGATCCCTTAGAGTTTCGAGTTCTTGTCACAGTTTTATCACAACACGCACTACCGTATTGCCTCTCTGTTGGCCGAGTCTGCGTAGAGTTCGAGGTTCCAATCTGATAAGGAATCGGTTAATCCTGTGCTACTATATTATCTCTCTGTTGGCCGAGTCTGGGTAGAGTTCGAAGTTCCAATCCGATGAGGAGACATTGTGTGCAATCCGAGTAGGATTTTGGCTTACTTTAGAGAGAGAGAAGAGAGAGAGAGAGATACCCCTGGACTTTCTGAAAAAGTGTGTGTGGTGAGTTGCTCTTTAGAAGCCTCTTTGCTCATATAATCAGTTTTGAGGGTCCCCTGAAAAAAAAGGAAAAAAAAAGAAAAGAGAAGAAAAAAAAGGGGCTGTTCTTTTGTGTTTCTCATTCACCTCGGGTGGTGTGTTGTGCCCTCCTTTGTGTCCAGGCTCGTGTCTCTAGCACGGTCTAGGCTAGGACCAGCACAGTACCGCCGGTTGAACGATTATTCAGCTTGCTTTTTATAACTAATGTGGTGCTAGCTCGTTCCTTGTTTCAGCCCACCTATAGCTCCACATATTCTACAGCTTGACAGGCCTTGTGCTGCGGCACCGATACACTTCATCCATTGCTGCAGACTTGTTGGTAGACGATCCCTCCTGTCGAGCAAGGTAAGAATTGGTAAGAACTGGTGTGACAAGTTGAGAGTGAGCGACTTGCTGTAGCTACATCCTAGTAGTTGTAGGGCTTTTATTTTGTCACTTGCTTTCTTGTTGTCTTTGTCTTTGAACCATGACAGGGACAGATGATGATAACCAAATTATATATTCACCTCGCACTAAGGGCATCATACAATATTTTGAAAGGAAAGTGCAGCTGCACACCGAGGGGCTTGATAACGACTTGCAGGTGACAAATGAAAAGCTTGAGCAGTTGGAGGCTACGCAGATTGGCACAAACAACAAGCTTACAAGTTTGGAGGAATCTGTTGCTAGTGTGGACAAAAGCCTTGCTGCTCTTCTAAGGCGTTTTGATGACTTCCACACTGATGATAAAGAGAAGCATAACGAAGAACAGACGGAGGAAGTTCACGAGCACGGTAGTTGCGATGCCGCATATACCGCTGATACTGAACATGATGACCGAGATACTCGTGATCGACATCGCCTACGTCTCAACCGTAGAGGTATGGGTGGCCGCCGCCGTCGCGAGGTGCACAATAATGATGATGCTTTCAGTAAGATCAAATTTAAAATACCTCCTTTTGATGGTAAATATGATCCTGATGCATACATTACTTGGGAGATTGCTGTTGATCAAAAGTTTGCATGTCATGAATTTCCTGAGACTACACGCGTTAGGGCTGCTACTAGTGAGTTCACAGATTTTGCTTCTGTCTGGTGGATAGAATATGGCAAGAAAAATCCTAATAACATACCTAAAACTTGGGATGCGTTGAAACGAGCCATTAGAGCTAGATTTGTTCCATCTTACTATGCCCGTGCTATGATAAATAAGTTGCAGCAATTGAGACAAGGTGCCAAAAGTGTAGAAGAATATTATCAGGAATTACAAACGGGTATGTTGCGTTGTAACTTAGAGGAGGATGAGGAACCTGCTATGGCTAGATTTTTGGGCGGATTAAATCAAGAAATTCAGGACATCCTCGCTTACAAAGAATACAATAACGTAACCCGTTTGTTTCATCTTGCTTGTAAAGCTGAAAGGGAAGTGCAGGGACGACGTGCTAGCGCAAGGACTAATGTTTCTGCAGGGAAAGCTAACCCATGGCAGCAACGCATGGCTACAACTCCATCTACACGTACTCCTCCGCCATCATCCAGTGACAAGACTCGACCTGCCCCCACCAACTTCGTTGCAAAGACAGTGCAGAAGCCGACTGCGAGTACTTCATCCGTGGCATCTATAGGTAGAACAAGCAACATACAATGTCACCGATGCAAGGGATATGGGCATGTGATGCGAGACTGTCTAAACAAGCGTGTTATGATTGTCAAAGATGATGGTGAGTTTTCATCTGCTAGTGATTTTGATGAAGATACACTTGCATTGCTTGTAGCTGACCATGCAGGTAGTGAGGCACACATAGAAGAACATATTAATGCAGATGACGCGGAGCGCTATGAGAGCTTGATCGTACAGCGAGTGCTTAGTGCACAAATGGAGAAGGCGGAGCAAAATCAGCGACACACTTTATTTCAAACAAAGTGTGTCATCAAAGAGCATTCGTGCCGCATGATCATTGATGGCGGTAGCTGCAACAACTTGGCGAGCAGCGATATGGTACAGAAGCTTGCCCTCACCACCAAACCACACCCACATCCCTACTACATCCAGTGGTTGAACAACAGTGGTAAGGCAAAGGTAACTAGACTTGTGCGAATCAATTTTTCCATTGGATCATACAAAGATATTGTTGAATGTGATGTGGTGCCTATGCAAGCTTGCAATATTCTGCTAGGTAGACCTTGGCAATTTGATAGAGATTCTATGCATCATGGTAGATCAAATCAATATTCTTTTCTATACCATGATCGAAAAATTGTGTTGCATCCTATGTCTCCTGAAGCTATTATGCAAACTGATGTTGCTAGGGCTACTAAAGCAAAGAGCAAGAGCAATAAAAATGACAAATCTGTAATTGATGGCAAAGATGAAATAAAACTGAAAGGCCATTGTATGCTTGCCACAAAATCTGATATTAATGAGTTCAATGCATCCACCTCTGTCGCGTATGCTTTGGTATGCAAGGATGTTTTGCTTTCAATTAAGGATATGCAACGTTCTTTGCCCCCTGCTGTTGCTAACATTTTGCAGGAGTATTCTGATGTGTTTCCAAGTAAGATAACAGCGGGGCTGCCACCAATACGCGGGATTGAGCACCAAATTGATCTTATTCATGGTGCATCTTTGCCAAACCGTGCACCATACAGGACAAATCCGGAAGAAACAAAGGAAATTCAGCGACAAGTGCAAGAACTACTGGACAAAGGTTATGTGCGAGAATCTCTTAGCCCTTGTGCTGTTCCAGTAATTTTAGTGCCTAAGAAAGATAGAACATGGCGTATGTGTGTTGATTGCAGGGCTATTAATAATATCACCATTCGATATCGACACCCTATTCCACGATTAGATGATATGCTTGATGAATTGAGTGGTGCTGTGGTGTTTTCAAAAATTGATTTGCATAGTGGGTACCACCAGATTCGTATGAAATTGGGAGATGAATGGAAAACTGCTTTCAAAACTAAGTTCGATTTATATGAGTGGTTAGTCATGCCTTTTGGGTTAACTAATGCACCTAGTACTTTCATGAGATTAATGCACGAGGTTTTGCGTGTTTTCATTGGGAAATTTATTGTTGTATACTTTGATGATATACTGATTTATAGCAAATCGATGGACGAACTGTTGACGACGGATTTTGGTAATCGACTTGGAAGGAAAGAGGAAACCGAAGCAGAGAAGAAGGATTGAGTTGGAATCGGACCAAGCTTTGTATCGGACTTGGTAACTGTATCGGACTTGGGGAGTGTTGCTATAAAGGGCATATCGGCCGATACGGATTTGGTTTGGTCATGGGCCGATACGGGTTATGAGTTGACAGTGTCAACGTGGGCTTGGTCTGGGCTCGAAGTAAGCTTCAAGGAAGTTGCCGAATAGAGATAAAGCTCGGTTTTGGGCAACTGTATCTTGTAAATTAGGTAGTTTAGATCTAATCTGTGGCTAGAGTCTGCCACAAAGACTTGTTTGTTAGTTGTAGATAAGATCGTGCCCTACAAGGGTTCTGTTGTGACCTCGGGTATAAATATCCCGATAGTTTGTACATGTAAACTCTCTCGAATCAATCACAACAAAAACCAGTTCAATCTACTTTCGGCGCATCGCCAACCCTCGCAAGAGGTCTTCTTCGACGAGTTCTTGCTTCCTCGGAGCAGAGGTAAGAATTCGTCCCCGACGATCTGCATCGTCGGGGCTAGCGTGTCGCTTTAGACACGTTAAGCCTCGATGATGTGATCGTCGATTATCATGTCTTGGATAATTTTGACGGGTGTCTTGATTAAGCCTTGCCAGTGGTTTACTCGCTTTAGGGTTTACTGCCGACGGTGGTTTAATTTGCACGCTTGGCTAGATTATTCAATGCATCTGTCATCCCCAAAAGCAGTCGACGACTTGATTTTCTTTGCGTTAAGTCTCAATTCACACTTTGAGTTGCTATCGACCTTAGTCCTGTTTTGAGATCTAACACAAAGCCTGTTTTCGACTGTAATTAAGGATAGTACCGGGGTTTTAGCCGGTCTTACCTAACATATGTGGTTGCTTTATATTACTTGCATATGTTTGCCACTTATATGTGCGGATCGATAAGTATAAATGTGTTGATCATGAAGTAATCTTAAAATCTCGTTATGGTTGATACGTTTATATTGGCCGATTGGCTCGTATAAGGTTGCACTAGAGTACTAGCTGGTGTAGTTACCATTATCATTCTTATCGGCCGATTTTATTAGTTAAGATCCACATATCAATGAAGGCCGATAAGGTTAGAATCATGTCATACTCATTTTCTAAGTGAGCCGATATAGCTTTGCCCTATCGGCTGGGCTATGACAATGTGTCATCGGTCTGTCGACCGATCGGCCATTGTTTTCTGACTTGGTTTACTTGTTTCTTGTTGATTGCAGATCAAATCAACTGGCACGCTCTATTCACGACTAGGCAAGCCATTTGGACCTGCACTGGAGCTAAGCAGATCTCCCAGGCCGCCGTGGTAACGCGGAACCCGTTTGGTTGCTGGACGGGTCGAAATTCTGCGCCAACACGCTTTTGGCACGCCCGGTGGGACTTCAAGAACACAAGCTTCTCGCCAGCAACAAGAACACCTCGAGATGTCGAAGCAGGCCGAGATCGTCGAGGAGAACGTCATTCCTGTGACCGCCGACCAGCTCAGCGCAGAACAAAAAGCTGAGATGGATAGTCTGGTCGCGCAGTTCCAGAATATGTACCTGCAGACATATTCTAGGACTCGGCAGGGCACCTTGATTCAAAAGTCCAAGGTGGTCATGCCGAGTTCTGGAGATGGAGCTGGAACGTCGGCGGCGGCGCACGATCACGCCGTCAAAACTGAAGACACTGCATCGCCGACGTTGCAAGACCGAATCGACTCCGCAGTTCACTCTGCGCTAGTCAACCAGTCGGGGATCCTGGTGAACACGTTGACCAATACGGTCAAGTCGATCCTGGATGGTTCAATCCATCAGTACAAGCCTCAAGGCCCGATTTACCTGCCAGAAAATAAGTTCCCTGCCTATCGGACCTTGAGGAACGACCTGAGCACGGCTCAGCCGACAGCGCCGATGCCACCTCCATCGGCGCAACCAACAATGACCCTGCCGCTGGTCCTCACCAAGCAGGCGGGAGGAAGCCCTCAGCACATCACGGAGGAGCAGTACGCTCAATGGACCAAGGGGAAGCAACCGGTGGTTGAGCCGATGCAGCAAGTTCCTGTCCACCAGCCATCGGCCGGACAACCGCAAGCCCCGGCGTTCAACAGTCCTCCACTTCCAGCTGCATACAACGTGCCGCAAGGCTATCAGCAGTACACTGCAGGGCAGTACGGCGCGCAGAACCTGGATCACCACTATCAACCGTACTCCCCCAGGCACTATCAAGCAGAGGGCCTCCAACAATCCTACCACCAGGACCTCCCGCATCGGCCCGCAGGATACTGGGCTGACATGATAGCCGAAGTGATGCGAGATCAATTCGGCTTGAAGCCCAAAGAGAACTCTACAGTGTATCGGCACCCGTATCCCGAGGAATTTGACAGGGTTCCATTGCCGGGCCGATACAAGATCCCGGATTTCTCCAAGTTTTCGGGACAGGACAATGTCTCGACATATGAGCACGTCAGCCGATTCTTAGCGCAGTGCGGGGAGACATCGGCTGTCGAGGCGTTGAGGGTGAGGTTTTTCCCTCTGTCCTTATCAGGGTCTGCCTTCACATGGTTCTCTTCCTTGCCCTGCAATTCTATCAAAGGATGGATAGATCTGGAGAAACAGTTTCATAGATACTTCTACAATGGCGTACAAGAGATGAAGCTGTCAGATCTGACTGCCATCAGGCAGCGAATGGATGAATCGGTCCCTGAGTACATACAAAGGTTCAGAGATATACGCAACAGATGTTATAGTCTCAGTCTGACCGATTCCCAGTTAGCCGACCTGGCATTTCAGGGATTGCTAGGGCCGATACGCGAGAGATTCTCCTCTCAGGAATTTGACAGCCTCGCTCAGCTGGCACAACGCGTATCGGCCCACGAGCAGCGATTCCAGGAGGCGAAGAAGTTCGCAAAAAGGGTTAACACTGTCTATCAGTACGCCTCCGACGATGAAGACGATGAAGACGCTGATGTCGACCTAGCCGAGTGGGCCCGGATGAAGAAATCAACAACTTGCCAGTGGGCCAAGAAAGGAGACAAAGAGGATAAATATGATTTCGACATCAACAAGGCCGATAAGATATTTGACCTGCTGTTGCAAGAAAAGCAGATTCAGCTGCCAGTAGGTCACGTATTGCCATCGGCCGAAGACATCAAGAAAAGGAGATATTGCAAGTGGCACAATTCCTATTCACACCATACGAATGAATGCAAGATCTTCCGGCAACAAATTCAATCGGCTATTGAGCAGGGCAGAATAAAAATCGATGATGCCAAGCGGCCGATGAAGATTGAAGGCCACCCGTTCCCAGTCAACATGGTGCGGGCAGACAGGGCCGATGGCGGTGGTCATCGGACTGGCAAGCGGCCTCATCAGACCTCTGAGGGTTTGATCAGAAAATATCAGCGGAGGCGGGAAGAGCAAGCTCAAGACCAAGCCAATCAAGACAACTCCTACGACCCGCACTGGGAGTGTGAGTTTTTTCGCTTCTGCTGGAATGAAGGGATGAGGTTGCCTTCTATCCAGGAGTGCCCTGCATGCAGTGGAGCAGAAGATTCTTATCAGGGCAGCTCAAGCAGACAAACGCATCGGCCGGCCAAGCAAAGGAAATCCGTGCATGAAAGGCTGGGGCCGATGCACCAAGACCAACATGATGAAGATGAGGAGCAAGCCCAAAACCCCCAATGGTGCCCAAGCGATGTATTCACCAAGACACAGAAACGGCGGGTTCAGAGGCTGAGGAGGAAAGAGCAAATTCAAGAGCAACAAGCTGAAATACCCCATCGGCCAACCAAGACCAGAAAAGAGTGGAGAATAAAATCCACGGTGGCCAGGGCCGATGAGGGTACCTCCAATACAGCTCAGGGCAGCTCAGCTTCAAGAGGTAAGAAAACGACATCGGCGCCTGTTAACATGGTGTTTATATTGCCAGCAGAATACAGGGTGCAGGCGGCCGATGAAGCTATGGCTGATGAGGAACAAAATTCAGCCAGGCTACGGCTGTCACCAGACCAAGCTACATTCGACAAGCCAGTTGACGCCAGCTACAGACATCTTCGGCCGTTGTACATCAAAGGATTCATCAACGGGCGGCCGATGACGAAGATGCTGGTCGATGGTGGCGCAGCAGTCAATTTAATGCCATACACAACCTTCAGGAAACTTGGAAAAGTACCTGAGGATCTTATAAAGACAAATATGGTATTAAAAGACTTTGGTGGCAACGCATCCGAGGCGAAGGGGGTTCTGAACGTGGAACTCACCGTGGGCAGTAAAACAATTCCCACCACCTTCTTCGTCTTCGATGGAAAGGGTTCCTACAGCTTGTTGTTGGGACGAGATTGGATCCATGCTAATTGCTGTGTCCCTTCAACAATGCACCAATGCCTCATGCAATGGCAAGGGGACCAAGTCGAGATCGTGCAGGCCGATCGGTCAGTACATGTCGCCAGTGCCGATCTCGCAGTTTGGGAGATGGAGGGAATCAATTGCTTGTCCGGGCGAGTCTGGGACGCCGATTTCCTCAAGGTAACCGATTGCGACATCGAGGCAATTGAAGACCAAGACCAGCGGTTACTTTAGCGAAGATGCACCATCCGCCGTTGATAACAACCCCTACACAGATGACGCGGTGGATGAGTTAGATGGCAAGTTGGGACAAGGTTTTACGTCGGCCGATGAATTGGAAGAAATTGATATAGGGATAGGTGATAGGCCTAGGCCGACGTATGTAAGCACTAATTTGCCAAAGGAATATAAGAATAATTTGATAGATCTTTTGAAAGAATTCAGAGATTGTTTTGCATGGGAATACCATGAGATGCCTGGATTAAGCCGATCGATCGTAGAACATCGGCTACCAATCAAACAAGGCTATCGGCCTTTTAAGCAAGCTCCTCGGAGGTTTAAGGCCGATATGCACGAAGCCATAAAAGCAGAGATCACAAGACTTTACGACGCCAACTTCATCAGGCCCTGCCGATACGCGGAGTGGGTCTCCAACATAGTTCCGGTATTAAAAAAGAACGGCAAGCTAAGGGTATGCATCGATTTCAGAGATCTAAATAAGGCGACGCCCAAAGATGAGTACCCTATGCCTTTGGCCGATTTGCTCGTCGACGCTGCTTCTAGGCATAAGATCATCAGTTTCATGGACGGCAACGCGGGTTACAATCAGATCTTTATGGCTAAAGAGGACATTCATAAGACAGCCTTCAGGTGCCCAGGGGCAATCGGCCTATATGAATGGGTCGTCATGACATTTGGTTTGAAGAACGCTGGAGCTACGTATCAGAGGGCTATGAATTATATTTTTCATGATCTTATCGGCTCTCTGATTGAAGTCTATATAGACGATGTCGTCGTAAAGTCAAGGGAACATGATATGCACTTGGCCGACTTACGCAAGGTACTAGAAAGGGCAAGGAAATATGGTTTGAAGTTGAACCCTAACAAATGTGCCTTCGGCGTATCGGCCGGTCAGTTTTTGGGTTTCTTGGTCCATGAGAGGGGGATTGAAATCACACAGAAGAACATCGATGCCATCAAGAAAATCAAGCCTCCAGAAAACAAGACCAAGTTACAGTCTCTGCTTGGCAAGATCAACTTCGTCCGGCGTTTTATATCAAATTTGTCGGGCCGTATAGAGCCATTCACCCCACTGTTAAAGATAAAGGACGACGAAGAGTTCATATGGGGTGACAAGCAACAGAAAGCACTAGACGATATCAAAGAATATTTAACTTCTCCGCCGGTCTTAATCCCTCCACAGAAAGGAGTCCCATTCAAATTGTACTTGTCAGCCGATGAGAAATCCATCGGCTCAGTCCTGGTTCAAGATGTTAACGGCAAGGAAAGAGCTATTTTTTATCTCAGCAGGAGAATGTTAGATGCGGAGACAAGGTACACGCCGGTGGAGAAATTATGCCTTTGTTTATATTTTTCATGTACTAAATTAAGGCATTACCTGCTTTCCAACGAGTGCATAGTGGTGAGCAAGGCCGATGTGATGAAATATATGCTATCGGCCCCTGTGTTGAAAGGACGAGTTGGAAAGTGGATCTTTGCTTTAACAGAGTTTGATCTTCGATACGAATCGGCCAAAGCAATTAAAGGACAAGCCCTGGCCGATTTCATTGTTCAACATAGAGATGACTCAGTTGCATATGCAGACATTGTACCGTGGACGCTATATTTCGATGGATCCGTCTGCAGACACGGTTGCAGTATCGGCCTAGTCATCATATCCCCTCGGGGGGCAAGTTTCGAGTTTGCGTTCACTATCAAGCCTTATTATACCAACAATCAAGCAGAATATGAAGCGGTGCTTAAAGGCTTGCAATTGTTACAAGAAGTCGAGGCCGATGCCGTGGAAATCATTGGTGACTCACAGCTAGTAATTAATCAACTTTCTGGGGAGTATGAGTGCAGGGACGATATTCTCAAAGTCTATAATGAGGAGTGCACAGAGTTATTACACGGTTTCCGGATCGTGACGATGAGGCACATTCCCAGGAAGCAGAATTTCGAAGCCAATGATTTAGCTCAGGGGGCATCGGGATACAAGCCGATGGCTAAAGATATTCCAATTCAGGTTGCTTTCGTGCACGCCGATGATTGGAGGTTTGATATCATTGAGTATTTGAGAAACCCTTCCCAATCGGCGTCACGAAGGATGAAATACAAAGTTTTACACTATGTCTTATTGGACGATAACTTATATTATCGGACGGTTGATGGTGTCCTACTCAAATGCCTAGGTCCTGAGGAGGCTAAGACCGTTATGGGCGAAGTACATGAAGGGATTTGTGGCACCCATCAATCGGCCCATAAAATGAAATGGCTGATGAAGCGCGTCGGATATTTTTGGCCAACCATGCTAGAAGATTGCTTCAAGTATTATAAAGGATGTCAGGATTGTCAGAAATTTGGAGCAATTCAGAGAGCACCGGCATCGGTTATGCATCCAATCATAAAGCCGTGGCCGTTTCGAGGATGGGGAATAGATATGATCAGCCAGATTAACCCACCATCAAGTAAGGGGCACAAGTATATATTAGTGGCTACAGATTACTTCACAAAGTGGGTGGAGGCCGTTCCTCTCAAGAAGGTTGATTCCAAAGATGCTATTCAGTTCGTCAAGGAGCATATCATATATCGGTTTGGGTTACCTCAGACGATAACCACAGATCAGGGATCGATCTTCGTGTCCGATGAGTTCGTCCAATTTGCTGACAGTATGGGCATCAGATTACTCAATTCTTCTCCTTACTACGCGCAGGCTAATGGGCAGGCAGAGGCTTCCAACAAGACTTTAATCAAATTAATCAAGAGGAAAATTGACGAACAACCGAGGCAATGGCATACAACACTGGCCGATTCCCTTTGGGCGTATCGGATGGCTTGCCATGGTGCAATCCAAGTGCCTCCCTATCAACTGGTCTACGGGCATGAAGCTGTACTGCCGTGGGAAACCGCCATCGGCTCAAGAAGGATTGCTTTGCAAGACGACTTGACAGCCGATGAGTACCACAATCTTATGGTTGATGAATTGGACGATTTGGCACATGTTCGATTACGGGCCTTGGAGAAAATCAAGCGTGATAAAGATAGAGTGGCCCGTCATTATAATAAAAAGGTCGTTGCCAAATCGTTTGAGGAAGGAGACCTTGTGTGGAAATTGATAATGCCGATTGGCTCCAGAGATAATAAATTCGGCAAATGGTCACCTAATTGGGAAGGCCCTTTTCTAATTCATCGATGTGTTCCTCACAATGCCTATCTGCTTAAGGGATTAGATGGAGAGATTTATGGACGAGCTCTCAATGGCAAATACTTGAAACAATATTATCCCAGTATCTGGATTGACTCATGATCGGCCCTCTAGCCGATTTATGATAACAGCCGATGTAGTCAAACATCGTCTTTAGATGGCCGATAAATACTATCGCCCTTAGTTCAAATTTCAAAATATGAGCCCTCATCTTCCAAAATTTGGGGGGCATATATACAGGAATTTTCAAGGAATTATCAAAAGACTTCGGCTTTCTGGCCGATGCGATGGTTTATACAGGAATTTTCACGGATTGTTCAATTTGGCGATTGACTTCGGCTATCTGGCTGATGAGATTGCTTATAATCGGATTGTTCATCTTGAAGATATATATGTCTGGAATTTTCAAAAGAATTCGGCTGCACGGCCGATAAAGGGTAAAGAGGATTTCAGACTCAATAAATTAGGCTGGAATTATCAAAACAAATTCGGCTGCATGGCCGATAAGGTGTACGGTTATACATTATAGAAATAACATGTGCTACATCACCCTATGAAGTCTGCAATAGCAGCGATGGCTTTACGACGGATTTGCTCAACGTCTTCGATAGCCTTGGCATCATCGGCCATCGTCCCTGGGATTGGTTTCAGTGACTTGCTCAGGGTTGCGAGGTACTTGGCCGATGCCTTGAGCTTTGCCGTCTGATCTTCTATGATCTTGGGTGATGCAGCTATCCCGACTTCGACTTCCTGGATTTCTTGGCGTGTAGCGGCCAGCTTTGATTCTAGCTCTGCCTCGAGGCGACGGAGTTCTTCAAGCCTATTTTTCAGCACAATTGGCTCCACCGCTAGCTCGTCCAACCTGGTCTTGTCGGCATTCACTTGAGCTTTGCTAGCAGACAGAGCCGATTCCAGTTGTTCGCGCTGTCGTCGTTCTGCAAGTCTTTCCTTTGCTCTGAAAAGCTTGAATCGGTATTGTTCCAGGAAGATGGCCGGCGTAAGGATTTCCATCAGGTCTTCGGGCAGTTCGTCTTGGATTTCTTGTACCCTGACCCTGATGGAGGAGCAGTCCTCTACCAAACACTCCAGCGAGGCTTCTAGCCGATTCCCAATATCGGTCAGCCGATTCTTCAGATCATCAGAAATTGGTGCCTTGGCCGTGCTGGGTAGTTCCTTATCCTCATCATCAAGGAACTGGCCGATATCGAAGGAGAACATATCGGCTAGGTTCTGCAAATATCAACATGAGTTGAGGTTAGCCTTGTCAGTCAGGAATCGGCAGAAAGAGGATCAGGGTAATCATGGTTACCTGTGTTGGAGCGTTGGTGGTGCTTGCATCGGCCTTCCTTTGCTTTGACGACACAGTAGGCGAGGGGGTTGGCCGATGTGGTGAAGGTGATGGAGCCTTAGGCTGAAAAGCAGGAAATTGGTG
This sequence comes from Oryza officinalis, assembly GCA_008326285.1. Taxonomy (NCBI): domain Eukaryota; kingdom Viridiplantae; phylum Streptophyta; class Magnoliopsida; order Poales; family Poaceae; genus Oryza; species Oryza officinalis. Next base: position 3,566,821 of record BDMV01000009.1, read on the forward strand.
AATAGGGTTATGTGATTAGAAAAATAATGCAAAAATTCAACTCTTACCGAGACAGTCGGAGAGGGTGGTGGAGAAGGAGAAGGGGTTCTCAATCGTGCCTTGGCTCGTTCGCGTCGTTGCAAAGTTGTTTTCTTGGATCTTGGCATAGGGGCCGATTGAGTTCTCTCCTTTAATACAGACAACACCGCAGCCTGAAAAGATAGGAAGTTAAAGTGTGACAGCGTAAGAAGATTATGCAAATACAAAGAAGAGAGTATATTGACCTTGCGAACTGCGTGCCTAGTCCTTCTTGGTTGTGGGGCGTCATCTTGGTCATCGGCCGGTGGGATTTCAGCAGTTGCGGCCGATGGCTCCTGGGTGGTTTCGACCGATGGGTTTTCTTCTTCGTGTGCATCGGCTGCTGCTGCATCGATTTCCTCCTCCATCACTTGTTCTTCAAGAAATTCTTCCAAGGAGGGGTCTAGCTCTTCGGCATCGGCCTGGTCATCGGTTTTGGCCTTCTTGCTGGCTTTCTGTGATTTGCCTTTGGCCAGCGCTTTTCTCTTGGGGTTTTCTTTAAGCATCGGACCTTGGAGAAGTGATGCCACTTTTGGGGCAGTGAGGCCGATGATGGATTCCAGGACAGTCGACCCCGATGGAGCTATGGCTTGAGCATAGAAGATCTTCCGTCCACTGTTGCTCACAGATGGAATCGGCTCATCCGGGACTTGAGGGCTGATGCCTTGGATAAGTTCTGTCACATAGAACCTGGCCGATTGATGAAAGATGTGAGCGGCCCACTCTTGCCACCAAGTTTGGAAGTTAATGTGCACGAAGGCACTCAGATGCAGCCGATCGCAGTCACCGAGATTAGGGAGCTCGACTTCCATTGCTTTGTTCATGATCAGGGCCGATGGGACTGTGCCTCTGCTCTCTAGGAGCTTATGGAGATGCAAGCTAATGGGAAGTTGCCCAAGTCCGCATTGTCTAGCAGCTGTCATTGGGGTGTAAAACTCGTAGGACAAGCTGGTGCTCCTTCCCTGAAAGACACCTACTGGGAGCAGGCATGGAGTGAGGCCGATCATGAACAATTCCCTTGATTCCATGTCATCATTTATTAAGCTCAGTTGCAGGTCATCTAGAAGCTCGAAGTCTCGGTCCGATGTATAGACAAACATGTCCATCCTGGCTGATGGAGGGCCGGTGAAGAAGCGGATGAACCATGAAGCCATGTCATCGGCCGATTGATCTGCGCCGGGATAGATGGAGGCTGCTTCCCCGTACGACATGCATCTTCTGTCCCTGGGATCTTCATGATCGGCGTATTTTGATGGGAAGCGAGAATCTGATAGAGGTGGCCGATCAACCATGGTGTTGGTGTATATGGTTAGCCAAAGTTGAATGAACCACCATGGTCCTCCATGAGCCACAGTCTGTTTCAGCATCAAGTCTTGTGTGGCAACATGGAGTAGCCGATATACAGCTCCTAGAAGGTATCGGCCCAAGGGGATTTGTCTCTTGTCGACCAAAGCTTGAGCCAAGTGTTGACAGTTTGTAGTGGGGCCACAGGTCGATCCGCAAAAGACAAATCTCTCCAACCACAGTGTCAGGAAAGCTACGTGTTCTCGCTCTGAAACCGATCCCTGTTCCATGTGTTCAGAGATATATCCGGACCAGCCTCCGATTTTCTTGGTCTTCAACTTGTGGCTGCTGTTTGTCAGGAGGCTGAAGGGGTTGATCTCGGAGCTGATATCCAGTCCTGTGAGTACCTTGATATCTATGAGGGTTGGGGTCATCGGACCTTGCTTGAACATAAAGGCGTTCAAGGTACTTGACCAGAAGTAGCTGGCGGCTGACATTAATGGCTCATTCTTCTTGATATCGGCCAGGGACAGAGTTATGCATTGGCCGATTCCAATCTCGTCCCAGTGGACTTGTTTGACGGCAGCGATTCTTTTGTGCCAGGTCCTATACCCGTTTAGCTTTGATGGCCATGACCTGAAGGTGTGCTTCCACGCCGAGACAGTGGGTTTGGCTTGCCTGAAAGGAATTCTGTCTGTTTTGGCGTTGATGAGCCAGGTTGGGTCGCAGTCGCCCATGGGGCCCAAGAGGAAGCGATGGGACTTATCGTCGGTGGGAATCAGGATTTGGTTCTTGAAGACCTAAAACGTGAGAACGACGATGAAAATATAAGGCCTAAGGGGGGCAGAAAGTAAAGACCTAATTTGGGGAAATCGGCGGAGAAGGTAATAATGCGGATTTTGGAGGAATTGATTCACCGCAGGGATCTCGGAGGCGTAGAACGGGGCGGAGGCCATCGTTGTTGGAGGAGTCGCTGTGGAGGGGGTCGATGTTGACGAAACGCCGAGGGGTCGCCGGAATTGAAGAACACGAGGGGTTGTCGAATCGGCGGCGAAAGAGTTCGAATCTGGATCTGTGCGGTTTTTGAGTTAGACCTAGCAAAAAGTCGATGAGTTCCCTGGAGCTAATTCCGCCACATTATATAATGAAGCGGAATTGGGGGGCATGTGTTGACGACGGATTTTGGTAATCGACTTGGAAGGAAAGAGGAAACCGAAGCAGAGAAGAAGGATTGAGTTGGAATCGGACCAAGCTTTGTATCGGACTTGGTAACTGTATCGGACTTGGGGAGTGTTGCTATAAAGGGCATATCGGCCGATACGGATTTGGTTTGGTCACGGGCCGATACGGGTTATGAGTTGACAGTGTCAACGTGGGCTTGGTCTGGGCTCGAAGTAAGCTTCAAGGAAGTTGCCGAATAGAGATAAAGCTCGGTTTTGGGCAACTGTATCTTGTAAATTAGGTAGTTTAGATCTAATCTGTGGCTAGAGTCTGCCGCAAAGACTTGTTTGTTAGTTGTAGATAAGATCGTGCCCTACAAGGGTTCTGTTGTGACCTCGGGTATAAATATCCCGATAGTTTGTACATGTAAACTCTCTCGAATCAATCACAACAAAAACCAGTTCAATCTACTTTCGGCGCATCGCCAACCCTCGCAAGAGGTCTTCTTCGACGAGTTCTTGCTTCCTCGGAGCAGAGGTAAGAATTCGTCCCCGACGATCTGCATCATCGGGGCTAGCGTGTCGCTTTAGACACGTTAAGCCTCGATGATGTGATCGTCGATTATCATGTCTTGGATAATTTTGACGGGTGTCTTGATTAAGCCTTGCCAGTGGTTTACTCGCTTTAGGGTTTACTGCCGACGGTGGTTTAATTTGCACGCTTGGCTAGATTATTCAATGCATCTGTCATCCCCAAAAGCAATCGACGACTTGATTTTCTTTGCGTTAAGTCTCAATTCACACTTTGAGTTGCTATCGACCTTAGTCCTGTTTTGAGATCTAACACAAAGCCTGTTTTCGACTGTAATTAAGGATAGTACCGGGGTTTTAGCCGGTCTTACCTAACATATGTGGTTGCTTTATATTACTTGCATATGTTTGCCACTTATATGTGCGGATCGATAAGTATAAATGTGTTGATCATGAAGTAATCTTAAAATCTCGTTATGGTTGATACGTTTATATTGGCCGATTGGCTCGTATAAGGTTGCACTAGAGTACTAGCTGGTGTAGTTACCATTATCATTCTTATCGGCCGATTTTATTAGTTAAGATCCACATATCAATGAAGGCCGATAAGGTTAGAATCATGTCATACTCATTTTCTAAGTGAGCCGATATAGCTTTGCCCTATCGGCTGGGCTATGACAATGTGTCATCGGTCTGTCGACCGATCGGCCATTGTTTTCTGACTTGGTTTACTTGTTTCTTGTTGATTGCAGATCAAATCAACTGGCACGCTCTATTCACGACTAGGCAAGCCATTTGGACCTGCACTGGAGCTAAGCAGATCTCCCAGGCCGCCGTGGTAACGCGGAACCCGTTTGGTTGCTGGACGGGTCGAAATTCTGCGCCAACACGAACATATTGATCACTTACGTGCTGTTTTTAATGTTCTGCGTGATGCACGTTTATTTGGTAACCTTGAGAAGTGCACTTTTTGCACCGCTCGAGTATCGTTTCTTGGCTATGTTGTCACTCCACAGGGAATTGAAGTTGACAAATCCAAGGTGGAAGCTATACAGGGATGGCCCGTACCTACAACGGTCACACAAGTGCGGAGTTTCCTAGGACTTGCTGGTTTCTATCGCCGTTTTGTGCAGGATTTCAGCACCATTGCTGCACTGTTGAATGAGCTAACAAAGAAAGGAGTGCTCTTTTCTTGGGGCAAAGCACAAGAGCATTCTTTCCACATGCTAAAAGATAAGTTAACACATGCACCTCTGCTCCAACTCCCTGATTTTAATAAGACTTTTGAACTTGAATGTGATGCTAGTGGAATTGGATTGGGTGGTGTTTTGTTACAAGAAGGCAAACCTGTTGCATATTTTAGTGAAAAATTGAGCGGGCCTCTTCTGAATTATTCTACATATGATAAGGAATTATATGCTCTTGTTCGGACATTAGAAACATGGCAGCATTATTTGTGGCCCAAAGAATTTGTTATACATTCTGATCATGAATCTTTGAAACATATTCGTAGTCAAGGGAAATTGAATCGTAGACATGCAAAATGGGTTGAATTTATTGAATCTTTTCCTTATGTTATTAAACACAAGAAAGGGAAGGATAGTATCATTGCGGATGCATTGTCTAGGAGATATACTTTGCTGAATCAACTTGATTACAAGATCTTTGAATTAGACACACTTAAAGACCAATATGCTCATGATGCTGATTTTAAAGATGTATTGCTGCATTATAAAGATGGAAAGTCATGGAACAAATTCATCATCAATGATGGGTTTGTGTTTAGAGCTAACAAGCTATGCATTCCAGCTAGCTCCGTTCGCTTGTTGTTGTTGCAGGAAGCGCATGGAGGTGGCTTGATGGGACATTTTGGAGCGAAGAAGACGGAGGACATTCTTGCTGGTCATTTCTTTTGGCCAAAGATGCGACGAGACGTGGAGAGATTTGTTGCTCGCTGCACAACATGTCAAAAGGCTAAGTCACGGTTAAATCCCCACGGTTTGTATATGCCTCTTCCTGTTCCTAGTGCTCCTTGGAAAGATATTTCTATGGATTTTGTGTTGGGATTGCCACGGACTAGGAAAGGGCGCGATAGTGTTTTTGTGGTTGTGGATAGATTCTCTAAAATGACACATTTTATACCATGTCATAAAACTGATGATGCTACACATATTGCTGATTTGTTCTTTCGAGAAGTTGTTCACTTGCATGGTGTGCCAAATACAATTGTTTATGATCGTGACGCTAAATTTCTTAGCCATTTTTGGAGAACTTTATGGACTAAATTGGGGACTAAGCTTTTATTTTCCACCACTTGTCATCCCCAAACTGATGGTCAAACTGAAGTTGTGAATAGAACTTTATCTACTATGTTAAGGGCTGTTTTAAAGAAGAATATTAAGATGTGGGAAGATTGTTTGCCTCATATGCTTATAATCGTTCACTGCATTCTACTACAAAGATGTGTCCCTTTGAGATTGTTTATGGTTTGTTACCACATGCTCCTATTGATTTAATGCCTTTGCCAAGTTCTGAGAAGTTGAATTTTGATGTTAAGCAACGTGCTGAATTGATGCTGAAACTGCATGAAACCACTAAAGCAAACATAGAGCGTATGAATGCTAAGTACAAATTTGTTGGAGATAAAGGTAGACGGGAATTGATTTTTGAACCTGGCGATTTGGTCTGGTTGCATTTGCGAAAGGATAGGTTTCCTGAATTGAGAAAATCTAAATTGATGCCTAGAGCTGATGGTCCTTTTAAACTGCTGCAACGAATTAATGAGAATGCATATAAGCTTGATCTTCCTGCAGCTTTTGGGGTTAGTCCCACATTTAACATTGCATATTTGAAACCTTATTTGGGTGAGGAAGACGAGCTTGAGTCGAGGACGACTCAAATTCAAGAAAGGGAGGATGATGAGGACATCACCACCAACCATACATCCACACCGACACCAGTACATGCTGGTCCTATTACTGGTCCTATTACTCGTGCTTGTGCTCGACAACTTAATCATCAAGTGAGTTCCTTCTTGAGCTCTTATCTATCCTGTTTAGATTTTAGAGACACGAGCACTCTTGTTTTGATTAGGAATCAAGGAGAAGACCGAAAGGGAAAAGGACTCGCGTAGGCTGGATTCGGATTGCAGCACACCTCCAACTTGCGATGGTTGCCCCAGCTACATACGGAGTCAGATTGGGGTGATTCTGGACTTGTTGGAAAGCTGAACAAGTTTACTTTCATATGGATCTGGCCTTGTACTCATCTCTGTTCAGAAACGGCATCAACAGTCCAAAAACCACCGAGTGGTCTTTTCTGTCCAGGGTGCTGCGCCACCTTAACTTAGCCCAATGGGCTTGTATCGTTTAGAGTCCAATAGGGACATGTCCTAGGGTTGGAGCACGACCCAAACTCTCTTGTGGTCGTCCTCCCCATGTTATATACCCCTTAGCCGCCACCAGGAACACCCGGGTTTTGTTTAGATCAAGTTTAGCCTTCGCTACTTGCTTGTAGGCACGCGTGCTGAATTCAGCCGCCTGTCTTCTTGTCTTCGGAACCCCATTCTTGATTAAGATTCAGTTTGAGACCTTCAATTTCATCTTGCAAATTTAGTTCTTGTTTCCTCGTTCTTGCTAGTTCTTCAATTGCTTGCAGGACGGGAGCCCTAGTGGCTGGTTGTCGCGTTCCACAAGATCGGGACGGCCTTTTGGAAGTGGTGTATCGGTCGCTAAGGCGTGGTCTTGGAAGGTTGTAGTTGGGCCGTGAACGTCATCTCCATCCATCAATCGAGTTATCTCATGTCTCTCATCGAAAGATCGGCCACAAACCCTAGCGGGTTCTCATCAAGTTGTCGTGTTGTTGGAGAGGCCGCAATGGCGAGTTGATGTCGACGATCCCCCCATGTGGTTCGAAGCCGACTCGTAGGCGTAAGCTTCTGAGTATATCTCAGTGGTGTTCGCGAGACCAAACAGCACCAAGACGATGTGGTCCCTACATGACCGGTTTGAATTTGAGTCGAAAAGAGAAATCTTATCGAAGTTATCGGTGACGAAATCGAGGCTGCCGAAGTGGTAAGCCTACCCTTGAGGGAAGGCAAAGTCGTCGGCCCCCGAAGTTGTTCCCATCGCACTTGTCAGCGAAAAACTCGACGCAATCTCTACCTAGCATGCCAATTGCCAATCATAGAAATCGGCAATAAGAAAATGGGGTAGCGCACGAGATCTAAAGTGGATGAATAAAGGGGACAAGGTTTAGACAGGTTCAAGCCTTCTCAATGAGAAGTAATACCCTACTCTTATTTTGGGGATTGAATCCTTCGGGTGTTTATTGATTTGACGATCGAGTTGTGGTTAAGCCTTCAAAGGGCTCCCTACTCACCTTATATAGGTTCGGAGGTAGGGTTACAAGGAGGAAAACCCAATCAGACACGACATAGATTTTCTTATCCATTTATATAATCATATCTAATATAATTAAGACTATGAACCTTACCATAGAAAATAAGATAAGGTAACTCCCAAGTCTTAATCTATTACATAATACATTGATTTGGCCCACCTTCTATCTTTAGTAGGATAATGATAAACCCTGAGCTACACTCGATACACTCAGAGATCTGGTTGTCCCGATCTTTCGGAGAGTTGATGATAACTATTATTTGGGAGAAACGTTGATGATCTGACTACAACCATACAAGACGTTGTTGTGTTGCGTCTTAGCGATCGATACACCTCTCCGTGGGTTGTTGATCTCGCCGGTGCAAATCAACCTTATTCCTGCAAGCAAATCGAAGAAACAAGTAAGAACAAGATAAAAGCAATCTAAATTACAAATAGGAATTAAAGCTCATGATAAGGTAGGGTTTCGAAGACGAGTAATTAGGTGGCACAACCAACATACGTAACTACAAGATAAAGTAACAATGGCTAAAACTTTAGTCTAACAAAACCCGAGAAACCCTAAATGGGTACCTATCTATTTAAGGAGGTGGGAGGACGACCAAGGGGTCCCTAGGGTCGCGCTCCACTAGATTGGGGCGCACCCCACATGGGTAAGGGTCCCAGATGAAGTTACAAGCCCATAGGCCCATTACAGGTGACACAACACCTTATTTTTGTGATTGCGGATGACTGAGAAAGAATTTAGAGATAAGGCTGGATCCTTCGGAAAAAGGACTTCGAGAGCTTTCCATCAAGTACTCATGGTCCCAAAACGGATCTTGTATTCATATTTGGCGGCCGTTTGAAGTCAGCACTGTAGCAGGTGGCTGAATTGGATTCCATATCTTCTGCGGCTCAATCTCAATGTCTTCCAATTGTCCTAAGATGTGAGTAATGGTTATATCAATGATAGTCATGGTTACATCATTCTCCTCTTCTTCACGGAAAACCATCCTCGGTTTTTCCATATGGTGCTCTTCACGTAGCCCATTTAAAACAACTTGTTTCTTTAAATCAAAACAAGACAAACTTGAGATAATATGATTAGCAATAACTTATCCCTCTAGCTTGAAATTTTTATCCATAGCTATAAGAGGTTCTAAATCTGAACATATATAAACTCTATGCACCAAATACATTCCTTGATCATTGTGTTTATCAAATATTTTAAAAATGGCATTTGCAGGACTTGAAAAATCAGATTTAGCAAATATTTTCTCCTTCAAATCTCGAAGCTTACAAAAATTATCAAATAGAATACAGCCCAAAGTATTTAAAGAATATAGCAATCCATGTTCTTGAACGTCATTCGCAATTTGAACAACGTGCTTTAAATCAGTGCGAAAAAAATTATCAACTGTAATACCATGTTCATTCATTAGTTGCATCATGGATATAAGTGAAGCATTATCACACAACTCTTTTTTATTACAAAGAATAACAAGTAAATCAACTTGTGACAAAGGAATCTCGGCAATTGGTTCCACTAATGTTTGCTCTACTATAGCATGAAAAGTGGACATATTCAATTCATTAGCTGTACACTCACCTTAATTAATTTCAACACCATTTAGTTTACCTTTGATGTTCTCTTCAGATGATGAAGATGCATCGAATTTGAGTGTAAACAATGGAAATGGCGGCTCATTCATGTCCCTCTCCTTTTTGTGATTATGCACTTCCTGCAAATGGTTAGTAAAAGGAGGCAAAAACGTAGTGTATTGCTTTTTCATATCCTCCTCTATTTGACTTTCAGCATTGCAAGCAAGTTGTAACAAATGAGAAAGAGATTTATAATTTTGACAAACAAGCATGTTCTGAATTTCTTTGTGAAGCCCACGTAAAAACCTCAATTTTGTAGCTTCTTCATATTCATCTAAACCACAACGTAATAAACAAGCATGCATATCATGATAGTATGAAATAACAGTTCTGGTATCTTGTTTTAAACATTGTAGTTTGTTGAGGAGAATGTCAGCATAATACATGGGAACATAAACATCTCTCAAATATCATTTTAGGTCTTTCCAAGATTCTGATATTTTGTTATGCCTACAAAGATGTTTTCAATCATAACAAATATTTTTCACTAAAACACTAGAGGCACACATAACCATTTGTTTTTCAAACAAATCATGCTTTTTAAATCCTCTATCAACCGCTAGCTCCCATTTAATGTAAGCATGAGGATCATTATTTTCTTCGAAATAAGGTAGTGCAGATTTGATCTTAGCTACAACAACGTCACTTACCTCATATGTGTCATGTTGATCACTTCTCATGTCTCGATGAAGATGTTGACGTTGAGCATAGTTATCCCCAATTGTCTTACGTATCCCTGCCATTGTTAGTAGAAAACAAGAAACATACACAAAAATATGCATGTTCCTATTAACTTGATGTGACCATGGCTACTATGGATACAACCGTTGCTCACATCATATGTCAACAGGAAGATGTCAAAATCGAGTTATCCAAGTTCTGGAATCCGATTCGGCCACCTGCTACAGTGCTGATTTCAAATGACCGCCAAATATGCACATGAGCTCCGTTTTGGGCCCATGAGTACTTGATGGAAAGCTCTTGGAGTCCTCTTTCCAATGGATCCAACCTCATATCCAAATTCCATCTCAGTCAGCCACAATCATAGAAACAAGGTGCTACATCACCTATAATGGGCCTATGGGCTTGTAACTTTATCTGGGATCCCAGCCCAGGTAGGGCCCATGTGGGGTGCGCCCCAGCCTGGTGGAACCCGACCTAGCAACCCCCTTGGTCGTCCTCCCACCCCTTTAAATAGCTAGGTACCCCTCCAGGGTTTCTCGGGTTTTTGTTTAGATTAAAGTTTAGCTTCGCTACTTTGCCGTGTAATCCCGTGATCGGTTAGATCGCCGGTTTGCTCTTTACGGAATCCCAACTTATCATTTGTATTCAATTCCTATTTGCAATTCAGATTGCTTTTATCTTGTTCTTGCTTGTTTTTTCGATTTGCTTGCAGGAATAAGGTTGATCTGCACCGGCAAGATCAATAACCCACGGAGAGGTGTATCGATCGCTAAGGCACAACACAACAACGTCTCGTACGACTGTAGTCGGGTCATCAACGTTTCTCCCAAATCGTAGTTATCATCAACTCACCGAAAGATCAGGACAACCAGATCCCTGAGCGTATCGAGTGGATTAAGGTTTATCAAGTGGTATCAAATCTTTCGTTGATCGGTGAGTTTTTATCTACCTATAACCAGAAAATAGCCATAAAAGATTGCATCTTTTATCTAGCCATATTTGTGCCATTGCATTTTTTTTCAATTTTTGCTTTGTTGAGTTTTGCATTGCATCGTCGTGTCGTGTTGCTGGTCTTGACGTCTAGTACATTTAGAGTTTCGAGTTCTTGTCATGTCTAGTACCACTGTCGCCGCCGCCGCCATGTCCGTGCTATTGCTATAAGAAAGATGGAAGGAGGAGATTAGATTAGATTAGATTGGTTTTTGTTTTTTTAAAAAAAATTGGTATCGGATTCGAGTTTCGTTTGCAAAAACGGAATCCATACGAGAGCATTCCATTTTTTTTTGTATAAATCGAATTTTAGGGTTTAGACTTTTATATTTGAGTCCTTAGAAATTTCATATTTATATTTGAGTCCCTGTAATCTTGCATTAAGGTCCATGAGTTGTTTTTGCTAAAAAAAAAATAAAAAAAAGAAAAAGGCAGAAAGGTGCTAAAAAAACAAAAGCCGCACCAAAAAAAAAGAAAAAAGAAGAAAGAAAGAAAGAAAAAAAGAGAAAATCAGCTGTTATCTTTGAGTTTGCTTTCATCTGTTACCTTTGAGTTTGCTTTTGTATATCAGAGTTGTGCTTGAGTTGTTCCTAGTGCTATCTTGTGGTATCATTTGTGTCTAGATTCGCGTCTCTAGTACGTTCTAGCCTAGGACCAGCACGGTACTTGGCTTTGAACAATTATTCAACTTTGTATTTTCTAATTTGAGCATTTACTAGTCCTTTGCTACATATTTAAGCCTACCCAGAGCTCCACAGATTTGATTGCAGCCGTACAGCAAGTGTTTGCCAAGGCATCGATACATCCAACCTCCATTTGGTCTAGGTTGAGTCGGTGTGGTCATCATTCTGCTTACTTTGATAAGATCTTGTAAGATCTTGGTTAAAAGCTTGAGTATGTGTGATATTTGAACCTCCACTACCTAGTAGTTGGTAGGAGCGTGCATATTCTTGTGTGTATTTCTTGTTTGCTACTAAACATGGCAGGATTACGCAAGGGGATACGAGATGCTCAACATCGACTTCTTCACCTTCGACGAGATATGATGACTTCTCCACGTGATTCATATGAGGTACCTGATTATAATTTTGCACGAGTTGAATCTAAGTTACTATTCTACATTGGTAAGTATGATTCTGTTGCTTATGTTGATTGGGAGCTAGCAGTAGACAACGAATTTGATAAATATGATTTTTCTGATTCTCAAAAGATTAAGGCTGCTAGTAATAAGTTTACCTCTTCCGCATTCTTTTGGTGGAGTCATGTTAGTAATAAACCTGAAACTTGGGATGAGTGTAAAACCATGATGAGAAAGCGTTTTGTGAGTTCTTATTACAAATGTATTCTTCTTGAGAAACTAGAACATCTGAAACAAGGTAATAGAACTGTTAGAGAGTACAACTATGAATTTAAAGTTTGTATCATCTACAGTGGTTTAGAACAATGTGATTTAGCTCCTGTTTTTGAATATCCTATATCCTTATACAATGTTGATGTGCAAACATTGGAGGAGCGATCTTTTGCTTCTCTTGTTACTAACGTTTTGCAGGGAGTTCAAAACATTCAACAAAAGGAGGAGAATGATGTACTTGAGAAGAAAGAGGAGAAACATGAAAAACCTGTGATGTCTGAAGAAAGTTTGTAAAGTAAAATAAATGGTGCTGAGATAAATGAAGGTGAGTATTGTAAAGCTGAGCTACACATGTCCACTTTTCATGCTATAGTCGAGCAATCATTAGTGAAACTAATTGCTGAGATTCCTTTGTCATAAGTTGATTTGTTTGCTATTCCTTGTAATAAAGAAGAGTTGTGTGATAATGCTTCAGTTATATCAATGCAACAACTAGTGAATGAACATGCTATTTCTAGTGTTAGTTCTTTATGTGCTGATTTTAAGCATGTTGTTTACATTGCTAATGAAGTTGAGGAATGTGAATTGCTATCTTTCTTAAGTACTTTGGGCTATGTTTTATTTCATGACTTATGTGAGCTCGATAATTTGAAGGAGAAATTATTTGCTATTGATTTGCCATGTCCAACTAATACTATATTCCATATATTTGGGCGATATAATAATAGAGGAATATATTTAGTGCATAAAGTTTACATATGCTTAGATTTAAGACCTTCTGTATCGGTGGATAAAAATTTCAAGCTAGAGGGACATGTTATTGCTAATCATGCTACTTCAAATTTCTTTAGTTTTGATTGGAAAAAACATGTTGTTTTAAATGGACTACGCGAAGAGCACCATATGAAAAAACCGAGGACGGTTTTTCGTGAAGAAGGGGAGAATGATGTGACCATGGCTACTATGGATATAACCGTTGCTCACATCATATGTCAACAGGAAGATGTCAAGATCGAGTTCTCCAAGTTCTGGAATCCGATTTGGCCACCTGCTACAGTGCTGATTTCAAATGGCCGCCAAATATACACATGAGCTCCGTTTTGGGCCCATGAGTACTTGATGGAAAGCTCTTGGAGTCGTCTTTTCAATGGATCCAACCTCATATCCAAATTCCATCTCAGTCGGTCGCGATCACAGAAAAAAGGTGCTATGTCACCTACAATGGACCTATGGGCTTGTAACTTTATCTAGGACCCCAGCCCAGGTGAGGCCCATGTGGGGTGCGCCCCAACTTGGTGGAGCACGACCTAGGAACCCCCTTGGTTTTTCTTCCACCCCTTTAAATAGCTAGGTACCCCTTTAGGGTTTCTTGGGTTTTGTTTAGATCAAAGTTTAGTTTCGCTACTTTGCCGTGTAATCCCGTGATCGGTTAGATCGCTGGTTTGCTCGTTACAGAATCCCATTTGCAATTCAGATTGCTTTTATCTTGTTCTTGCTTGTTTCTTCGATTTACTTGTAGGAATAATGTTGATCTGCACCGGCAAGATCAATAACCCACGGAGAGATGTATCGATCACTAAGGCGCAACACAACAACATCTCGTACGGTTATAGTCGAGTCGTCAACGTTTCTCCTAAATCGTAGTTATCATCAACTCACTGAAAGATCGGGACAACCAGATCCCCGAGCGTATCGAGTGGAGTTCAGGGTTTATCATAACTACTAGGTAGTGAAGGCTCAAAAGACACACACTCAAGCTTTTAACCAAACTCTTACAAGTTCTTACCAATGCAAGCGGAATAGTGATATACACCGACTCAACCAAGCACTCCAATGGAGGTTGGATGTATCGATGTCTTGGCAAACACTTGCTGTTCGGCTGCGATCAAATCTGTGCAGCTCTGGAAATGCTTAAATAGCAAAGGAATAGCAATGATCAAATCAGATAATGCAAAGTTGAATAATTGTTTAAAGTCAGTATCATGCTGCTCCTAGGCTAGAACGTACTAGAGACGCGAGCCTAGACACAAACGATATCACAAGAGAGCACTAGGAACAACTTAACCACAACTTTGATATACAAAAACAAACTTAAAGATAACAATTGATTTTTCTCTTTTTTTTCTTTCGGATTTTCTCTTTTCTTCCTTTTTTTTCTTTTTTTTGTGCCGCTTTTCTTTTATTTTTTTAAGCATCTTTCTGCCTTTTTTTCTCTTTTTTTTGATTTTTTTTAGCAAAAACCAACTTAAGGATCTCAATGTAAAATTACAAGGACTCAAATGTAAATAAGAAAATTACAAGGACTCAAATGTAAAAGTACAAACCCTAAAATTTAGAACTATACAAAAACGGAATAAAAACGGAATGCTAAAATTATACCGATTCCCTTTTTGCAATCAAATCATGAGTCCGACACCAAAAATTTTTTCACCAAGATGTCTAACAACTCTATGGTGAAGGAGGAAACAACCACACGTGGGGAGGTGGAGTGGGAGCCAGCCAAGGAAAGTTGGAGACTTTGGATTGGGTGCATGACATAAAAAGGAAACTAATTTGTAGCTAATCCAATCTACTATTTCTTCCCAAACCGAAATTGACTACATCCAAAACAGATATACTAATTTCTTTCACTTCCCGTGCACCACAGAAGTACGGCCAAAATACACAAGCATGGCTATGCAGCAAACCCTAGATGCAACTCCAAAACCAACCGACAAAAACTTCTGGAAACTGGAAAAACGAAACCCTAGCGGCTAGACAATTCCGTTTTCGTAGGTTCCGATGACAACAATGACATGGCGATGCAACGACAGTGGTACTAAACGTGACAAGAACTGAAAACTCTAAACGTACTACACGTTAAGACCAGCAACATGACACGACGATGCAACACAAAACTCAACAAAACAAAAACTGAAAAGAACAATAACAATGCAATGGCATAAAAATGTCTAGGTAAAGGATGGTTTTTTTTTTGTGTGGCTATTTTCTGGTTATAGGTAGATAAAAAGTCACCGAGCAACGAAAACTCTAATACCACTTGATAAACCCTGAGCTCCACTCGATACGCTCAGGGATCTGGTTCTCTCGATCTTTCGGTGAGTTGATGATAACTACGATTTGAAAGAAACATTGACGATTCGACTACAACCGTACAAGACGTTATTGTGTTGCGCCTTAGCGATCGATACACCTCTCCGTGGGTTGTTGATCTTGCCAGTGCAAATCAACCTTATTCTTACAAGCAAATCGAAGAAACAAGTAAGAACAAGATAAAAGAAATCTAAATTACAAATAGAAATTAAAGCTTAGGGTTTCGAAAACGAGTAACTAGGAATTTGTCACGTTAATGCATGCTTTCCTCCTCTATTCAATTCGTTATACCTTATTCTCCCATCAGAAGTATGTGGTTTGTTATTAATTAGTGATGAGTTTGTCAAAATTGATACTTCATTCGTTCTAAAATATAATAACTAGGATTGAATTGGACGTTCAGATTTATAGCAATAGAATACGTTCTATTCAGCCTTAAGTCATTATAGTTTTTTAAATTCGTAAGTCATTATAGTTTTTTAAATTCGTAGTAGTATCATACGTCTCATCAAATTGGTTATTATATTTTGAGCGTGAGAGCAGCTTTGTGTTTAGCTGTTCAGCTCGACTATGTATGCCGGTGTACTGGCCGCCGCCAAGACTGCTACTCCGAGCAGGCCCAAACCGAACGGAAAAACCTGGCCCCAGCCACAAACCAAATAGAAACTTCTTGACTGGACTTTAATTATTGGCTAATTGAATTAGGAACGTGCATGCAGAACCTGCCATGCATGTTGATTTGATCAATTAAATAGGACAAACAGGACGTTCACTCCGTCTAACTCAATCTGAAAAGTGCTGGTGCGGGTCTTCTTGGATCCACACGTTCATTTTGTCTTAAAATATGGCCATTCCACGACCAGCAACAGTAGCATCTTTTATCCAGCTAATATAAAAAGATAAAGTCTCACTACAATGTTCTCTTCTAGTAGTATTGTACTAACAGTAAAATCGATCCGAACTGTTGATTCATGCGGGTATATTATAGTACTTTACTAACTCAATGATTAAGGATAATTTTGGTTTTAGGATTTTATGCTTTCTTTGTTAAAAAAATTATCCATTCAACGTAATTGTATCGCACAATCGCGTGACACACCCCAATCGGTCTCACTCGGCAAAACCTCCCACCGGTCGCGATCTACACCAACAGCCACTCTCACAGGGCCGTTCTTCCCTCCTCCCCTCTTCTTCTTTGTCCGTCACCTCATATTCCGTTGTTGTGCGTGTCTTTGATCTACAGCTGCACCTTTGGTTGTTCGTCTTGGAGGCCGTCCAGTCCTCGATGCCACCGCCATGAGCAGCCTTGCTGTTACTATTTTATTTGTCCCCTCGGCCATCTCCGCGCCGGCCTACCACCTGCCGGGCTGCGCTGGCACCCGCTCTTGTTGGTCTGGTAGGTAGATGGTGTAAAGCACCAGCTTCACAATGCACAGGAAGCTCCGATCTATATATTTTGTGTGCTCTCAAATCTCAAATGACATGCATGCATGTATCATGTTGGTGATTGATGAGGACATCGCTAGTAATGTCAAAGCTAGTAATGAGACTTCAATAACAGGACCAATAACAAGAGCACGAGCCAAGAAACTACAATCTCAGGTGAACCTGCTCCTTAATGAATATGTCATTAATTTTAATGAGAATTTTATACTACCTAAAAACAATGTTTTACTTGTGCTCAGGTTTGAAGAGTCAGCGATGGATGGAGATCAAGGATATGTGGCCGTCATCCAAGGAAGCATAAGTCCACATCATGAACAATGATCAGCCCATAAATAGTGCTTGCGGCCCGTGAACAGTACCGTACGGCCCATGAACAGTACCCGTGCTACAGTGCGCGTGAATAGTACCACATGGGGAGTTTAGTGTTGAATAGCCTTGGGCTGAGACTATATATTGAGGGGTAGACCCCCATTGTAAAGGCAACCACTTTTGATATTAAAAATACTCTTGTTCTTTCTGTTGTCCAAACAACATTGAAGGAATTGAGAGTTAGTCAAAAATCAAGATCGTTCAACCTTTCCGCTGGGAATTGGGAGCGCGATAGAACTTCATCTGGTGGTCGTGAAGTTCAACACGTGTGATTGGGCGAATTATAGAGTGCTAACTCTTGCATTGGCAACGGGGGATCACTACGATTCATCAGTTCCACGTGAGTATCTTGATCCTACGTCGAGAAGATCGGGCGACCCCGTATCAGTGATCAGTACATATTTTGTCCCTGAACTTCAAAATAAACTTATTTTGATATTTAGTTGTATTGTTATTTGGGTAAACGATCAAATAAGCTCGTAGTGACTGAGTTGAAGCTATTTAATTGGCCTTGCCAGTGACCATGCATGGAGATGCCGGCGCAACGGCCGAACCTGGTGACGGCACAGTCAGTAGAGAAGATCCTACGACTGCCACCCGTGACGGGCATGTGTTGGCGCTGATGCTGAGCTTGTTAGCGTAGTCGCACGTCATTGGTGAGGTCGTTCAACTTGAAACTGAGGTTGAGGTGACTGAGGCTGTCCTCCTAGATGACGTCATAGTTGTGGATGCGCGAGTATGTCCTGCTCGGTGATGGGCACCATGTTGGCCATGATGACGAACACGCCGGCAAAGCTACACCCTCACGCGGTCACGTCGTTGGTCGCGGCGGTCCTGGTGACAGTGAGGCCGGGCATGGCCGCCGCCATGCGATCATATTGGTGCTCATGAAATTGTTGCCGTCACCGCCGGTGAAGGAGCGGGTCACCACACCACAAGCTAGGTAGAACCGTAGAAATCGCACACTTCAAAAACAATATTTCACATGTAGATTTTTCTAAATAGGCAAAACATTTTTTGAACAGTTATGTCCCTTTACGTTTCTACTACCGTTAAGTGGTAGTCTAAATAAATCAAAACCCTTAGATAAAACTAAATCTACGATTTAGATTGTTTTTTTACTACCATATCAGTAGAGAGCATCGTAGTGAGACTCAGAAAGATATATATGACCTAAATTAATACTAACTTGAGGAAAAGAAACTACCTTATCATGATCAGGGTACAAATTATAGGTGTGAAAACATGTGTATAATTGAAGCGATTCGCATCAACCTGTCAGTTTGAATCCGAACGAAATAATTTAACCTTAAACTCCTCCAATGTCACTTTTGACCCATACTAAACAATTTAACTCCATTTGGTCGGAACTCAATATTCACTCCATTAGTTGCAACCAATTATTCCTACGAGTTAGACTGTAAGAAAGCGCTTGAAACTCCTCTAATATCACCTTTGATCAATACGTCGTGATTTGACTCAATTTGTTTCGAACTCACTTTACGCTCCATTTGTTGTGAATCAATGATTCATACGAGTTAAAGTGGATGTAATAACCAATGATTCACACGAGTTGAAGTAGATGCAAGAAAGCGCTTGAAACTCCTCGCTAATGTCACTTTTATCCATCCGGAACAATTTGACTCCATTTGTTTGGGACTCACTTTAGACTCAATTCGTTAAGAACTAACGATTCCCACAAGTTAGAGTAGAAAGTTTCATAGATATGGTTGAAAAAGTTTCAAATCTCGACTGGATCTTCCAGGTACTTTTGAAAGTTGATTTTAAACAGAATTTTTAGGTTGTGGTTTACAAAACCGTGTGGTTAACGCCATTAGTAGCTCCACACCTCGATTGACGAGCGAAATAGGCTTTTTGCCACTTATTCACAAGGCAGAGAAATAAATGGGTTCGCTCTACCATTGGGGAGGGTATTATGCTTATATTTTTGCAGTTTTTCTCTAAACATGGTCTATTTCTGTAAAAAAGAAGATGAAAAGGATAATTAAAATAAAAGGTAAAACGTACATTAGGCTACCATAGAGGTGGCCAAACGGGCCGGGCCAAACGGGCGGCCCGGGGCACGGCCGAACCTGTAGCAGGCACGGCCCGGCACGGCCTGCTACAGTAACGGGCCGTGCCGGCACGGCACGAGTAGCCATGCCGTGCTTGGGCCGCTGGCCGAGCCCGCGGGCCGGCACGGCACGGCACGGCTACTGTAGCGGCACGGCCCGCGGCACGGCACGGCCCGTTTCGCCGGCGGCCCGTCAGGCCGTCACTCCATCGGTCCACGCGCACGCGCATGCCATGCGCAGCCAGCGCGGGCAGCGCGGCCAGGCCGCGGGCCGCCAGGCCGACAGCCCGACAGGCCGACAGCGCCATGCCGCCACAACGGGCAGCGGGCCAGCGGCGCACCGCGCACGCGCAGGCCGGCGAGGCCGCCAGGCCGAAAGCAGGGACAGGGCGGCAGGCACTGTGCGGCGGTCGAATGGGAAGACGCCACGTGGCACTAACGGCTATTTGACCGTTCAAATTTGAAAATAACCGTTGGGGGGCTAAAAAATTCATAAAAATTTCGAAAAAATTCCAAAAAATCTCAAATTTCGCCCTATAAATAGGGCATGAACCCCAGCCATTTCTCCTCATCCCACACTTCTCATCTTGTGCTCTCAAGTGCTCTAAAGTGCTCTCTTTGTTCTCAAGTGTGCATTTTTTTGATTTTGACAAAATTTGCTCAAATTTTGTCAAAAATCAAAATAAGTTTCGTAGTTCAATAGTTTGATCGCAGAGGTTTGAAGAGCTCGCGGTTGGAAAGATGTAAGTAATATACTAATATTCAAATTTGTGTATTATTTGTATTGTGTTTGTGAATTCAATAAATATTCTAAAATTTGTTTATGTCGGTTTAAATTTTCAGAATGGATCCGAACTATCCATACCAGTCGCCGTCGTTCACCTTGGGTGATTTCGACCCCAACTACACGTCGGGGTTTGACGATGCCTCCGGATCGGCTCCAACTCCACCATCTGTGGAGGAGGTACCGGTTCAGGCGGCTGTCGTGGAAGAGGTACCGATTCAGGCGGCGACAGCTTCGGAAGGATTTTCCGGAACCGCGAGCGGAAGTGTTTCGACACACACCGGCTCGAAGAGATCGAGAACCTCCGGTGTGTGGCAACACTTCGACGAGATAANACTTGTGACAAAGTTAGAGTACAATCATAAAAAGTTTCTAGAAATTGGTGAAATTTTTGGACAATTGCCCAAACATGCTCGTTCAGTACTGAAGACCCGTCACTGTTTCTTGGGCCACCATGTGACTGAACAAAATCAGAGAGTAAATTACTATAAGGTAAAACAACTTTTAACATTAAATACGTTGCATTCCACCGATGCTCTGCATCGGTGGCAAACTTACGAGCTCTCACACCGGCCGCATTGCAAAACCTCTTCCATGCAGCAATCCGCGGGTTAGAAGCAGTTAACCACGCGATTGCTTGACGAACAGCATCGATGTGGTCACCTACCCTCTTCATGCCAGTCTTAACAATCAAATTAATTATATGACATGCACAACGCTGATGGAGTAGAAAAGATTGAGCATACACACAAAATAAAGGTTGCAATATTTCAATAGCCCTAGAATTAGCAGATGCATTATCTAGGGTGACAGCAAATATTTTATCAGCAAGATTAAATTCATTAATTACTTCCCTAATTCTTTCAGCTATGTTTTCTCCTGTATGTGAGACATCTATTAACCTAAGCCCTAAAACTCTCTTTTGTAATTGCCAATCATCATCAACAAAATGAACAACTACGCTAAGATAATCCTCCCTACCTCTACTACTCCATATATCTGAAGTAACACTAACAGAGAAAGTACATGTACTAAACAGTTCCTTAAGTGCAGTTGCTTCCTTGTGATAAATATTCTCTAAATCTCTAGTTGATGTTTGCCTACTCACAGCTTTAAACCTAGGGTTATGAGATTGCTGAATGTATTGTTCAAAAGCAGGGGACTCCCCAAAGTTTAGGGGTAAATCTTGCCTGGCGATTAACCGGACAAGAGATTCCCGAGCAAACATGGGATCGTACTCCCAACTGCGTACCGTACCGTCTGGGTTTTAGCATAAGTTGCTGCTGCCGGAGTTGTATTCCTTGCTTCTTGGCACACGAATCCGCATGGCGCTTGAGGTGACCTGTACCAGCAGAAGAACGAGCAGATAAAATTTGCCTACATATTCTACAACGAGCTTTCGATACCTCCATTCCGTCGGGGCATGTTTCCTTTATCTCGTCGAAGTGTTGCCACACACCGGAGGTTCTCGATCTCTTCGAGCCGGTGTGTGTCGAAACACTTTCGCTCGCGGGTTCCGGAAAATCCTTCCGAAGCTGTCGCCGCCTGAATCGGTACCTCTTCCACGACAGCCGCCTGAACCGGTACCTCCTCCACAGATGGTGGAGTTGGAGCCGATCCGGAGGCATCGTCAAACCCCGACATGTAGTTGGGGTCGAAATCACCCAAGGTGAACGACGGCGACTGGTATGGATAGTTCGGATCCATTCTGAAAATTTAAACCGACATAAACAAATTTTAGAATATTTATTGAATTCACAAACACAATACAAATAATACACAAATTTGAATATTAGTATATTACTTACATCTTTCCAACCGCGAGCTCTTCAAACCTCTGCGATCAAACTATTGAACTACGAAACTTATTTTGATTTTTGACAAAATTTGAGCAAATTTTGTCAAAATCAAAAAAATGCACACTTGAGAACAAAGAGAGCACTTTAGAGCACTTGAGAGCACAAGATGAGAAGTGTGGGATGAGGAGAAATGGCTGGGGTTCATGCCCTATTTATAGGGCGAAATTTGAGATTTTTTGAATTTTTTCGAAATTTTTATGAATTTTTTAGCCCCCCAACGGTTATTTTCAAATTTGAACGGTCAAATAGCCGTTAGTGCCACGTGGCGTCTTCCCATTCGACCGCCGCACAGTACCTGCCGCCCTGTCCCTGCTTTCGGCCTGGCGGCCTCGCCGGCCTGCGCGTGCGCGGTGCGCCGCTGGCCCGCTGCCCGTTGTGGCGGCATGGCGCTGTCGGCCTGTCGGGCTGTCGGCCTGGCGGCCCGCGGCCTGGCCGCGCTGCCCGCGCTGGCTGCGCATGGCATGCGCGTGCGCGGGATGGACCGATGGAGTGACGGCCTGACGGGCCGCCGGCGAAACGGGCCGTGCCGTGCCGCGGGCCGTGCCGCTACAGTAGCCGTGCCGTGCCGTGCCGGCCCGCGGGCTCGGCCAGCGGCCCAAGCACGGCATGGCTACTCGTGCCGTGCCGGCACGGCTTTTTTAACATTAGTAAATCATTACTTTTTTTAAACATTTTATTTCCATTTTTAATTTTTTTTCCTTATACATTTCCTTTGTTTTTTTTTAAAAAAAATACACTGTGCAGTGTGCACTGTCGCACTGGGCAGTGCCGGCGGCTGGCGCCTGGCGGGCTGGCGGCCTGGCGACTGGCGCAGTCCGCAGTGCAGCTCAGCTGCCGGCCTGCCGCCTGCCGGGCTGCCGGGCTGCCTTCACGGGCCGCCGTGCCCCGAACGGCCCGTGGGCCGCAGGCGTGCCGTGCCGGCACGGGCACGCCCCGGCCATCCACGGGCCGTGCTTGGGCCGGCGGCTCGGCACGTGGGCCAGCACGGCATGGCCCGTTTCATCAGCCGTGCCTAACGGGCCGTGCCTAAACGGGCCGTGCCAGACCCGTGCCCATGCCGGGCCGGGCCGTGCCGCCCGTTTGGACACCTATAGGCTACCATAATAATTATAGGGTACAAAAACTTACTAATAAACAGTAAATACTTGTATGTTTGATAGTAGAAACAAAGATCCTTTATATGGGGATAAACATTTTTAGAACTAAATACATAGGAAAATAGTCGCACGTTAATATCAGAAACATAGTTCCTCTTTATATGGGAACAAAAGTTTCTTACTGCTTTGAAACCGAGAGCTTTATGAAAACCACAATATGAAGTACAAAAATATAGAGAACAAAAGCAGACCTAAGAATCATTAACCTTTTCAGCCCTTCTGTTCTAAGACCAAATTGATAGGGTCGCCGAACAGCTTTGGCATCAGAATCTTCATGCACACTAAAAAGGCCAGCCCTGAATGGATTTCGTGCTACACTACCATCATTGTTACGACTTTGAAGATTTCTATGTAAATTGTTCAACCTTTCCAATTCCTTTTCTTTGGCATGAACATCCACGATTAGGCCTTCAGCTTGAGCCTAGAGATTACCAAACAAAAAAAATTCGTGGTTAATAGGAATTACAACAAGTGACAAAAAGCATATTGAAGTTTATAGGATAGAACTGACTTGCTTAGCTGTCAGCTGCTCAATGAGGCTATGTAACTGTTTCTCCAGGACCTTTTCCCTCTGGGCTGCATACGTGACAAAGGGTTACTGAGGGACTGAAATATACAGAACGTGAAACAAAAATAAATAAATAAATAAATTATATATGTTAAATTTAATGTACGTCAACAGAAGATCTATTAGCATATGTCAGAGCTCAAAGCCTCAAACCACTTCTAAGTCAATTTCAAATTTACATCTTGCCCCTGTATCCAGGAGGGCCTTTATCACTCCAGATCTAAGGCCGTGTTTAGATGCAAAATTTTTTTTGCAAAAACATCACATCAAATATACGGACACACATTTGAAGTATTAAACGTCAACTAATAACAAAACAAATTACAGATTCCGATTGTAAACTGCGAGACGAATCTTTTGAGCCTAATTAAGTCATCATTAGCACATGTGGATTACTGTAGCACTTATGGCTAATCATGGCTTAATTAGGCTCAAAAGATTTATCTCGCAATTTACAGTCGAACTGTGCAATTGGTTTTTTTTTCGTCCACATTTGATGCTCCATACATATATCCAAACATTTGATGTGATGGAAAAGTTGAAAGTTTGAAAAAAATTTTTGGGAACTAAACACAGCCTAAATCATCAAAATTCCATGCTGTGATCACAAAAGTATTTATTACACAAAACGTTAAAAATATCTATGCTACCCTTGGTACGATCATTTTTGTAGGGTACACATAGCTCAAGAATCCACAGTCCACAAAATGTATTTCTATGTATATGGCACAACATTGAAATTATCTATGCTGCCTTTGGTAAATCATTTGGTAGGGTATACATGTAGGATGTAGCTCAACAAAGTATTCCAAAAAAAAAAAGGCATGGAAGGCTGTATAAAGTCTTTAATCTAGACTACTCGTGTTTCTCTTCAACTAATGATGAAGTAAATAAGACAATAAAAATTTAAAATGTTTATCTTAACAAAAACAATCAAAATTTACCAGGAGTCGGATTCTTGAAGGATTCTCCTTCAAGTAAGGACCACTCCATCTCCAGCACTCGCACATTAGTTTCCAACAATTTCTGTTATGAAGATCTGGTTATAAACCTACTAACTATTTTAGATTGAGAAATGATTCTATTTTTGTATCATACCAGCTCTTCGTTCTTCTCTTTCAAGTCATTAGACTTGAGATTAATCAATGATTCAGCTTCCATCAAAGCATTTCCAGTATTGTCAGAAGCAGCAGTTGAGGCTTTATTTTGAGAAGCATATTGTTCATTCTGACCATTGTCCAGCTGTGCCTTCAAATCCTGCTCTGAAATTTCCATTTCCTGCAAACATCATTTTTCTACTAAGGCCTAGTTCTTTTTCTCAACTCCAAACTTCAACTTCCTCGTTTTCCATTAGCACGCATTTCAAACTACTAAATGGTGCGTTTTTTGCAAAAAAAAAAAATAGAAGATGTTTAAAAAAATCAAATTAATCCATTTTCAAGTTTATAATGGTTAATGTTTAATTAATCGTACACTAATGAGCTTTCTCGTTTTACGCGCGCGAAGAATCTTTCTTCAAATTCACCAAAAGAACGCAGCCTAAGTTATTGTGCAAGTTCCTGTACATTTCTGGTAGGAAAAGAAAACAATATGTTCAAAAAGATATAAGGATATAGCTCAGTTGGAGAGCACAGATCACAACTTAAATCTCACGCATTATGAGACAAACCATTTTTTTGTGAAGACTATGCCTGCCTTCCTGTTTACCATGCTTATTCAACATTACTATTTGGATAGACGTGTGCAGTAGCCGGGAGGAGATAAAGAATAAACAATATACATGTAAAGCCTTCAGTTG
Organism: Oryza officinalis; assembly: GCA_008326285.1. Lineage (NCBI taxonomy): Eukaryota > Viridiplantae > Streptophyta > Magnoliopsida > Poales > Poaceae > Oryza > Oryza officinalis. The sequence continues at coordinate 3,592,070 of BDMV01000009.1, forward strand.
TTCAAAAGAATGCAATCTCTTTTACTAATACAAAAGAAACTAGTGATGATGGTGGTGACAAGTCTGCTATCCAACATGTGACAACTTCTCTAGATAATTATATTATTTGTATAGGTGGTTTGTAACAGACTTATTTGGGGATTGATTTTCAATCAAAACTTATGTGCAACTTCTGAATTTCAGAATTTATGATATGCTTAATCTAGATGGAACACACATCCCTTCAATAGAAATCTTTTCTCCAATAGTATCAGTTGATTGCAGCGCATAGTGTGCATGTAGTTCTTTCATAGTTCAATTAACTCCTCCACATTATCTCACATATCCTCCCAAATGCCAATCGCTTAAAGAAAGGTGATCCTCTCTCTAGTGAAGGTGCCACCAGTAGGTATATAGGCTGAGTTCGGCACTTTAGTTCATAGCGCCGCACAGTGTTTTTCTCCCCGGGCACGCTTTTCAAACTACTAAACGGTGTATTTTTTTTGCAAAAAGTTTCTATACAAAAGTTGCTTAAAAAATCAAATTAATCCATTTTCGAAAAAAAATTTAGCTAATACTTAATTAATCACGCGCTAATGGACGTTCCGTTTTCCGTGCGCACTGTTTGGAGTTGGTAGTACTGAGTAACGAACTCAGCCATAATGTGTTTAGGAACATCAGGCAAGGAAACCATCAGAAGGACGAGAGAGAGATGATGATGATGCAAGTTTAGAACTACCTCATTGGTACAACTATGAATGATGTACCTTCAAATTACTCTGAAGCAGAGTAACCTCCACCTGCTTTCCCTGAATTTTCTGTCGACAATTTGATATAGCTTTCTCATAAGCTGCATTTTCTTCTTGAAGAGTTATCTCTCTCTGCAGTGCCTACAAAAAGTCTGCGAATTGTATTACAGAAGTCCATAAGAAATGCAGAATATGCCAGGCTGTGAATTGTATTACAGAAGTCCATAAGAAATGCAGAATATGCCAGGCTGTGTTACTCAGAATAATTGGACAATAAAATGATTAATTTAGGAAAAAATAACACTCAGACAAGGTCCAAATAATAAGATTATTTGATGTAATATGAACAAATGCACTGATATTCACATACATGATTAAACATAAAAAAAGTATGAACATAATTCTAGTTAACTAAAAAGTAGAAAATGGGCCAACCTACCAAAACTAAATTTGGTAAGGTACAGATGGGGAAGATATGTTGTTTGCTACCAAAATACCGCTAAGTGGTAAAATAATGGTATTTGGTTTGCTAACAAAAATAAGCTCTACCTAAATTTCTTAAGGCAATGAACTAAACAAGCCCTATGTGTTTTTAAAAATACATTAGAACTGTTTATATAATTTGATATTAAGATCTGATCCAGTGAAAAGAAAAAATAATCCTACCTGGGATGGTGATCCTGAAAACAGTGGACATATATTTATACACAACTATCCTAAACCGTCAATTTATGAGGTAATTCGTTTCTATGGTTGAATCAGTACATTTCTAGAATCAGTTGCTACTGTATTCAAGAAAAAGAATCAGTTGGTACCTAAAGTTGGAACTGCAAGTTTATATGTGATTAGGTGTAATAGAATGGCATGGTACTGTCCAAGGAAGGACACCACATAACTTTGGGTTTCTGGAATCTTAGTTTGGCCTCCAGTAGTCCAGTGACAGCAATGGCTTCAAGCATGTATAACTTTTAAATACAGAATCCAGTTGAGAAGTTCTTCATCACTTTGGAAAACTTGAGTAGTGCTCTTTCCAACCCTTTCAATCCCACATCAAAACTCATTTTGAGAACAAAAAAATTCAGAGTTCTACTGCTGCGCCAACAAGCTTTGGCCTTAAGCCTAGTAATCATGTGAGCCCCACTCAATGTGACCAACTCCCAAGTGACCATCACATGCCCTGCTAAGCCACAAACCCTTGGCAAAATTTTCCTTCCCCCTCTCATAAATATTCCCAGACTTCTCTAAGTTGTGTCTAGAATAGTTTTCCATGTCACAACCTGTCAAGATATAGTTCACACTAGACCTACTTTTATTTATTGCATAACTTCTGTGTTCTTGTGTTTCTTGTCACTAGTGACAGCTAGCTCAACAAGTTTAAATCCTTGAACCTGATTATCCCTTCTGTGACTTGTCAATCTATCGATTCATTTTTTGTTATACTGTCCTTAATTTGTTTATTTGCATAGCAGGAATTGTTGTCCTAAAAATTGGAAACCTTAAGATGTTCAAGATCACACCAACAATGGAATAAGGTGAAGGTTATAAAAAAAATCAAATAAATCGTGAATAATTGATTTGGAACTTGAGAGGTACGTGCAACCCTGAAAAAATGGAACACTTGAAATATATACTGGCAGTTTTGGGAGGACAATTGGATTAGCGGAAGATCACTGATGCAAACTTTCTCTCCCCTATATGATATATCTTTTAATAAGATTGTTACCATTGCAAAGGTTATGAATGCAGGATGGAAACTCTTTACATTTAGGAGGGCTCTTTATGGTGAAGGGCTGATTTTATGGCAGAAACTTGCAAGTGTTATGTCAGATCATTCTATTGAATAACCAGGAATATAAATTAGTTTGTTTATTGACTAACCATGGCCACTTTACTATCAACTTTTTTACAAAGAACTAAAACTAGAGCGAACACAGCTTACTCTACGACAAACATTGGAAGTTCAAATTACATTTACAAATTAAAGTGCTTATATGTGGTTAATTTCTAGAAAAGAGTATTCTGACCAAGGGTAGTTTGATTAGAGCATTGTATGGAAAAGAGAGGATAACTAATGCCAATTTTGCACTACTGTCTATTTCTGGAGTGTCCCCTAGCAAGATTCATATGGAATGTAACGGACCTGATACTTTGAGTGATTTATTTGGATCTTGGTTGTCACAGTTCAATAAAACAATGCAGAAATTAGTTGCTTCTTGGATAGCTGTTCTTTATTCATTATGGAAAACAAGGAACGTGTCATGTTTTAAAAAGATCATGACAACTGAACCTTGTGAGATAGTGTATTAAATGTATTATTTGATCTCATATTGGTCGTCTTAGCAGATATTGCAGGGAAACACAAGTCAGCTGCAATGTGGAAGGGTGGCAGGCTGCCAAAGCAAGTGGCCGCTGAAGTCTTCAACTTGAGATATGGGTGGAGAAAGCAACCGGCTCAGCTGGAATAATTGCAGGAGCTTGATTGCTGAAAGAAAATGTGGTTCTTTTTATATCATTGATATCATAAGTTTCATTTTGTGTTGGCAGCGTCTATGAGTCATTGTTTTATGTCATCTTCTGTTGCTCCCCCTTTGCCCTTTGTAAGTGCTTAAGGCTATGTGTCTTTCAGGAGTCTGTTATTAGATGGAGTGCTGATGATCTACCTTGAACCTAAGTGTGCGGTTAGGATGTTGTCAAGACCCTTGCATTGATACATTTCTAGTAATGGAAATGTGTGTGTTGGAGGGGGGAAGTTATCCCCATAGTTTAAAGAGAAAATCCAACAAATGCCATTGACAAGCGCCCTATTCAAGGAAATGTCATCAACGAATGTAACTTCCAGGGAATGCCATTATACGAGCCAGTTTGTCCCATCGCAGAGATGCTATCACCGTCAGGGTTCCATCCATTCCTCTCCGTTAGCCCATGCAAAAGGACCATGTTGTCCCTAGGAGGGATGTACGATGCATTCTTCAACATGAGTTAATTTTATACTTTGTCAAGTGCATTTCGAGATAAATTAGTTCAATATAACGTACTTTCACATATGATTATATTTTCATATACAAGATTAACTCTCATGTTGAAGAATACATAGTACAATCTATGTAGTTACAAACTGAGAATTACTGAATTATTAAGAAGGCAAAAAAAAAAGATGAAGGGAAAGCGAGACGATGCTTTACCTGTTCCTTGGTGGAGGAGTGGGCATTGAGCTGGAGCGCGAGGGCGGCTGACGACGCGAGGGAATGAGCATGGAGGTGCGGCAGCCGCTGCGCCACATGAGGCGGAGGCACCCGGAGGCGGAGGTCGTGGATCGAGCGCCGCAGCGATGCTGCCTTTGCATCAAGGTCAGCGGCACGGAGCCGCTGCTCCGGGGTCATGGCCGCGGATGCCACCGCACGAGCGTCATCGGCTTCGTCGTCGTTGGCGGCGCCGGCCCCGCCGACCACGTCGGCCGCCCACGCAAGGATCCCTGACATGGCACACTCCTACCCTGTCGTCCCTCTTCCGTTGAGACCTGAGAGGCAAATAGATATAGCTTTCAGATCTAGAAGTGAAGCAAATTAAGGTTAAGACAATGAGAAAGATGTGGGTAGAGAGATTTGAGGATGTGGGAACGAGTGCTCTGCTCACCGGCGAGGATGCGGTGGAAGCAGGATGCCAGCGCCGGTGCTGACGGGATGCAGATCTGCGGCTCAACTGGCATGGAGACGGGGAGGTCGATCTAGACTAGGAGAAAACGGATTAACCAGGCCTAATATTTTCCACGGGGACTATAGACAGCCAGGTGGGCCGGCCGGGCTGGCACGGCCCACGGCACGACTGGGCACGGCCCGTTACGGCCCGGGCCCTGTAGCGGGCCGTGCCGTGCCGGCCCGCGTGCCGCGTGCGCGGCCCAGGCACGGCCCACCACGCTGCCGTGCCGTGCCGGGCTGGCACGGGCACGACTCAGCACGCGGGCCGGCGGGGGAACGTGGGCCGGCCACAGCCCGGGAGAAAAATAGAGAAAAAAAGGAAAAAAAAGGAAAATATGGAAAGATAGGAAAAAAATAAAAAAATATGAAAAAGCAGTGAGGAAAATAGGGAAAAAATTAAAAAAAGGAAAAATAGGGGAAAAATTAAAAGAAAGAAAAAAAGGGAAAATAAAAAAAATATGATTATAATTTATAAAAAATAGGAAATTAGGGAAATAAATATAAAAAAGATGATTATAAAAAATAGAAAAAAGATAAATAAATATAAAGAATATGAGAAAAATGGAATAATGATATTTATTAATTTTGATATTACATGGCTGCCTCGTTAAAAACTTTGTCATGTAAAAACTCATATTTGAGAAAACCATGACAAAGAAAAAAAAGTACAGCCTATAGGTCGAAAATTATTAAAAAAACTAGCTAATCTTGTGCATCTGTATCGATGTAGAGATCTTCGAACTGAGCAACCAATTCCAAGTTCTCTGTGAAGTGTTGGGCACGTTCATTAGCTAGCTCCCAGTCTTTGACGATGAGCAGCATTTCCACCATATCGCTGCTTAGATTTCTTCGTCGGTTCTCAATAATTCTTCCACATGTACTGAAGGCCGATTCAGAGGATACGGTAGAAACGGGCACCGTGAACACATCCCGTGCTAGTTTTGAGAGCATGGGATATTGGGTCTTGTGATCATTCCACCATCCAAGGACGTTGAGATCTTCAGTGCTAGTACAGTCACTATCTAAGTAGGAGGACAATTCTTGGGTGCCTTGAAAAGTACCAGTTGTTCCTGCAGCGGAACTCCTAGCAGGAGTGGAAGAGGAACTACCACCCCAAATCCGTCCCCATTATATTTTCTTCTTGCCAGCAACAGGGACAGATGAGGGTCTTTGTAGGCGAAGTCCGTGAAACATATTCTCATACTTGGCAAATGTCTCGTGTAATTTAGTTTTAACATCAGAATAATAGTCAGTATAATCTATGTTCATTATCTCTCCAAGAATATTCAACATATTAACCAATCCCCGTAATTTACCCCTAGGATCAAGAATAAATGCAAAAGCATACAGTACAGGGATTTCCTTCCAATATTTAAGATATTTTTGTTTCATATGAAAGACTGCAGCAGATAGTAGGTGGTCATTCTCATTTTCTCGTAATAAAGTAGCAATTTCAAAGATTTTGTGCAACATTAAATTAGCAGTTGGATAATAAACTCCAGATAAAGCAACAGTGGCATCGTAAAATATCTCAAGAAATGCAGCAAACTTTTCTACTACATACCAAGTTGGCTCGGACAATATTAGTTGCCCATCACTGTTCGTAGCATTATTAGACTACAAAAAAACGGTTAGTAAATCCTTATAAGGCAACACATGCCTCAACATTAGGTAGGTGGTATTCCATCGATGATCTATATCCGTGCGGAACTTACGGGGCTTCATACCCGATGCATCGCAAAATCTTTTCCATTTTGCAACCCGTGGGTTTAAGGCAAATAACCATGAGATTGCCTCACGCACAGAATCAATATGTGTAGATACCCTCTTAAAACCAGTTTTAACTATAAGATTAATGATATGACATGCACAACGTTGATGTAAAAGAAATGATTGACCATAGACAGAGAATACGGGTTGTAGAATTTTCATGGCCCTAGAGTTAGCAGCTGCATTATCTAGTGTTATAGCGAAAATTTTATTTGTAAGGTCAAACTCTTGAACAACCATGGAAATTCTTTCCGCGATATTATCAGCGGTATTTGCAACATCTATTAATTTTAAAGCAATGATTCTTTTGTGAATTTCCCAATTATCATCAACAAAGTGAGCAACTACACTTATGTAGTCTTCCTTGGCCATACCACTCCAAATATCAGATGTGATACTAACAAAAAATGTGCAAGTGTTAAATAATTCCTTCAGTGTATCACGACCTTGTTTATAGAACTTTCTTAAATCACGGGTCATGGTTTGAGAACTAACAGATTTAAACATAGGGTTATGAGCAGTTTGAATATATTTTTCAAATGCAGTTGACTCACCAAAGTTCAGGGGTAAATCTTGTCTAGCAATTAATCGAGTAAGAGATTCTCGTGCAACCTGAGGATCGTACTCCCATGAACGTACCATACCGTCAGGATTCAATATCAGCTGTTGTTGTCGTAGTTGGATGCCTTGCTTCTTTGCACACGACTCCGCATGTTGACCCAAATGTCCTGTTCCACTTGAAGATTTTCCAGATAATTTAGTTCTGCATATTTTACATCTAGCCCACGTTACCTCTTTACCATCAGGGCCGGTCTCCTTGATCTCATCAAAATTTTGCCATATGGTGGAAGTTCTCGATCTCTTCGAGGACGAGGCCGTTGATGCACCCGCGGCCATAGTTCCTGATCCTTCTGAAGCCACCTGTGTGGTCGTAGGCTCTTCCGGCATCTGTGCAAAGCTGCTAACACCTTGCTCCATGCCGAAATTTGGGCCGTACTCGCTCATGTCGAACATCGGGTAATTCGGATCGTCCATGCTGAAATTTCAAAAATAGCATATACGTAAATAACAACAACAACAACAACAACAACAATAATAATAATAATAATAATAATAATAATTTCTTACCTCCTTCAACTCTTTGTTTGCAGCTTACAATTAGCAATATATGTCTTCCCCGAGTTATTTTTATTTTTGGCAAAATTTAGATAAATTTTAACAAAAATTTGAAATACCGTAAAGTCTTAATCTACAACACACAAAATACCACACGAGAGCACAAGATGGAATGTTTGGGTTGGCTATCCTATTTATAGGGAAAAATTTCATAATTTTTGAGATTTTTTTCATATTTTTTTGAATTTTTTACGACCTCCAATGGCTATTTTTAAATTTTAGCCGTTGAAGTAGCCGTTGCGGGGTAACCGTTGCAAAATTCCAACTGAGCAACCAACCACAGCGCGCCACGTGCCCGACCGCCCCCCTGCGCGCCTGGGCGCTGACACGTGTCCCCACCCCGCGCGCGCGCGATCAAATTTAACCCTCCCCGCGCGCCTCGGCCTGCTACAGTAGCGAGCCGTGCCGGGCCGGCTTGCTACAGCAGCCGTGCCGTGCCGTGCTGTGCCGGCATGTTGGGCCGCGGCGTCGGCCCAGGCACGGCCGGCCTCCACGGGCCGTGCCGGCCCGGCACGTCGGCTAACGGGCTGTGCCGTGCCTGAGCCGGCTACAGTACCGTGCTTGCCGAGCCGGCCCACGTGCCCCCGGCCCATTTGGAGGTCTATAACGGGGACTTTTGCCTACCGGATTTTTTTACATTTTGATTGTTTTCAAAAACTTATTTTACAATAAGATCCCTGAAAAATCTTATTCCACGAATGGTGCACCAATGACGCTAGCGTCGTGGTCCTATGCGTCCCCTTGCCATCGTGGCACCGAGACCGAGCCCCCTGTCCCCTGATCCAACATGGCAGGCGTCGTCCCCTCTCCTTCTTCATGACGCCAGCAATGCTGGCGTGCTCCCTTGCCACGTTGCGGTACGACTTAGCCGCGTAGGCCTCACACCCGTCCTCCTCCCCACCCATTCGTCGCCCTTATCTTAGCCCGAGCCCGAGCCAAGTCCCTCTCCTGTCTCTTTCCCCTCTCACCTTTCGTTCTCAAATCTACTCGATTTGGAGCCATTTTTCGCGGGATTTTTTTGAGGAAATCGAAAAGCAAGGTATACTCCTCCATTCCCTCCTTTTTTTTTGTTTTGATGGGTAGAATTTATAGATCGAAGGGTAACCCAGAATCCTTTTTTTTGCCTAAAATTGTGATTTTGAGCATTGCAATTGGGGATTTGATGACTGTAGTATTACATGTGTGCAATGTGCTTGTTGGTTCTTTGTTTCTTCAGAATATATATGTGAATTTACCAATATATATTGTTTTTCGATTTTGTGGTGGCTATGTATACGGAGATTACCGTATGATTTTATTTAACAAATTTTTAGTGCATGGACGGTAAAACAAATTATTCAAATTTATAAATTTTAGATGAAAAAGGACAAATTTAATGTATTAACTTTATTAATATATGTGGGTATTTAGTGCTTATTAAGTTAATAATTTATTTAGGCTAGTTGTTGATAAATATTTTGTGGGTTGTGTTTCACTATAATTTACATGGCGGGAAATAATTTTTGTTTTGTAGAATGTTCAGGAAGGATACAACGGGTTATTGCCTTAGGTGGGAACAATTGTCATTTTGCAATCAGTGATGACCACAAGACATACCACCAAAGATACTGGATGCGTCACAACTATACATACAATCCAAAGAAGACTAAGTCACAACCTAAGCCAAAGGGAAAGAAAGGAAAGACGTCGAAGCCAGTGAAGGCAAATTCTTATAATTCTGTTGTTTCGATGTTAAATGCATGGAATTTTGTTATCAATATCCTTTAAATTGTGAAATGTGCAGGTACTGAAGACACTACCTCCACTGTGCGACTTTGTGGAATGGATTGACATGAAGATTGATCCCTGTGATGCGGAGATACTTTGTAGGCACCACGAATGGGAGAAGGAATGGCTCGATCACCGTATCAGACTTGCAGCAATAGAGAACGTAGAGAGGAAGAGGAAGGAGGAGAGGGAGCTTAGGGAGATGATGAGAGAGTTTGCGGAGAAGGAAGAGCGTGCGAAGGTGTTGGTATTTGATACGGTCATAGATAAATCCACAAGTACACAGATACCGCTGTAGCATTCACCAAGGAGTATTCCAAGGATATCATATTTATATTTCTGCAGGGAAGGAGGCGGTGTAAAGAATAAGTCCATACATTCCTTAATCAAGTTATAATTACTTCACCATAGTCTAAATAGGGATTAAGATGATAATGATAATTGGGTAGTGTGACACATAGGAGATTCATCTCTAATAATAATACACTAGGTAGTGGAGAAGAACTATGAAAAGCTAAGGTTCATATGTACTTCTATACTCTAATGTTTAGTTTACACTGAACACATACATGCTTACAAAGCTATGACTTAGTTTTAGGAACCCAGGTACTACCGAGAGACCACTCGCTGCTGGTCTGCCAGTGTGGTTATGGCATTTTATAAACTCTTACGTCATGCCCAAACGTGAAGAAATACAATGGACAGACAGAGTTGTCACCACCTGCCACCTACCTCACTTTCCGTGGGGCATACCCGCATCCAATGGTATTGAACTAACCTAAGCACCATGCTTATGTTAATAAATAATGACACTAATTCCCTCGGGACTCTCACCCTTCGGATGGACAAGTTAGAACTAGTGCAATCTTGGACCGTTACCATTGCATAGATCGATTAGCCTAATCAAGTAAATCATATAAATGAAGTACAATCTATTCATAGCACAGATAACTAGTGAACTAGTATATGAACTATGAACATAATATAATAAAGAAGATAATTCTTTTGTTGCAACTATAGTCTTGCAAGAAGAGTAAACTACTAAGACATACCGGAATCTTCGAGAAGACTATAGGACTGATGACTATTCTAAGCCTAACTCCACTACTACTAGAGAGAATACAATATATGAAATAAAAGAATTGCTCCTTGAAGTGTGTGTTGTGAAGTGAGAAGCTCTCCTCTATTTATAGCCTTATAATGACGGTTGTAAGACGATTGTAGAAGTCGGTGCAACTGTAACCATCATTGTGAGTGTATCAGGAGCGTCTACATGTAAGGTGGCGATGAGATGGGTTAGGATTGGTTCGGCCGAACCAGGGGTTTGGCCGACCCCTAAGCCCCACCTCTCGCCATTGACTTTCACCAGTGACTGCCATGTGGGCCCCTATGGTGGTTGAGGATAGTTTGGCCCCACTTTTAGGTCGGTTTGAGCTAACTTGTGGGCCCATCGATCCTTGTGCTCGCATGTGATTTGTCTAAGGTGTGTTTCTTTACATGCTGGCTCATATCTCCTTCACTATATTTGTATAATTCTTGCATCCATAGTATTTCTCCAAGACAATTGAAACTACATTATTTATAAATGATATACGTGTAATAAATATTAGTTCTCCCTTTATTTATTGTGATAGTTGATGGTCGAAATAGGTACTTAACGATCGTCAACAACATCCCCAAGCTAAACGTTTGCTCATCCCGAGTAAAGATAAAACTTAGGTTGTTGATCAGGAGTTGCTACTATGTTTTATTTTACAATAGTACTATGTTTACAACATATCCTTTTACTTAGAATCTGAATAAGTTGAAAATAGTACTTTTATCTCTCTTACCTTACTCCTCATGGGGCTTTTAGTTTCTCCTTGTTGAGATGTAGAACAGATCGTAGAGTACCAATCACTTACTCTTCATTCAACTTTCTTTATGGAGGTTTTCAAGAATTTGGCAAATAAGACCAAAGTTCCTCAATTGATACTTTCATAACGCTCAATGTATATAATTCCTCACCAAGGCGGAGTATTGCCTCTTTTTCATCCTATCTCTAAAAGGTTTTGTCGAAACTAGAATTCGGCAATAAGAAAAGAGGGTAGCGCACAAGACCTAAAAGTGGATGGATGCGGAAGACAAGGATTTAGACAGGTTCATGCCCTCTCAATGAGAGGTAATACCCTACTCTTGTTTGGGGATTATATCCGTCGGGTGTATATTGATCTGACGATCGAGTTGTGATTATCTCTGTGGTCATGCCCCTAGAGGGCTCCCTGCCCACCTTATATAGGTTGGGGGCAGGGTTACAAAGAGGAGAACCTAGCCAGATACGGCATTAGTTTCCTAATCTATTAGAATATTACCGATCCAGGACTTTGGGTCGTTCCTTAATACACAAGAAAACATAATACCCAACTCATGGCCTGTTACATATTCCATATACATAATCTATCCCCTATATCTACTCAGATAAACCAGCTGTGTGGGTATATGGTACCATAATCTCCACAGTAGCCCCTGAGGCCTTCATAGTCGAAAAGATAATCTTCTCTCGAGCTAAATTAATCCAAAGTCGAGTGCTTTAATCATCTTTGTCATAGTCTCCCGAGTGCTTTTACAAAATCAAAAGGCTATGAAGGGTTGAAAAAGTTTCAAAAAAACCAAGAATATATACCCAAGTGCATCGACTAGATGCACCTGATTAGGTGTTGTTGGCATAGAATTTCGACTCGCTAGATGTCAAAACGGGTTCCACGTTTCCACGGCGGCCTGGGAGATCTGCTTAGCTCCAGTGCAGGTCCAATGGCTTGTCTAGGTGCGTGTAGGGCGTGCCAGTTGATTTGATCTGCAATCAACAAGAATAAACAAGTAAACCATATCAGAAACGATGGTCGATCGGCCGATAGGCCGATGTTACATCGTGGGAGCCTAGCCAATAGGGCAAAGCTGTATCGGCCTACTTGAGGATATAGTGAAATAAGATTAACTAATAGATTTAGTCTCATCGGCCTATATTGATGTGTTTTTGGCAATTTTAATGGAATCGGCCGATGAGAGATGCATGAAGGTAAATACACTAGCTAATACTCTAGTGCAAACTCATACAAGCCAATCGGCCGATATAAATATATTGATCACAGAGAAGCCTTGAGAACACCCTGCAACGAATATATTTATATCTATTGATCTACTTGTACAAGTGGCAAATAAATGCAAAAACATAAATAATTACATGCATTAGGTAAGACCGGCTGAAACCCCGGTGCTATCCTTAATTACGATCAAAGACAGGCTTTAAATTAAATCTCGAAACACGACTAAGGTCGATAGCAACTCAAAGTGTAGATCTAGGGTTAACACAAAGAAAATCAAGCCGTCGATCACTTTTGGGGATGGTAAATGCCTTAGATGATCTAGATGAGCAAGCTAATTCGACCACCGTCAGCAATAAACCCTAAAACGAGTTAATCGCTGGCGAGATAGAATTAGAAAGCCACATCAAGATCAGCCAAAACATGATAAACGACGATCACATCGTCAGGGCTTAGCGTGTCTAAAACGACACGCTGGCCCCGACGATGCAGATCGTCAGGTTCGAGTTCTTACCTCTGCTCTGGGAAGCAAGAACTCGCCGGAAGCTGACCTCTTGCGAGGGTTGGCGATGAGCCGAAGTAGATTGAATTGAATTGTTGTTGAATTGATTGAGAGAGAGTTTCTATGTACAGACTACCGGGATATTTATACCCGTGATTTACAACATTGTCCATGTAGGACACGATCGTATCTCTAACTAACAAACAAGTCCTTATGGCGGACTCTTGCCACAGATTAGATTAAATCTACTCTAACTGCCTAATTAAAGAGATATGATTGCCTAAAACCGAGCCTTATCTTTATTTAGCAATCTCCTTGAAGCTTATCTCAAGCCCAAACCGAGCCCACATTATCTCCATCAGCCTCCTGCCTCCATCAGCCGATGACCGTATTGAACTCGTATCGGCCGATACGGTCCCTCTGCTAGCGCTCCACCCGATCCGACGCGACACTGAGTCCGATACGGGATTGGGTCCGACTCTGGCTTGATCCAATAAAGTAACTGATTCGACTGACATCGCTCCTCCTTTTCTGCATCGGCTTTCTCTTTCCTCTCCGAGTAGATTACGAAAATCTGCTATTAACATATGCCCCCCAATTTCGCTTCATTATATAATGTGGCGGAATTAGCTCCATGGAACCCATCGACTTCTTCGCTAGGGTTTGTCTGAAAACCGTGCAGATCCAGATTCGCAGTCTTCCGCCGCCGATTTCCTCGCGCAGTCCCTCATTAGACGTTTGCGCCTCTCGATTCCGGCGACTCCTCGACGTCCTTCGACATCGACTCCCTCAACGGCGACCTCTTCAACATCATCCATGGCATCCTTGCCGTTCTACGCTTCCGAGATCGCGGAGGTAAATTAATCTTTCTTCAAAACTACATTCTCGTTCTCCCGTCGAGTCTTTTCAAACTAGGGTTTCCGCTCTTGCCCCCCGGGTCTTACTTTGCATCACTGTTCATATGCCATAGGTCTTCAAGAACCAAAATTTGATCCCCACCAATGACAAATCACATCGGTTCCTCCTGGGTCCCATGGGCAACTCTGACCCAACCTGGCTGATAAATGCGGAAACGAACAGAATCCCTTTTAAGCAAGTAAAGCCCAATGTCTCTTCCTGGAAGCACACTTTCAGATCTTGGTCGTCAAAGCTCAATGGTTTCAGGACTTGGTACAAGAGGATCGTCGCGGCCAAGCAAGTTCATTGGGATGAAATAGGAATCGGCCAATGCATTGCGCTATCTCTGGCCGATACCAAGAAGAACGAACCTCTTCTGTCAGCAGCCACCTATTTCTGGTCCAGCACCCTGAATGCCTTCCTGTTCTGGCAAGGTCCGATGACCCCAACATTAATAGATATCAAGATGCTGACAGGATTGGATATACTCTCTGAAATCAATCCCTTCAACCTCCTCATTAACAGCAACCATAAGTTGAAGACCAAGAAGATTGGAGGCTGGTCTGGGTATATATCTGAGCACATGGAGCAAGGATCTGTCTCAGAGAGAGAACACGTGGCCTTTCTAACTCTGTGGTTAGAAAGATTCGTCTTCTGTGGATCAACCTGTGGCCCTACCCTGAATTGCCAGCATTTAGCTCAGGCCCTGGTTGAGAAAAAACAATTTCCTTTCGGCCGATACCTCCTTGGAGCAGTCTATCGGCTTCTTTACTCTGCCTCTCAAGATCTGATGTTGAAACAGACAGTGGCACATGGAGGTCCATGGTGGTTTATCTAGCTCTGGTTAACAATCTACACCAACACCATGGTCGATTGGCCCCCGCTGTCAGACTCGGTCTTCCCATCGGACTACACTGACAACGAAGATCCCTTTTCCAGGAGATGTATGTCCTTTGGAGAAGTAGCTTCAATCTACCCTGTAGCAAATCAATCAGCCGAAGAGATATCTGCCTGGTTTGTCCGATTCTACACCGGCCCTCCATCGGCCAAGATGGACATGTTCGGGTACCTTTCGGATGCTGAATTTGAGCTCCCTGCCGACCTGACCCTGAGCCAGCTGAATGATGACATAGTCTCAAGGGAGGTCTTCATGATCGGCGTCACTCCTTGCCAGCTCCCAGTAGGCGTATTTCAAGGCAGAAGCACCAGCTTGTCATACGAGTTCTACAACCCCATGGTGGCTGCCAGACAATGCGGGCTTGGACAACTTCCTATCAGCCTGCACTTCCATCGGCTCCTAGAGAGCAGGGGTACGGTCTCATCTGCCCTGATCATGAATAAAGCCTTGGAGATCAGAACACCAAACTTGGGCGATTGTGACCGATTGTGATTGAGCGCCTTCATCCATATCAGCTTCCAATCATGGTGGCAGGAGTGGGCTGCTCACATCTTCCATCAATCGGCCAGGTTCTACCTGACAGAGCTAATCGACAATATCAGTCCTCAGGTCCCTGACGTCCCAATGCCATCTGTTAGCAACAGTGGGCAGAAGATAACCTATGTTCTGGTCCTGGCTCCGTCAGGCAAATCTGTTATGGAATCGACTATCGGCCTTACTGCCCTGAAGGTGTCGTCGCTGCTCCAAGGGCTGATAGTCAAAGAGACTACAAAAAGGAACATGCCAACAAAAGAGAAAATTCAGAAACCCGGCAAGAAATCCAAGAATGACGACCAGGCCAATCTTGACAAGCTAGACCCCTCCGTAGAAGAATTCCTGGATGATCAAGTAATGGAGGAGGAGGTCGATGCAGCAGCCGCCGATTTGCCTGAAGAAGAAAGCCCATCGGCCAGCACTACTGAAGAGCCATCGGCCAGGCCAACTAAAGATCCATCGGCCACGACCACTGCGGATCCACCGGCCGATGACCAAGCCGACGCTGCTCAACCAAGGAGAACCAGACATGCAGTCCGCAAGGTTAATATAATCTCTTTCTTGAACTTATGCAATTTCCTTTTGCTGGTCTAATATAACTTGATTTTCCTTTCAGGTCATTGCATCGTCTTTGCTTAAGGAGAGAACTCAATCGGCCCCGTTACCAACAACCAAGAAAGCCACTCTGAAAAGACGCGAATAAATCAAGGCCCGATTGAGAACTCCATCTCCTTCTCCACCACCCTCTCCGATTGCTTCGGTAAGAGTTGATTTTTTTGCCTTATCCTTCTGATAATGTAGATCTGATCACCGTTTTCTTGCCTTTCTTCAGCCACGAGCTCCATCACTTGCACCACATCGGCCAACCCCTTCGCCTGCTGTTTCAGAACAACAAAAAGAGGCCGATGCAGGCACAGCTGATGTCCCATCACAGGTAAACCAGATCACTTCGAATTCCTTGCCGATTTTACTTGACCGAACTAACCATGCCCTATCTTGATGATTGCAGAACTTAGCCGATATGTTTACTTTTGATATCGGCCAATTTCTTGATGATGAGGACAAAGAGCCACCCAGCACAGCCAAGGCATCGGTCTCTGAAGAATTAAAGAGCCGGCTGACTGATATTGCTAATCGGCTGGAGTCATCGTTAGAATCATTGGTGGAAAACTGTAATTCCATCAGGAGTAGGGTACAAGAAATTCAAGATCAACTGCCTGAAGACCTGATGGAGACCCTGACGCCGGCCATCTTCTTGGAGCAGTACCACTTCAAGCTTCATAGGGCCAAAGAGAGAATTGCAGAGAGGCGGGAGCGCGAAGGCTTGGAATCGGCTTTAACTACCAGCAAAGCTCAAGTTAACTCTGACAAGACTAGGTTAGATGAGCTGGTTGTTGAGCCGATCGCCTTAAACAAAAAGCTTGAAGAACTCCACCGCCTCGAAGCAGATCTACTGTTGAAGCCAGAGGCAACTCGTAAAGAGATCCAAGAAGTTGAAGTCAGGATAACTGCATCGCCAAAGGCCATAGAAGACCAAACGGTGAAGCTGAAGGCATCGGCCAAATATCTTGCAACCCTGAGCAAGTCCTTGAAGCCAATTCCAAGGTCGACGACCGATGACGCATAGACAATAGAAGACATCGATCAAATCCGTCGCAAGGCCATCGCAGCTATCCAAAACTTCATAGGCTGACGTAATATAGTTTTTTTTATTTTCCTCTTGTAAAAAGATAACTTTGTTTCTGAGTAATATATATATCTTGTCGGCCACTTAGCCAAATATGATTTGAAAAAACCAACTGAAAAGTTTTTGAAGTCCATAAATTTGAATCCACCTGATATCTGGTTAAATAAATTGCTGAGTACATATGCCCCCTAAATTTTGGAAGATGAGGGCTCATGTTGTAAATTTGAACTAAGGGCGATAGTATATATCGGCCATCTAAAGGCGATGCAAAGCGCATCGGCTATTATCATAAATCGGCTGGGAGGCCGATCACGAGTCGATCCATACGCTTGGGTAATATTTCTTTAAGTATTTGCCATTAAGAGCTCTGCTATAAACTTCTCCATCTAACCCTTTTAGTAGATAAGCATTGCGAGGAACACATTGATGAATTTGAAAAGGACATTCCCAATTAGATGACCACTTGCCGAATTTGTTATCTCTGGAACCAATCGGCAATATTAATTTCCAAACAAGATCCCCTTCCTCAAATGACTTGGTGACAACCTTTTTGTTATAATGACGAGCGACTCGATCTTTATCGCACTTTATTTTTTCCAAGGCCCGCAATTGAACGTGTACCAAATTGTCCAACTCATCGACCATGAGGTTGTGATACTCATCGGCTGTCAAGTCGTCTTGCAATGCAATCCTTCTTGAGACGATGTTGGTCTCCCACGGTAGCACAGCTTCATGTCCATAAACTAGCTGATAAGGCGGCACTTGAGTTGCACCATGACAAGCCATCCGATACGCCCAAAGGGAATCGGCCAGCGTGGTATGCCACCGTCTCGGCTGTTCGTCTATTTTCCTCTTGATCAACTTGATTAAAGTCTTGTTAGAAGCTTCTGCTTGCCCATTAGCTTGCGCATAGTATGGAGAAGAATTCAATAGCTTGATGCCCATGCTGTTGGCAAACTCAACAAACTCATCGGACACGAAAATTGATCCTTGATCGGTCGTCAGCGTCTGTGGAGGTCCAAATCTGTATATAATATGCTCCTTGACAAACTGGATGGCATCTTTGAAATCAACCTTCTTAAGAGGGATGGCCTCAACCCACTTAGTGAAGTAGTCTGTAGCCACTAAAATGTACTTGTGTCCTTTGCTTGATGGTGGGTTAATCTGTCCGATCATATCTATACCCCATCCACGAAACGGCCATGGCTTTATGATTGGATGCATAGCCGATGCCGGTGCTCTCTGAATTGCTCCAAACTTTTGACAATCTTGACACCCCTTGTAGTACTTGAAACAATCCTCTAGCATTGTCAGCCAATAATATCCAAGGCGCTTTAAAAGCCATCTCATTTTATGGGCCGATTGATGTGTTCCACAAATCCCTTCATGGACCTCGCTCATGACAACTGTGGCTTCCTCTAAACTTAAGCATCTTAGCAAGACACCATCAATCGTCCGATAGTATAGATCATCATCAAGTAAGACATAATGTAAAGCTTTATATTTCATCTTTCATGACGCCGATTGAGAAGGATTTCTCAAATACTCGATGATAGCAAACCTCCAGTCATCGGCATCCACGATTGCAATTTGAATCTGAACGTCTTTCGCCATCGTCCTGTATCCTGATGCCCCCTGAGCTAAATCATTGGTCTCGAAGTTTTGCTTCCTGGGTATATGCCTCATCGTCACAATCTTGAAAGCTTGTAGCAACTCCTTGCACTCTTCATTATAAACTCTGAGAATATCATTCTTGCATTCATACTCCCCAGGAAGTTGATTGATGACCAACTGTGAATCACCAATAATTTTCACGAAATCGGCCTCGACCTCTTGTAATAACTGCAAACCCTTAAGAACAGCTTCATATTCCGCTTGATTGTTAGTATAATAAGGCTGAATGGTAAACGTGAACTCAAAGCTTGCCCCCCGAGGAGATATGATGACTAGGCCGATACCGCATCCATGTCTGCAAATAGATCCATCAAAATACAGTGTCCATGGCACAATATCTGAATATGCAATTGAATCATTTCTATGTTGAACAATGAAATCGGCCAGGGCTTGTCTTATGATCGCTTTGGCCGATTCATACCTGAGGTCAAACTCTGTCAAGGCAAAAATCCACTTCCCAATTCTCCCTTTTAAAACAGGGGCCGATAGCATGTATTTCATCACATCGGCTTTACTTACCACAATGCACTCATTGGAAAGTAAATAATGCCTCAATTTAGTACATGAAAAATATAAGCATAGACATAACTTCTCCACTGGCGTGTACCTTGTTTCAGCATCCAGCAATCTTCTGCTGAGATAGAAAATAACTCTCTCTTTGCCATCAATGTCCTGAACCAAAACTGAGCCGATAGACTTCTCATCGGCCGATAGGTACAGCCTGAATGGAACTCCCTTTTGTGGAGCAATTAGGACTGGTGGGGAACTCAAATATTCTTTGATGTTGTCCAACGCCTTTTGCTGCTTATCACCCCATATAAATTCTTGATCGTCCTTCGTCTTCAATAATGGAGTGAACGGCTCTATCCTGCCTGACAGGTTTGATATAAAATGCCGGACAAAGTTGATCTTGCCAAGCAGAGATTGTAACTTGGTCTTATTATCTGGAGGCTTGATCTTTTTTATAGCATCAATATTCTTCTATGTAATCTCAATTCCTCTTTCGTGGACCAAGAAACCCAAGAACTGACCGGCCGATACGCCAAAGGCACATTTGTTAGGGTTCATCTTTAGACCATATTTCCTTGCTCTTTCTAGTACCTTGCGTAAATCGGCCAGGTGCACCTCGTACTCTTTTGACTTTACGACGACATCATCGATGTAAACCTCAATCAAAGAGCCTATAAGATCGTGAAAAATATAGTTCATCGCCCTCTGATAGGTGGCCCCAGCGTTTTTCAAACCGAATGTCATAACAATCCACTCATATAGGCCGATTGCCCCCGGACACCTGAAAGCTGTCTTGTGAATATCTTCCTCAGCCATGAAAATCTGGTCATAGCCTGCGTTTCCGTCCATAAAGCTGATGATCTTGTGTCCAGATGCAGCATCAACTAGCAAATCAGCCAACGGCATAGGGTACTCGTCTTTTGGTGTTGCTTTGTTTAGATATCTGAAATCAATACACACCCTGAGCTTGCCGTTTTTCTTCAACACTGGAACTATGTTGGAAACCCACTCCGCATATCGGCAGGGTCTGATAAAGTTGGCGTCGTAAAGCCTTGTGATCTCTGCCTTAATAGCCTCATACATATCGGCCTTAAATCTCCTGGGAGATTGCTTGAACGGCCGATAGCCTGGTTTTATGGGCAGCCGATGTTCTATAATTGATCGGTTTAATCCTGGCATCTCATGGTAACCCATGCAAAACAATCCATGTATTCTTCCAAAAGATGTATCAATTTATTCTTATATTCCTTTGGCAGGTTAGCACTTACATACGTCGGCCTAGGCCTATCACCTATTCCTATATCAACCTCTTCAAGTTCATCGGCCGATGTGAAACCCTGTCCTAATTTTCCATCTAACTCATCCACCACATCATCTGTGTAGGGACTATCTTGTTCATCTTGGCTGGTGGATGTTACACCTTTGCTAAAGTAACTGCTTGTCTTGATCTTCGATCGTCTCGATGTCGCAGTCAGTTAACTTGAGGAAATCGGCCTCCCAAACTCGTCCGGACAGGCAATCGATCCCCTCCATCTCCCATACTGCGAGATCGGCATTGGCCACGTGTACTGACCTATCGGCCTGCACGATCTCGACTTGGTCCCCTTGCCATTGAATGAGGCACTAATGCATCGTTGAAGGGACACAACAATTTGCGTGGATCCAATCGCGTCTCAACAACAGGTTGTAGGAACCCTTTCCATCGAAGACAAAAAAGGTGGTAGGTATTGTTTTGTTGCCCACCGTGAGCTCCACATTCAACACCCCTTTTGCTTCAGATGCATTGCCACCAAAGTCCTTTAACACCATATTGGTCTTGATGAGGTCTTTAAGTACTTTTCCAAGCTTCCTGAAAGTTGTATATGGCATCAAATTTACTGCCGCCATCGACCAGCATCTTCGTCATCGGCCGTCCATTGACGAATCCCTTGATGTACAATAGCCGGAGGTGCCTGTAGCTGGTGTCGGCCGGCTTGTCGAACACGACTTGGTCTGGTGACAACTGTAGCCTAGCCGAAGATTGTTCTGTCTCATCATCGGCTACCACCTCATCGGCTTTCTGTACGCTGTATTCTGCTGGCAATACGAAAACCATGTTAACAGAAGCCGATGCTATGCTTTTACCTTTCACAGACACAGGAGCTTGTGTTGATTTTGTGGCACCCTCATCGGCCTTGACCACTGTAGATTTTATCCTCCATTCTTTTTTAGTCTTGGTGGGCCGATGGGCGATTGCTGCTTGCTGCTCCTCGATCTGCTCCTTCTGCCTCAGCCTCTATACCCATCGTTTCTGAGTCTTGCTAAACACGTTGCTTGGGCACCACTGAGGGTTCTAGGGGTGCTCGTCGTCTTCGTTCTGACGATCGTGGTGCATCGGCCCTAGCCTTTCATGTATAGATTTTCTTTGCTTGATCGGCCGATGCGCTTGTCTACTTGAGCTGCCCTGGTGAGAGTCTTCTATATCGTTGCATGCAGGACACTCTTGGATTGATGGCAACCTCATTCCTTCGTTCCAACAGAACCGGAAAAACTCGCACTCCCAATGAGGATCATAGGATCTGTCTTGGTCAGAGTAATCTTGTGCTTGCTCCTCCCGCCTCCGCTGGTACTTCTTGATCAAGCCTTCTGAGGTCTGATGAGGTCGCTTGTTGGTCCGATAGGCATTGCTATCGGCCCTGTCTGCCCGCACCATGTTGACCGGGAACGGGTTTCTTTCTATCTTCATCGGCCGCTTGGCTTCATCAATCTTGATCCTGCCTTGTTCGATGGTCAATTGAATCTGTTGTCGAAAGATCTTGCATTCGTTGGTATGATGCGAATATGTGTTGTGCCACTTGCAATATCTTCTCTTCTTGATTTCCTCGGCCGATGGCAGTACATGACCTATTGGTAGCTGTATCTGCTTTTCCTGCAATAGTAGATCAAATATTATATCAGTCTTGTTGATGTCGAAGTCGAACTTGTCCTCTTTGTCGCCCTTCTTAGCCCATTGGCATGTCGTCGGCTTCTTCATCCGGGCCCACTCGGCCAGATCGATGTCAGCATCAACTTCATCGTCTTCGTTGGAGGCGTATTGATAGACACTGTTAATTTTTTTTGCGAATTTCTTTGCCTCCTGGAATCCCTGTTCATGGGCTGATACCCTCTATGCTAGCTGAGCTAGGCTATCAAATTCTTGCGACAAGAACCTTTCTCGTATCGGCCCTAACAATCCTTGGAACGCCAAATCGGCCAGTAGAGAATCGGTCAAACTGAGGCTGTAACACCTATTCCTTATGTCCCTGAATTTTTGGATGTATTCTGGGACCGATTTGTCAACCCTTTGCCTAATGGCGGTAAGATCGGACAGCTTCATCTCTTGTACGCCGTTGAAAAAGGATCTGTGAAACTGTTTCTCCAGGTCAACCCATCCTCTGATGGAATTGTAGGGTAGAGAGGAAAACCATGTGAACATTGACCCTGACAAGGACAAAGGGAAAAATCTCACCCTCAACGCCTCCACAGCTGATGCCTCACCACATTGAGCTAGGAATCGGCTAATGTGCTCATACGTAGAGACATTGTCTTGCCCTGAAAACTTGAAGAAGTCAGGGATCTTGTATCGGCTCGGCGGTGGTACTCTGTCGAACTCCTTGGGGTAAGGGTGCGATACACTGTTGAACTCTCCTTGGGCTTTAAGCCGAATTGATCTCGCATCACTTCGGCTATCATATCGACCCAGTACCCTACAGGCTGGTGTGGAAGCTCTTGTTGATGATGTTGTTGAAAAGCTTCTGGCCGATATTGCCTTGGGGAGTACGGCTGGAAGTGGTGATTCAGGTTCTGTGCATCGTACTGCCCCGCAGTGTACTGCTGGTAGCCTTGAGGCGCGTTGTTGGTAGCTGCTTGTGGAGGGTTGTTTGGCAGAGCGAATTGAGGTTGCCCAGCCGATGGTGGATTGGCTGGAGCTTGTTGTATCGGCTCAACCATCGGCTGTTTCCCCCTCGTCCATTGTGCGAATTGTTCCTCTGTGATGTGCTGGGGGCTTCCTCCCACTTGCTTGGTCAGGACCAACGGCATGGTTGACGCTGGCTGGGCCGATGGAGGTGGAATCGGCGCTGTCGGCTGCGGAGCCGTACTCAGATCGGTCCTCAAGGTCCGATAAGCAGGGAATTTGTTGTCAGGCAGGAAAATCGGTCCTTGAGGCTTGTACTAGTGAATGGAACCGTCTAGGATTGATTTAACCGTATTGGTCAATGTGTTCACCAGGATTCCCGATTGGTTGATTAACGCAGAATGAACCGCGGAGTCGATGTGGTCCTGTAGCGTCGGCGCGGCACTGCGATTATCGTCTTCTGTCTTGACAGCTTGGTCGTGTGCTGCCGCCGATGTGCTAGCTCCGTCCCCAGGGCTCGGCATGATCACCTTGGATTTTTGGATGAGGGTGCCTTGCCGAGTCCTAGAGTAGGTTTGCAGATACATGTTCTGGAATTGCTTGACCAGCTTGTTCATCTCAGCTTTTTCCTCCTCGTTGAGCTGATCAGCAGTCACAGAGAGAACGTTTTCCTCTGACACGTCAGTCTGCTTCGACATCTTGAAGCGAGCTTGTTGCTGGTGCGAAGCCTGTGTTCTTGTTGAGTCCCACCGGGCGTGCCAAAAGCGTGTTGGCGTTGAATTTTGACCCGCCAGATGTCAAAACGGGTTCCACGTTTCCACGGCGGCCTGGGAGATCTACTTAGCGCCAGTGCAGGTCCAATGGCTTGCCTAGGTGCGTGTAGGGCGTGCCAGTTGATTTGATCTGCAATCAACAAGAATAAACAAGTAAACCATATCAGAAACGATGGTCAATCGGCCGATAGGCTGATGTTACATCGTGGGAGCCTAGCCGATAGGGCAAAGCTGTATCGGCCTACTTGAGGATATAGTGAAATAAGATTAACTAACAGATTTAGTCTCATCAGCCTATATTGATGTGTTTATGGCAATTTTAATGGAATCGGCCGATGAGAGATGCATGAAGGTAAATACACTAGCTAATACTCTAATGCAAACTCATACAAGCCAATCGGCCGATATAAATATATTGATCACAGAGAAGCCTTGAGAACACCCTGCAACGAATATATTTATCTCTATTGATCTACTTGTACAAGTGGCAAATACATGCAAAAACGTAAATAATTACATGCATTAGGTAAGACCGGCTGAAACCCCGGTGCTATCCTTAATTACGATCAAAGACAGGCTTTAAATTAAATCTCGAAACACGACTAAGGTCGATAGCAACTCAAAGTGTAGATCGAGGGTTAACACAAAGAAAATCAAGCCGTCGATTGCTTTTGGGGATGGTAAATGCCTTAGACGATCTAGATGAGCAAGCTAATTCGACCACCGTCAGCAATAAACCCTAAAACGAATTAATCGCTGGCGAGATAGAATTAGAAAGCCACATCAAGATCAGCCAAAACATGATAAACGGCAATCACATCGTCAGGGCTTAGCGTGTCTAAAACAACATGCTAGCCCCGACGATGTAGATCGTCGGGTTCAAGTTCTTACCTCTGCTCTGGGGAAGCAAGAACTCGCCGGAGGCTAACCTCTTGCGAGGGTTGGCGATGCGCCAAAATAGATTGAATTGAATTGTTGTTGAATTGATTGAGAGAGAGAGTTTCTATGTACAGACTACCGGGATACTTATACCCGTGATTTACAACATTGTCCATGTAGGACACGATCGTATCTCTAACTAACAAACAAGTCCTTATGGCGGACTCTTGCCACAGATTAGATTAAATCTACTATAACTGCCTAATTAAAGAGATATGATTGCCTAAAACCGAGCCTTATCTTTATTTAGCAATCTCCTTGAAGCTTATCTCAAGCCCAAAACGAGCCCACATTATCTCCATCAGCCTCCTGCCTCCATTGGCCGATGACCGTATTGAACTCTTACTGGCTGATACGGTCCCTCTGCTAGCGCTCCACCCGATCCGACGCGACACTGAGTCCGATACGGGATTGGGTCCGACTCTGGCTTGGTCCGATAAAGTAACTGATTCGACTGGCATCGGTCCTCCTTTTCTGCATCGGTTTTCTCTTTCGTCTCCGAGTAGATTACGAAAATCTGCTGTTAACAGGTGTAACCCCTAACTATCTGGTTAGTTGAACAAACTAAGCATATAGTCAAGGAATAAATAATCTAACCAACCGAGTGATTTCTGATAATTATAGTCAATCAAGTGACTTACTACTAATTTATAGCATATGCGGTGTGAATCCCTGAGTAACATGATCCGAGGTGATATACCGACTGCATAAAATATGATGCGCGTAGCTCTGGGCCAACTGCGGCTTAAGAATATAATGCATCTAGCCCTAGGGCAACCACATCTTAAAAATATAATGCGCATAGTTCAAGGCCAACAGCAACTTAATAAAAAAAATCACGTAGCACTAGGCTAATCGTGTATAGAATGCGCGTAGCACTAGGCCAACCACTTCTTTGAAAATGATACCAAATAGTACCTGACTCTTATGAAGAAGAAGCCAGTTTATAAAGCCATGAAAGCATGCTATTGGTCACCTTTAAAAATTGCATAGCAAATAATTTTAATAAAAAGCCTTTATGCAGTCCTTAAAGGATTTTTTAAGGTATTGGGTTCACACCATGCGCATATCGTAAAAACGAGTATGCCTAGGTCGTTATAAGACACACGGCTTCACCACACATGAAAATATATGGCATACGTGATGTAAAATCCGAGTGAAATAATACTCATAAATAGATTTACCAACCGTCTGAAAACGACTAAAATATATAATCAGCATAAGCCGTAATACTGGTCTTTTATAAGGATGCACACATATGTGGACTAAAGCAATGATATAGTATCCAATCAATTGCTTTGAAAAACATCAAATAGTGCTTAACTTCTAGATAAAGAAGTTAATGTCAGCTATATATAAAGCTTCACTGTTTGCCACCTTTTAAATTGCATTGTACCAACTCCTAAAAAGTTGTGTCACAACTGTATAAAAGGATTTTAAGGTATTGAGCACTTGAAAACACGCATATTGCCAAGAGCAAATATGCCTAATCCCTAAAGACACGTGATAGGCTACACTTGGAAATATGGGCTGCAGACATATTGGGATTAGGCCCAAAATATGTCTACTGATATCCTTAAAATATGACATGCATAGCACGCCTAATATGCTCCCGAGTAACAAATCTCTCGAGTGATATAGATCGAGCGCATCTCATCTGAGTGGTTTCTGATCCAAGTGGTCATCCCTCATAGGGTGTACCAAAGTAAATATGATAATTAAATTCTGACTAGCGCAAGTATGCCTGTACTCAATCTTGGCCAGATCTAAATATATGGGAATTGGTGCTTGCTTAATATATTTACCTTAGATTGATATTCTTGCATAAGGTTGTATTGGAGTATTGGTCGATACGTTATCCAAAACCTCCTGAAAGATCTCATTGGCTACGATAGAAGTTCATACAGTTATTAATTGGTCTAATCTTGGTTATAAGCAGTTAATATCATCAGAATTGCTTGCATCTAAGAAAAGATTAAATTAGTAATTGCTTGCTACTTGCCTCTACAGCCGATCGTGATTGTTTTAGGTCTAATATACAATATCTACTCATCAGCTAGCTTCTCAAACCATAAGGTAAAATCATAAGGAGTATACAACTTAGTGCTATCCGAAGGAACAAGTACATGGATAGTTCCAAATCATCTTTCAATACCATTTCATAAAGAGCATAATTTAAAAATAGCAAGTGAGAAGAATAAAACACAAGTCTATACTCAACACATATCTTTATGCCGCTCATAACCGTGAGTATGACTAACTGATTAGTTTAAACTTTGCAGAACCCATACACTATACCCACATGATGCAAAATAGTAATCATGTGAAACATGCCACACGATTCCGAAGTATCCGATTTACTACTCACAACATAGTCATTATATTACTCATGATTTAGCCTTGCACCAACATGATAGGTGTAGATCCGTCCTAAGCATATGACCTAGAACCGTTATGATACACTCAGGGATCTAGTTGTCCCGATCTTTGGTGAGTTGATGATAACTACGATTTGAGAGAAACGTTGATGATCCGACTACAACCGTACAAAAATGTAAAAGTCCAAATCCTAGAATTCAATTTATACAAAAATGGAATGCTCTCCTCGTATGGATTTCATTTTTGCAAACAGAACTCGAATCCAATACCAATTTTTATTACAAACAAAAACCAATCTAATCTAATCTAATCTCCTCCTTCCATCTTTCTCACGGTTAAAGCACGGACACGGCGGCGGCGATGATAGTGGTACTAGACGTGACAAGAACTCGAAACTCTAAACGTATTAGACGCTAAGACCAATAACACAACACGACGATGCAACGCAAAACTCAACAAAGCAAAAACTGAAAAGAACAATGCAATGGCACAAATATGGCTAGGTAAAGGATGCAATTCTTTTTTATGGCTATTTTCTGGTTATAGGTAGATAAAAAACTCACCGAGCAACGAAAACTCTGATACCACTTGATAATCCCTGAGCTCCACTTGATACAATCGGGGATCTAGTTGTCCCGATCTTTCAGTGAGTTGATGATAACTACGATTTGAGAGAAACGTTGACGATCCAACTACAACCGTAGAAGACGTTGTTGTGTTGCGCCTTAGCAATCGATACACATCTCCGTGGGTTGTTGATCTAACCGGTGCAAATCAACCTTATTCCTACAAGCAAATCGAAGAAACAAGCAATAACAAGATAAAAGCAATCTGAATTGCAAATAGAAATTAAAGCTCATGATAAGGTGGGGTACCGAAGACAAATAGACGGGCGGTATAGCTGACACGCGCGTTGTAAGCAAGTATCAATGGCTAAACTTTAATCTAAACAAAACCCGAGAAACCCTAAAGGGGTACCTAGCTATTTAAAGAGGTGGGAGGACGATCAAGAGGTCCCCAGGGTCATGTTCCACCAGATTGGGGCGACCTCACATGAGCCCCACTTGGGCTAGGGTCCCAGATGAAGTTACAAGCCCATAAGCCCATTACAGGTGACGTAGCATCTTGTTTTTGTGATTGCGGAGGACTGAGAAGGAATTTGGAGATGAGGTTAGATTCTTTGGAAAGAAGACTCCTTTTCATCAAGTACTCATGGGCCCAAAATGGAGCTCGTATGCATATTTGGCGGCCATTTGAAGTCAGCACTATCGCAGGTGGCCGAATTGGAATCCAGCACTGGGCAACTTGATCTCGATGTGAGCAATGGTTGAATCAACGGTAGCCATGGTCACATCATCCTCCCCTTTTTCACGAAAAACCGTCATCGGTTTTTTCATATGGTGCTCTTCACGTAGTCCATTTAGAACAACCTGTTTCTTCCAATCAAAACAAGAGAAACTCGACATAATATGATTAGCAATAACATGTCTCTCTTGCTTGCAATATTTATCCACATCTACAGGAGGTTCTAAATCCAAACATATATAAACTCTATGCAGAAATATATTTCTTTATCATTATATTTGCCAAAGATATGAAATATAGTATTAGATGGACATGGCAAATTAATAGCAAATAATTTCTCCTTCAAATTATCAAGCTCACAAAAATCATCAAGCAGAATATAGCCCAACATATTTAAAGAACATAGTAATTCACGTTCCTCAACTTCGTTTGCATTGTGAACAACATGCTTAAAATAAGCACATAAAGAGCTAACACTAGAAATAGCATGTTCATTCACTAGATGTGGCAGGGATATAAGTGAAGCATTATCGCACAACTCTTCTTTATCACAAGGAACAACAAATAAATCAACTTGTGATAAAGGAATCTCAGCAATTGGTTCCACCATTGGTTGCTCTACTATAGCATGAAAAGTGGACATGTGTAGCTCAGCTTGAAAATACTCACCTTCATTTATCACAACACCATTTAATTTACCTTTGATGCTCTTTTTAGATGATGGAGGTTCAATGGACTTCAACTCAAATGAGGAGAAAGGCAGCTCCATCATGTTTCTGTTCTCCTTTTGGCAAATGTTTACTTCCTGCAAATTATTAGTAATAGGAGGCACAGTACAACTTGTTGCTTCTTCACATCCTCAATTTGTCTTTCCGCATTGCAAGTAAGTTGTAACAAATGAGCAAAAGAGCTATAATTTTGAGAAACAAGCATGTCCTGAATTTCTTTGTTAAGCCCACATAAAAACCTTAATTCTGTAGTTTCTTCGCATTCATTTAAACCACAACGTAATAAACAAACATGCATATCATGATAGTATGAAGTAACAGTTTGGTATCATGTTTTAAATATTGCAGTTTGTTGAGCAGAATGTCAGCATAATACATGGGAACATAAACATCTCTCAAATATCGTTTCAGGTCATTCCATGATTGTGGTATTTTGTTATGCCTACAAAGATGTTTCCTTTCATAAGAAGAATTTTTCACTAAAACACTAGAGGCACACATAACCATTTGTTTCTCAGACAAATCATGCTTTTTAAATTCTCTATCAACCGCTAACTCCCATTTAGTGTGAGCATGATGATCATAATTTCCTTCGAAATAAGGTAGTACAGATTTGATCTTTGTTGCAACAACGTCACTTACCTGATCACTCCTGATGTCTCGATGAAGATGTTGACGTTGAGCATAGTTATCCCCAATTGTCTTGTGCATCCCTACCATTGTTAGTAGAAAACAAGAAACATATACAAAAATATGCACGTTCCTATTAACTACTAGGTAGTGGAGGCTCAAAAAACACACTCAAGCTTTTAACCAAGCTCTTACAAGTTCTTACCAATGCAAGCGGAATGGTGACAAACATCGACACAACCAAGCACCCCAATGGAGGTTGGATGTATCGATGCCTTGGCAAACACTTACTGTACAGCTGCAATCAAATCTGTGGAGCTCTGGGTAGGCTTAAATATGTAGTATAGGAATAGCAAATGCTCAAATCAGAGAATGAAAAGTTAAATAATACCTAGAGTAGAACATACTAGAGACACGAGCCTAGACACAAATGATACCACAAGATAGCACTATGAACAACTCAAGCACAACTCTGATATAAAAAAGCAAACTCAAAGATAACAGCTGATTTTCTCTTTTCTTTCTCCTTTTCTTTCTTCTTTTCCTTTTCTTTCTTTCTTTTTTCTTGGTGCAACTTTTGTTTTTTTAGCACCTTTCCGCGTTTTTTTATTTTTTTTGATTTTTTCAGCAAAAACGACTCAAGGACCTAAATGCAAGATTACAGGAACTCAAATGTAAATATAAAATTTATAGGGACTCAAATGTAAAAATGCAAACCTTAAAATTCGATTTATACAAAAATGGAATGCTCTCCTCGTATGGATTCCGTTTTTGCAACCAGAACTCAAATCCAATACCAATTTTTTTACAAACAAAAACCAATCTAATCTAATCTAATCTCCTCCTTCCATCTCTCTCACGGTTAAAGCACAGACATGGCGGCGGCGACGATAGTGGTACTAGACGTGACAAGAACTCAAAACTCTAAATGTACTAGACGCTAAGACCAACAACACAACACGACGATGCAATGCAAAACTCAACTAAGCAAAAACTGAAAAGAACAATGCAATGGCACAAATATGGCTAGGTAAAGGATGCAATTCTTTTCTATGGCTATTTTCTGGTTATAGGTAGATAAAAAACTCACTGAGCAATGAAAACTCTGATATCACTTGATAATCCCTGAGCTCCACTTGATACAATCAGGGATCTAGTCGTCCCGATCTTTCGATGGGTTGATGATAACTACGATTTGAGAGAAACATTGACGATCTGACTACAGCCGTACAAGACGTTGTTGATCGATACACCTTAGCGATCGATACACCTTTGTGTGGGTTGTTGATCTAACCGGTGCAAATCAACCTTATTCCTACAAGCAAATCGAAGAAACAAGCAAGAACAAGATAAAAGCAATCTAAACTGCAAATAGAAATTAAAGCTCACGATAAGTTGGGGTTCAGACGGGCGGTCTAGCCAACACGCGCGTTGCAAGCAAGTAGCAATGGCTAAAACTTTAATCTAATCAAAACCCGAGAAACCCTAAAGGGGTACCTAGCTATTTAAAGAGGTGGGAGGACGACCAGGGGGTCCCTAGGGTCGTGCTCCACTAGATTGGGGCGCACCCCACATGGGCCCCACTTGGGCTAGGGTCCCAGATGATGTTACAAGCCCGTAGGCCCATTACAGGTGATGTAGCACCTTGTTTTTGTGATTGCGAATGACTAAGAAGGAATTTGGAGATGAGGCTAGATTCGTTAGAAAGAGAACTCCGACACCATTCCATCAAGTACTCATGGGCCCAAAACGGAGTTCGTATGCATATTTGGCGGCTGTTTGAATTCAGCACTGTAGCAGGTGGCCGAATTGGAATCCAGCACTTGGGCAACTTGATCTTGATGTGAGCAATGGTTGAAGCAATGGTCACATCACGTTAGGACGTGGGCCCACGCCTGAACCTAACACCGTGGTAGTGAAAACATCCTTTCCTACCACAAGGCACTGTATCGTTGTATTGGACAGACTTAGACGCCTAAACTACCATACAGGTAAATAGGTAGTTCCTATGAATCATCGCTAAGACTAATTCGTAATACACCGGCCTACCAAAATGCAAGGCTAGATAATGAGCAACTTAGTAAGCTATGGCTACCTCATAATAGCACATGTGGTCGTAGTATAAACACAAGTGACTAATATTGTGTTAAGTCTTTAAAACGTCTCAGGCAAACACTCCTCCTATCGGTACACATCTAAACACCATATGTGTACCACATGCTGCCCAAGTCTAAATCATTTGCCTCATTATTTAGTTCACAAATAAATATAATTTCATTCGCTGTCTAGAAGTATTTAAAATGATTTTTCTCAAATTTTGTAACTGCCCATAATGTTTATTGCATACAACTAAGCATGGTTAAGCATAGCATGTTAATAGAACATGATCTCATATATTTTTAAATAAAGGAGAGTATACTGTCTTCTCCTAATGGTAACAATCAGTAAGGTGGACAAGTTTGAAGGAGAAGAATGCATGAAATAGGTTGTAGCTATCACACATCAAATTTCAAACTTTTATACTTTTATGTTTAAAGTAAGCATGCATTTTTTTAAATAACACATTTAACCTCCAAAACATGGGATCAATATGGTCAATGAGAGAAGGAAGTTGTCTTGCCTTGATCTTGCTCCACACCTTGTTCAGTCTCATAGTGAAATTCCTCGACTATCGCTTTATTGTTGTCTAAACATACACGTGAAAAACAAGTTACAAATATGCATAAAAATTCAACATGCTCTAAATGAATTCTGTGTATATGGTGAATAGGTACTGTGATGACTTGATTTTTAGTGCAGGAACTTTTATTTTATCATATTCCATTTGCAAGTTATAAATTTTCAAAGTTGCAAACCACTAAATTAAAGCCTATATGCATTTCGAATTTTTGAGACAAAAAGCTTCATAGTTCTGCTAAGTTGAACATTTTTAGATTACAGAGCACAAAAATGTGAACCTAACAAAATTTATTTTGCAATTTTTAGAGCTATAATGAATTTGTTATGAATTTCCAAATTTACATCAATTTTCAGTTCAATGAAAAGTGTTTAACCATTTTCTCTATTTTTCTGAAACCTAAAAGATCTTGGGTCCACAGGTCAGTGGCTGTACTTTTGCACTATGGCCCCTAGGGTTCTAGGAAAAAGATCCCGCAGTCCTTGAGCTCCGTTTTGAACCCATGAGTACTTGATGGAAAGCTCTCGGAGTCTTCTTTTCAATGGATCTAGCCTCATCTCCAAATTCCTTCTCAGTCATCCACAATCACAAAAACAAGATGTTGCATCACCTATAATGGGCCTATAGGCTTCTAACTTCATATGGACCCTAGCCGAAGTGGGGCCCATGTGGGGTGCACACCAATCTGGTGGAGCACGACTCTAGGGACCATTTGGTCGTCCTCCCATCTCTTTAAATAGCTAGGTACCCCTTTAGGGTTTCTCGGGTTTTGTTAGATTAAAGTTTTAGCAATTGCTACTTTATCTTGTAGTTACGTGTGTTGGCTAGACCACCTAATTACTTGTCTTCGGAACCCCACCTTATCGTGAGCTTTAATTCCTATTTGCAATTCAGATTGCTTTTATCTTGTTTTGCTTGTTTCTTCAATTTGCTTGCAGGAATAAGGTTGATTTGCACAGGCAAGATCAACAACTCACGGAGAGGTGTATCGATCGTTAAGGCGCAACACAACAACGTCTTGTATGGTTGTAGTCGGATTGTCAACATTTCTCCCAAATCGTAGTTATTATCAACTCACCGAAAGATCGGGACAACCAGATCCTTGAGCGTATCGAGTGGAAGTCAGAGTTTATCAAGTGGTATCAGAGCTTTCATTGCTCAGTGAGTTTTTATCTACCTATAACCAGAAAATAGCCATACAAAAAAAATCCATCCTTAGCCATCTTTGTGCCATTGCATTGTTCTTTTCAGTTTTTGCTTTGTTAAGTTTTGCGTTGCATTGTCATATCGTGTTGCTGGTCTTAGCATCTAGTATGTTTAGATTTTCGAGTTCTTTCACGTCTCGTACCACTGTCATCGCCACCGCCATGTCATTGTTGTCGTCGGAACCTACGAAAACGGAATCGTCTTGCCGCCAGGGTTTTGTTTTTCTAGTTTTCAGAAGTTTCTGTCGGTTGGTTTTAGAGTTGCATCTAGGGTTTGTTGCATAGCCGTGCTTGTGTATTTTGGCCATATTTCTCTGGTGCACGGGAAGTGGAAGAAGTTAGTAGATCGGTTTTTGGAAGTAGTCCATTTCGGTTTGGGAAGAAATAGTAGATTGGATCAGCTGCTAATCAGTTTCCTTTTTATGTCGTGCACCCAATCCGAACTCTCCAACTTCCCCTGGCCAGCTCCCACTCCACCTCCCCACTGTACTGTTGTTTCCTTCTCCACCATAGAGTTGTTAGATATCTTGGTGAAAAATTTTTCGGTGTTGGATTCATGATCTAATTGCAAAAAGGAACTGGTACAATTTCAGCAATCCATTTTTGTATATATCAAATTTTAGGGTTTGAACTTTTATATTTAAGTCCCTGTAATTTTCTTATTTATATTTGAGTCCCTGTAATCTTGCATTCAAGTCCTTGAGTCTTGTTGCTGAAAAATCAAAAAAAAGAAAAGAAAAGGCAGAAAGGTGCTAAAAAAATGAAAACAAAAGCCGCACCAAAAAAAGTAAGAAAAAAAGAAGAAAGAAGAGAAATTCAGGTGTTATCTTTAAGTTTGCTTTTGTATATTAGAGTTTGTGCTTGAGTTGTTTATAGTGATATCTTGTGGTATCGTTTGTGTCTAGGCTCGCGCCTTTAGTATGTTCTGGCCTAGGACCAACGCGGTATTGACTTTGAATAGTTATTCAACTTTACACTCTCTGATTTGAGCATTTTCTATTCCTTTGCTACATATTTAAGCCTACCCAGAGCTCTACATATTTGATTGTAGTCGTACAGCAAGTGTTTCCCAAGGCATCGATACATCCAACCTTCATCGGGGTGCTTGGTTGAGTCGGTGTATGTCACCATTCCGCTTGCATTGGTAAGAACTTGTAAGAGTTTAGTTAAAAGCTTGAGTGTGTGTCTTTTGAGCCTCCAATACCTAGTAGTTAATAGGAACATGCATATTTTTGTGTATTTTTGTGTATGTTTCTTGTTTTCTACTAACAATGGTAGAGATACACAAGACAATTGGGGATAACTATGCTCAACGTCGACATCTTCATTGAGACATGAGGAGTGATCAATATGACACATATGAGGTAAGTGACGTTGTTGTAGCTAAGATCAAATCTGCACTACCTTATTTCGAAGGAAATTATGATCCTCATGCTTACATTAAATGAGAGCTAGCGGTTGATAGAGAATTTAAAAAACATGATTTGCCTGAAAAACAAATGGTTATGTGTGCCTCTAATGTTTTAGTGAAAGATGCTTCTTATGATTGGAAACATCTTTGTAGGCATAACAACATATCAGAATCTTGGAAAGACCTGAAACAATATTTGAGAGATGTTTATGTTCCCATGTATATTGCTGACATTCTACTCAATAAACTGCAATGTTTAAAACAAGATGCCAGAACTGTTACTTCATACTATCATGCATGCTTGTTTATTATATTGTGGTTTATATGAATGCAAAGAAGTTATAGAATTGAGGTTTTTACGAGGGCTTAACAAAGAAATTCAAGACATGCTTGCTCGTCAAAGTTATAGATCTCTTTCTCATTTGTTACAACTTGCTTGTAATGCTGAAATTCAAATAGAGGAGGACATAAAAAAGCAACGCACTATGTTTTTGCCTCCTATTACTAACCATTTGCAGGAAGTGAATAATCAAGAAAAGAAGGAGAGAGACATGAATGAGCCATCATTTTCATTTATCACATTCAAGTTCGATGCACCTCCATCATTTGAAGAGAGCTTCAAAGGTAGGCTAAATGGTGTTGAAATTAATCAAGGTGTGTGTTGTTCATAAATTAAATTTGTCTACTTTTCATGCTAAAGTAGAGCAACTATTAGTCGAACCAATTGCTGAGATTCCTTTGTCATAAGTTGAATTGTTTGTTGTACCTTGTGATAAAGAAGAGTTGTGTAATAATTCTTCACTTATATCCATGCTGCAACTAATGAATAAACATGGTATTACTATTGATAATTCTTTCCACGCTGATTTTAAGCATGTGGTCCACATTGCTAATCAAGTTGAGGAATGTGAATTGCTATCTTCTTTGTATACATTGGGCTATGTTCCGTTTAATAATTTTTGTGAGCTTGATAATTTGAAGGAGAAATTATTTGCTATTAATTTGCCATGTCTATCTAATACTATATTTTATATCTTTGGCAAATATAATGACAGAGAAATATATTTGGTGCAAAGAGTTTACATATGTCCATCTTTCGAACCTCTTATAGCCATAGATCCATATTGCAAGCTAGAAAGTTATATTTTTGCAAATCATGCTACTTCGTGTTTCTCTAGTTTTGATTGGATGAAACAGGTTGTTTTAAATGGGCTACGCGAAAAGCACCATATGAAAAACTGAGGACAGTTTTCCATGAAGAAGGGGAGGATGATGTGACCATGGTTACTATAGATACAACCATTGCTCACATCATATGTCAATAGGAAGAAGTCAAGATCAAGCTGTCCAAGTTCTGGAATCCAATTCGGCCACCTGCTACGCTACTGAGTTCAAACGATTGCCAAATATGCATACGAGCTTTATTTTGGGCCCATGAGTACTTGATGGAAAGCTCTCAGAGTCCTGTTTCCAACGGATCCAGCCTCATCTCCAAATTTCTTCTCACTCATCCGCAATCACAAAAACAAGGTGCTACGTCACCTGTAATGGCCCTATGGACTTGTAACTTCATCTAGGACCCTGGCCCATGTGGGGCCCATGTGGGGTGCACCCCAATTTGGTGGAGCACGACCCTAGGGACCCCTTGTTCATCCTCCCACCTCCTTAAATAGATAGGTACAGTGTGTCGGCTAGACCACCTAATTACTTGTCTTCGGAACCCCTTCTTATCATGAGCTTTAATTTCTATTTGCAATTCCGATTGGTTTTATCTTGGTCTTGCTTATTTCTTCGATTTGCTTGCATGAATAAGGTTGATTTGCACCGGCAAGATCAATAACCCACGGAGAGGTGTATCGATCGCTAAGGCACAACAAAAGAACGTCTTGTACGATTGTAGTCGGATCGTTAACATTTCTCCCAAATTGTAGTTATCATCAACTCACCGAAAGATCGGGACAACCAGATCCCTAAGCGTATCGAGTGGAGCTCAGGGTTTATCAAGTTTGCAAATTGTTAACAACAAAATTTGGCAAGGTACGTGAAGATAAAGATGGATTCGAAGCGGATTCGAAAGAAAGAGTTAGTTTCCAAAAACAGAACAACGCATCGGCTGGAGACTATATCGGCCGATATTGAATCGAACTAGGTTAGCTGATATAGGCAGAACAAGTTCATATCGGACTCGGATGAGGGAGTTGAAGATATTTCCAAACGAGGATCGAGTCCGAGCGTGGCAATTGTATCTATTAATTATGATAAGAGTCAGTTTTCCTTTATGTATTTTTAGAAGATCTTTGTTAGAGTCCGCAATGGGCTGATGTGATTATTTTGTACTTAGGAAAGTTTGAGTCGTGTCCGATATGGACAAGATTTGTATATTTTGGGTATAAATATATGCCCAAGGTCTTGTTAAAAATAACAACAGTTCAATACACACTTTCGGTGCATCGTCACCCTTATACTTTTACTTTTCAATGAGTTCTTTTCTCGAGTTTGGGCTACATCGGCTTCAATTTCCAGCAACAGGTAAGGCTTGTCATGGCGGTTTGTATCAATGAGATTAGGGCTTACATCGTTTTCGACATTCTAATCTAGTCTATGCATCTGCCTATTTATTATATATATTAGCTAATCTAGATCGATGACTTTGTTTACTTATATCGGCTAAGCCTTTTATAGGGTTCTGTTGATATCAGTTAAGCAATTTTCATCGACTTAGATTAGTTAAGGTATCCACCACCTGGAAAAACAATCAAAGGCTCGATTGTTTAGACTTTATGCTTTCTTTCATACTTGGTGCTGCATAAATTGGGCTTGACCAACTAAGTCATCCTTGAAATCATAAAAACTAACTTGCTTCATGATTGCTGATAAGGGCAGTATCGGGGTTTCAGTCGGTCTTACCTGATATATCTGTTTTGCTTTTTCTTTCATATGTTATATCCGTCCCTTATACCATTGTATCACTCATTTAAATATATTAAGCTTGTACTCAATCTTGGCCAGATCTAAATATTTGGGGATTGGTGCTTGCTTAATATATTGACCATAGATTGATATTTTTACATAAGGCTGTATCGGAGTATTAGCCGATACATTATCTAAAACCTCCTAAAAGATCTCATCGGCTATGATATTGTTAACAACAAAATTTGGTAACGATATACCAACAATTAAGATTGGATCTGAGGTGGATTTGAAGGGATAACGTGGTTTCCAGAAACAGACAGCACATCGGCTGAAACCGTATCGACCGATATGGAATCGGACTTGGGTAGCCGATACGAGTAACCTGAATCAGACTCGGTTGAGCCAATACGGGTAGTTTCGGTTCATGTTGGTTTCGGAGAAGAGCTTGAAGATGTTGCTAATTAGGAATTGAGTCCATAAGAGGCAATTGTATCTATTAATTAGAAATAAGAGTTAGTGTCCTTTATAATTTTGTGGTAAGAGTCCACTTAGGACTTGTTTGTTTCGGCAAGTTGAAAATAGTGTCCGTATGGACAAGGTTTGTGTGTATGGGTATATATATAAGTTCAAGGTAATGTAAAACACAAGAACAGTTCAATAAACACCTTCGGCGCATCGCCACCTTTTTCTTATTACTTTTCGATGAGTTCTTGCTTTGAGTTGGGTATCTGTTTTGATTTTTAGCTGGAGGTATGGCTTGTTAAATTACCACATAACTTAGCTAATCTAAATTGATGTCTCAATTTACCTGTATCGGCCAAGCCTTACCCAAGGTTTTGTCGGTATAGGCCAAATCAGTTAATTGGCTTATATTAGCTAAGGTATCCACCACCCTAAAAAACATTCAAAGGCCTTATTGTCTAGGTGTTAGTTTATTTTTACACTTTGTGCTGTATCAGCCCTAGTCATGATTAGAACCATAATCTCTTGATTGCAATAAGTGTTTCGTTGGAGTTTAAGCCGATCTTATCTGATATAGCTGTTTAGTTTCCTTAAATCCTTTTTTAATCATGCTTCTCTTGTTATATCTGTTCCTTATACAAGGATATCACTTTAGTTAAATATATCAAGCTTGTCTAGATATATTTACCTAGATTGATATTCTTGTATAAGGCTGTATCGAAGTATTAGCTGATACGATATCTATTTTTAACTTAAATATGATTTCATCAGCTACGATATAATCAGATAGATTCCCAAGCCGTCATGCTTTCACATCAACACGCTTTTGGCACGCCTAGTGGGACACGATTTTGAAGACATTAATCATGTCTAAAATAACTAAAGACAACGTTATCCCAGTGACAGTTGAACTGCTATTTAAGGAGCAAAATGTGGAGATGGATCAGCTTACACAAGCTTTTCACAAGATGTATTTGGATTCCTTCATTGTGTCTTGGCAAGGAAGAGTGATTCAAAAAGACAAAGTGATCTTCCCAAAGCCCGAGGCAGAATCTAGTACACGACAAGATGAACTCAAGACAGAAGAGATCAAGGCTAAAGGAGAAGAGATCAAGGCTATGGATGAAAAAGTGTTATTACAAGATAGGTTGGATTATGCAATGCATCAAGCCTTGATCAATCAGTCAAATGTGTTCAGAAAGGTGATGGATGGAACTATAGCTGAGGAAAAAGCAAAAGGATCAGTATATTTCTGAAACAATATGTTTCCTCCATATAATCCCAGGTTCTTTAGGGATGCAACAACAATTTGTACAGAGGGGCAAACATGTCAGCAAGTTTTACAAAATCAGGCTCCAATGACTATACCAACATCGGCCGGAATATTTCAAAACTTACAGCCGATGGGAGAACAAGGAAAGCAGATTCCTGTTCAACAGCCGATTTTGCCACAGACATTAGCTGGACCTCTCAATATGTGCATGAGGTGCCACAAAATTTTCAATATCAACCTCATCAAAATTACTTGGGTCAAAGTTCAAGCTTCCAGCCTCAACTGATATCACCTCAACAATACCGGCCAGAACCTGTTCCGCAGTACCAATATCAGCCCCAATTCAATAATTATGAGCAAATGCCGTAGTTTGGAGGGCAACAACAACAATGGGCTGGTATGATTGCAGAGGTGGTCAGGGAGCAATTTGGATTGAAGCCCAAGGATAGTGAAAACATGTATCGGTATCCATATCCAAAATATTTTGACTAGGTGCCATTGCCAAGCTGATACAAGATATCAGACTTCTCAAAGTTTTCAGAACAGGATAATGTTTCTACATATGAACACATCGGCCGATTCTTAGCACAATGTGGGGAAGCATCGGCTGTGGAGGCTTTGAGGGTTAGATTGTTTCCATTATCATTATCTGGATTGACCTTCACTTGGTTTTCTTCATTACCTTATAATTCTGTCAGAGGATGGGCCAATCTGGAAAAGCAGTTTCCTAGATATTTTTTCAATGGAGTTCAAGATGTGAAGCTGTTGGACTTGACATCGATCAGGCAAAAGTCTGATGAATTGGTTCCAGATTATATTCAAAGATTTAGAGATATGAGAAACAGATGTTATAGTCTTAACTTGACCGATTCACAACTTGCTGACTTGACTTTCCAAGGGTTACTGGGGCCGATAAGAGAGATATTTTCTATACAGGACTTTGAGAGCTTGGCTCATCCAATTCAAAAGGTATCGACTCATGAACAAAGGTTTTAGGAGACAAAGAGGTTTATTAGGAAAGCCAACAATGTCAACAATATTTATAGTTATGAGTCAGAATCAGATGATGAAGACCCAGAGATTGGTTTGGCAGAATGGTCGAGAAACAAGAAGACAATTGTTTGCCAATGGGTCAAGGACAATGGAAAAGAAAAAAGATATGATTTTGATATCAATAAAGCTGATAGGATATTTGATCTATTATTGTAAGAGAAACAAATCCAACTTTCAGTAGGACATGTTATTCCATTGGTTGAAGAATTGAGGAAAAGGAAGTATTGTAAATGGCATAACAAAGGATCTCACCATACCAATGAATGCAAAATGTTTAGGCTGCAGATCCAATCGGCTATAGAACAAGGCAGAATCAAGTTCAGGAAGCTAATGAAGATTGAAGGCAATCCTTTTCCTGTAAATATGGTCCAAACCAATGAAGCCGATAAGAGGTGTTATCGGAATTTTCAACAAAATAGATTTAATTCTACCAAGTTGGTCAGCAAATACCAGAAGAGATAAGGCAGGCAGATCAAGTCTATTCTCAAGAAAATGAAGTTTGTTTTGATCCTCATTGGAGATGTGAATTCTTCAGGTTTTACTGGAATGAAGGGATGATATTGCCATCAATTGAAGATTGTCCAGGCTGCAGTGATGCAGATGCAATATACCAAGGTAGTTCTTGTCAACCAAGCAGTCCAAGGATCGAGAATCGGCCGATGTAGAAAAGATTGTCAGTACACCGACGTTTAGGGCCAATTCATTAAGATTATTTCAAGGATGAAGATGAAGAGCAGCGGAAGCAAGTACAAAACCGTCAATGGTGTCCATATGAAATTTTTACTAAATATCATGAGATGCCAGGACTTAGCTGATCTATAATAGAACATCGACTTCCTATTAAACCAGGATATCGGCCATATAAATAACCTCAAAGACGATTCAAGCCTGAGATGTATAGTGCTATCAAGGCAGAGATTACAAGTCTTTATGAAGCCAATTTTATAAGGCCTTGCCAATATGCTGAGTGGGTTTCAAATATAGTATCAGTGATCAAGAAAAACGAAAAGCTTAGAGTTTGCTTTGATTTTAGAGATTTGAACAAAGCTACACCTAAGAATGAATACCCAATGTCGATTGCTGATTTATTAGTTGATGCAACATCTGGATATAAGATTATTAGTTTTATGGATGGCAATGCAGGATACAATCAGATATTTATGGCTGAAGAAGATATTCATAAGGCTGCTTTTAGGTGTCCTGGTGCAATCTTGTATTAATGGGTTGTAATGACTTTTGGTTTGAAAAGTGCTGGTGCTACATATCAAAGGGCTATGAATTATATTTTTCATGATCTCATTGGTGTATTGGTTGAAATTTGTATTGATGGTGTGGTTGTGAAATCTAAAGAGATTGATGAACATATAGCCGATTTGAGAAGAGTGCTGGAGAGAACAAGAAAGTATGGTTTAAAGATGAATCCTAACAAATGCGCTTTTGGTGTATCGGCTGGACAGTTTCTTGATTTTCTAGTGCATGAAAAGGGATTGAGATAACATAGAGGAGTATAAATGCTATCAAAGATATTGAGCCTCCACAAAATAAAACCAAGTTGCAATCCTTGATCGGCAAGGTTAATTTTGTAAGGAGATTTATTTCTAATTTATCAGGGAGAATTGAGCCCTTTACTCCATTGTTAAGGTTCAAAGCCAATCAAGAGTTTGTTTGGGGAGAAAAACAGCAGAAGACATTGGATAATATCAAGGAATATTTAAGTTCACCTTTAGTATTGATGCCACCTCAGAAGGGGATTCTATTCAAGCTTTACTTGTCAACCGATGAGAAGTCTATCGGCTTAGTTTTGGTTCAAGAAGTTGAAGAAAAAGAAAGAGCAATATTTTACCTTAGTAGAAGGCTTTTGGATGCAGAG
The DNA here is from genome assembly GCA_008326285.1 of Oryza officinalis. NCBI lineage: Eukaryota > Viridiplantae > Streptophyta > Magnoliopsida > Poales > Poaceae > Oryza > Oryza officinalis. The sequence goes on from BDMV01000009.1 coordinate 3,634,480, forward strand.
ACGAGGTATACCCCTATTGAGATGTTGTGCTTATATTTATATTTTTCATGTACGAACTTAAGGCATTATCAACTTTCAAATGAGTGCATAATAGTTTGTAAGGCTGATGTAATCAAATATATGCTATCGGCTCCAGTCCTAAAAGGTAGAGTTGGGAAGTGGATTTTTGCTTTAATAGAATTTAAGCTTAGATATAAATCGACTAAGGCAGTAAAAGGACAAGCAATTGCCGATTTCATCGTTCAACATTGAGGCGAGTCGATTGATTATATTGAGATGATGCCTCGGACGTTGTTCTTTGATGGATCTGTTTGTACGCATGGTTGTGGCATCAGTTTGGTAATTATATCGCCTAGGGGGCAAGTTTTGAGTTTGCCTTTACAATCAAACCTTATTGTACAAATAATCAAGCTGAATATGAAGCAGTGCTTAAAGGTTTGCAGCTCTTAAAGGAGGTTAAGCCTGATGCTATTGAGATTATTGGTGATTCTCTGTTGGTGAACAATCAGTTGTTAGGGAAATATGAGTGCAAGAATGAAGTCTTGAGAGTTTATAATGAAAAATGTCAAGAGATGATGAAGAATTTCAAGGTTATTACTATGAAGCATATCCCTAGAGAACAGAATATTGAGGCCAATGACTTAGCTCAAGGTGCATCGGGTTATAAGCCGTTGTTGAAAGATGTTGATATTGAGATTGCAGAGGTTAATGCCGATGATTGGAGGTATGATATTATTAATTATTTAAAGAATCCTTCTCAATCGGCGCTAAGAAAATCAAAGTATAAGGCTTTGAAATATGTTTTGCTTGATAATGATTTGTATTATCGGATGATTGATGGTGTTTTGCTTAAGTGTTTAAATTTGGAAGAAGCCAAGGTTGTTATGTGTGATGTGCATGAAGGAATTTATGCTACACATCAATCGGCTCAAAAAATGAGGTGGTTACTTTGAAGGGTTGGATATTTTTGGCCAACAATGTTGGAGGATTGCTTTAAATATTACAATGGATGTCAAGATTGTCAGAAGTTTGGAGCAGTCCAAAGAGTGCCAGCATCGGCTATGAATCCAATTATCAAGCCTTGGCCGTTCAGAGGTTGGGGAATTGATATGATCGGCCAGATTAATCCAATATCAAGCAAGAGACATAAATACATTTTAGTGGCAACAGATTATTTCACGAAGTGGGTTGAAGCAATTCCTTTGAAGAAGTTTGATTCCAAAGATGCTATCGAATTGTTAAGGAGCATATAATTTATCGGTTTCGGATTTCATAGATAATAACAACAAATCAGGGATCTATCTTTGTAGCCGATGAGTTTATTCAGTTTGCTGATAGTATGGGTATCAAGTTGTTGAATTCTTCTTCTTATTATGCACAAGCTAACAGGCAAGCTGAGGCTTCTAACAAGAGTTTGATCAAGTTGAGTAAGAGAAAGATTGCAGAGCAACCTAAGAAATGGCATACTACTCTAGCCGATTTGCTGTGGACTTATCGGATGGCATGTCATGGAACTAGACAAGTGCCACCTTATTAGCTTGTATATGGACATGAGGCTATTTTACCTTGGAAGCTAACATCGGCTCAAGAAGAATTTCTTTACAAAATGAGTTATCAGCCGATGATTATCATAGTCTGATGATTAATGACTTAGAAGTTATGGTACAAGTCCGATTGCGTGCTTTAGAGAAAATTAAAAGAGATAAGGAAAGAGTTTCAAGACATGATAATAAAAAGGTTGTGCCAAAGACTTTTGAGGAAGGAGAACTTTTTTGGAAGTTGATTTTGCCGATAGGGACAAGAGATAATAAGTTTGGAAAGTGGTCACCTAATTGGAAGGATCCTATTGAATTCATCGTTGTGTGCCCAAAAATGTATATTTGCTTGAAGGTCTTGATGGAGATGTTTTTCGGAAAGCTTTGAATGGAAAATATTTGAAGAAGTATTACCCAAGTGTTTGGATCAATTCATAATCAGTTGTTTAGCTGATATGTGATAAAGACGATGTACGGTAACATCGCTTCAAGATGGCCGATATGTATTATCGCCCTTAGACCAAAAATAAAATTAGACATAGAAGGTGCAAGTGTGGAAGCCAAAATCGGCTATGAAGCCGTTGAATATATTACCCAAATGTTTTGAGTGTTCCAAGACAAATATATCAAAAGTTTAAAGTTTTTACATCAACTCAAGAAGTTTTGGATTGCCGATATCGCACGCAGGTGGATTTGATCAACTTCTTCAATAATTTTAATGTCATTGGCATCTGTTGCTGGGACTAGCTTCAAGGCTTTGTTTTGTGTTGCCAAGTGTTTGGCTGATGCCTTGAGTTTTGCTCTTTGGTTTTCAATGTCCTTTGGGAGATCGGCTAATTTCTACTTCTCTTGGATGATCTCCTTGCAAGTTAGCTCTAGCTTGGCCAAGAGATCGGCTTTCTGTTGTTCCAGCTCGACAATACGTTTTTGGGTTATCTCTGGACTAGTCTTTAGCTCATCAAGCTTGGCCTTGTTTTCATTCACTTGCTATCTGCTACTTTGAAGGGTTGATTCCAAAGTATTGAGCTCAAGACGATCTGTAAGCCTTTGTTTCGCTCTCTGGACCTTGATTTGATGCGATTCAAGAGAGGCTGCCGGAGATAGGGCATCGATTACTTTATCAGGCAACTGGTCTTGAATTTCTTGAAACCTACCCCTGATTGGCCCGCTGTTAGCAACTAAGGCGTCCAAGGAGGCATTGAGCCAATTAGTGACATCCAGCAATTGGGCTCTTAAGCCTTCAGAAATTGGGGATTTGGCTTTGCTGGTGGTTTCTTCATCATCCTTATCCAAGAATTGCCTTATATCAAAAGAGAACATATCGGCCAAATTCTACAAAAGGAAATTGATGGTTAAGAGATAACAGGGTTGAGCCGATGAGGAATGCTTTTCATAAGATTTACCTGGGCCATCGGCGCAGCAGTAGCTTTTTCTTGTTCTTCTACATGGTGGCTACCAGTGGCAGAAGGGCTTGATCACTTGGCGTTGGGCGATGAGAAAAGCCAATGAAGCTTTTGGCTGAAAAGGAAATAAGTATTAAATATTTCTATATCGGCTGATGTTGATAAGCTTGAAAGGTTTTGAAGATTACCAATGCTACTAGAGAAGCTTGAAGGCTTGGAGACGAGGGGGCATCGGGAAGCTTTTGTCCTTAGCCATAGCCGATACAATCTTGGGCTACAAAAAGCAAATGTTAGTGATATATTGAGAAGAGTTAAATCTGAAGATGAATTGTATTTTACCTTCACCTTGTGAATTGTTCCACATTGGCATGGTTGAGGTGAAGCTTGGACATCTGACTTGGCCGATGGTTTTGTGGGAGTAGCTACATCGGCCGGCCTTGGATCGGCTATGGTTTGATCTTTAGCATCACTCATATCGGACGCAGCTTTATCAATTTCTTCCTCCATGATTGCTTCATCCATGAATTCCTCGACGTCAGAGTCAAGAGGAGGATTGCTATTAGCAGGGTTTTTGGGGGATGCAGCTTTTGGCTTCTTTGACAGTTTCTTGATGGCTGGTCGCTTGCGCTTCCCACCGGCTTTGGGTATCGACTCTTTGATTTGGCCTTGTAGGAAAGATGCCACTGTAGGAGCGGCAAAGCTGATGATGGAGGGGGCGATATCTCCTGATGGCATCAAGGACGGCACATAGACGATCGACTGACCACTTGTACTGTGAGAAGGAGGAGAATTGCTGACAGCCTGCAAGGAAAAGTGTGTTAGATGATTTCGAGGATAAGTTTGGGATTGATTGAAACGGGAAGGAAAATGATGTACCTGAGAGCTAATAGATGGGATAACTGTGGTCAAGTAGAAGCTAGCCGATAGGTGAAATAAGTGCTTCTTCCATTCACTCGACCACTTGTCAAAGAGTTGGCTTCTTAGAAGATGAATGTTGACATGGTTCAAGGATCCAAGTATGGGGCCCTCAATGTTCAAGATCCTGTCCATTTGGAGAGCCGATGTCACAATGCCCCTTGTCTGGATTTTTCTTGCAAAGTACAAACTAATGGGAAGCTGACCTAGACCAAGTTGTCTTGCAGCCAAGGTTGGATGATAGAATTCATAAGATACTTGAGATATCCCTGTTGGGAGAATGCATGGGGAGATGGCCGATACAAAGTTGTCTCTTGAGCTTGGGTCTGCTGCATCGTTCAAGTCATTAAGCCTAAGATCGGTTGGGAGTTCACAATCTGTGAAGCTGTTGTAGGGGAACTAGGCCCTTGCAATCTTCGAGAAACAATTGTAAAATTGATCGAACCACATTTGAAAGGTTTCAGCTGATGGCCCTGATCCTGGGTAGGCCGATGCTCCTTCACCAAAAGACATACATCGGTGGGTGTTGGCTTCTTCATCGTCAGAGTGGTTTGATGGAAAGCTTAATGAATATGGGGAGGGGGCTGGGGTTCTCTCAGCCACATTGATGGTATACAGGTTTAACCATAGCTGCAGGAACCACCAAGGACCTCCATAGCCGATAGAGTTCCCTGTTAGGAGTTTGGCTGTTGATTGACTCAGCATTTGATACACAGCTCCGAGCAAGTATTTTCCCAAGGGGAAGGATTTCTTCTCCACTAAAGCCTGAGCCAAGTGTTGCATATTTGCTGTCAGACCACAGGTTGATCCGCAGAAGATAAATCTCTCTAGCCAAAGATTGAGGAAGGCTATGTGTTCTCTGTCTATGACTGGGCCTGTGCCGATGTGCTTAGCTATATATCCTGACTAGCCGCCTACATTCTTGGTTGACAACTTATGATCACACTTAATTTTCAAAATAAAAGGATTAGCCGATGAGATGATGTCCAAGACAATAAGCATTTTAATGTCCAGTAAAGTGGGTGTCATCGGTCCTTGACCAAATAGAAAGACATTGATAGTATCGGACCAGAAATAAGCAACCGATGACAACATGGGTTCATTCTTTTTCATATCGGCCAAGGACAGGGCCATACATTGGGCTATTCCTATTTCTTCCCACATAGCTTGCTTGGCAGTCGATATTCTTTTGTACCAGTTTCTCTATCCATCCAAATGTGAGAGCCAGGATGAAAATACAGTCTGCCAATCGACTAGGTTGGACTTTGATTGTTTGTAAGGAATCCTCTTGGTTTCAGCATTGATGAGGTAGCATGGGTCTGTATCGTCCATCGGGCCAAGAAAGTAATGGGTTGGTTCTTTCAAAACAGGGATGACAATTTGGTCTCTTAGGTGCTACGATTGAGGAAAAAGGGGAAGAAATAAAAGATTTGCTAAGAAAGACGATCCAAGAGCATAATTCAACCTAAAACAGAGGCGATGAACAAAAGAAGTCGATAAAGCTTAAAAGTTTAAGGAGCGTACCAAGGGGACGTCGATGATGGTGGCCATTGAGCTCGGAGGAAGGAGAGAGCCCAGGAATTGATGGGGGTCGCCACTGGGGGGCTTGCATTGTCGGGGAGATCGCCAGAGAAGACAAGGAAGGCTTGCATTGTTTGGACGTTAATTGGTGATGAAATCAAGTAATGACGAGAAGTCTGGAACCGAAACCGTTAGTATTTATAGCGCAGAGCTGGTAATGGTCAAGACACAGTTGTTGGCGTAGAATTTCGACCCGTCAGATGTCAAAACGGGTTCCACGTTTCCACGGTGGCCTGTGAGATCTGCTTAGCTCCAGTGCAGGTCCAATGGCTTGCCTAGGTGTTTTTAGGGCGTGCCAGTTGATTTGATCTACAATCAACAAGAATAAACAAGTAAACTACATTAGTAAACGATGGCCGATCGGCCGATAGGCCGATGTCGCATCGTGAGAGCCTAACCGATAGGGCAAAGCTGTATCGGCTTGCTTAAAGATATATTGGTAATAAGATTAAAATACAGATCTATCCTCATCGACCTCTATCAGCATGTTGGTATTGATTTGACGGCATCAGCGATGAGGGATGTAAAAGATAAATATACTAGCTAATACCCTAGTGTGAACTTGTATGAACCAATCGGCCTGTATTAGATAAGACCAATAGAAGAGTTTTAAGACCAATCTGTAACAAATATATTTATATCTGTCGATCCACTCATACAAGTGACAAGTGACAAGTACATATAAAAACATAAAGTAATCACATGTATTAGATAAGACCGGCTGAAACCCCAATACTATCCTTAATTACGATCAAAAACAGGCCTTGAATTAGATTTGAAAACAGGACTAAGGTCGATAGCAACTCAAAGTGTGAATTGAGAACTAACACAAAGAAAATCAAGCTGTTGATCGCCTTTGGGGATGGTGAATGTTTTGAAGGATCTAGATAAGCAAAGTAATTAGACCATCATCGGCATCAAACCCTAAAACGAGTTTATTGCTGATGAAGCATAATTAAGAAGCTATACCAAGATCATCCAAGACATGATAAACGACGATCACATCAACAGGGCTAAACGTATCTAAAACGACACGCTAGCCCCGACAATGTAGATCGTCGGGTACGAACTCTTACCTCTGCTCTGGGGAAGCAAGAACTCGCTGGAAGTTAACCTCTTGCGAGGGTGGCGATGCGCCGAAAGTAGATTGAACTATTGATTGTTGAATATTGATTGAGAGAGCTTCTATGTACAAACTATCGGGATATTTATACCCGTGATTTACAATATTGTCCAGATAGGACACGATTTTATCTTTAACTAACAAACAAGTCCTTACGGCGGACTCTTGCCATAAATTAGATCAAATCTACTCTACTTCCTAATTAAGAGATACAATTGCCTAAAACCGGGCCTTATCCCTATTTGGCAATCTCCTTTGAAGCCTAACTCAAGCCCAAACCGAGCCCACGTTACCTCGATCAGCTTCCTGCCTCCATCGGCCGATGGCTGCATTGAACCCGCATCGGCCTATACGGTCCTTCTGCTGACGCTCGACCTGGTCCGATGCACCACTGAATCCGATATGGAACCCGGTCCGACTCTGGCTTGTTCTGATAACGTAACCGATTCGACTTACATTGCTCTTCCTTCTCTGCATCGGTTTTCTCTTTCCTCTCCGAGTAGATTACAAAAATCTGCTGTTAACACATGCCCCCCAATTCCACTTCATTATATAATGTGGCGGAATTAGCTCTGAGGAACCCATCGACTTCTTCGCTAGGGTTTGCTCAAAAACCACGCAGATCCAGATTCGCATCCTTCCTCCGCCGTCTTCCTCGCGCAGTTCCTCATTAGCTGTTAGCGCCTTTCAATCCTGGCGACCCCTCGGCGTCCTCCAGCATCGACCTCCTCAACGGCGACCTTCCCAACAGCATCCATGGCATCCTTGTCGTTCTACGCCTCTGAGATTCCTGAGGTAAATCAATCCTTCTTCAAAGCTACATTTTCATTTTCTCGCCGAGATTTTTCAAACTAGGGTCTCCGCCCTTGCCCCCGGGGTCTTATTTTCATTACTGTTTATATGCCGTAGGTCTTCAAGAACCAGATTTTGATCCCCACAAATGACAAATCACACCGATTCCTTTTGGGTCCCATGGGCAACTCTGACCCCACCTGGCTGATAAACGCGGAATCGACCAGAATCCCCTTCAAGCAAACAAAGCCCAACGTCTCCTCCTGGAAGCATACCTTTAGATCCTGGCCGTCGAAGCTCAATGGGTACAGAACCTGGTACAAGAGGATTGCCGCAGCCAAGCAGGTCCATTGGGATGAGATTGGAATCGGCCAGTGCCTTGCTCTGTCGCTAGCCGATACCAAGAAGAACGAACCTCCCATCTCAGCAGCCACTTATTTTTGGTCTACCACCTTGAATGCCTTCCTGTTCCGGCAAGGTCCGATGACCCCTACACTGATAGATATCAAGATGCTGACAGGCTTGGATATTCTCTCTGAGATCAACCCTTTCAACCTCCTCATTAACAGCAGCCATAAGTTGAAAACCAAGAAAATTGGATGCTGGTTTGGGTATATATCTGAGCACATGGAGCAAGGGTCTGTTTCAGAGAGGGAACATGTAGCTTTTTTGACTTTATGGTTGGAAAGATTCATCTTCTGTGGATCAACCTGTGGGCCTACTCTGAACTGCCAACATCTAGCACAAGCCCTGGTTGAAAAGAAGCAATTTCCTCTGGGCCGATACCTCCTTGGGGCAGTCTATCGGCTCCTTTACTCTGCCACTCAAGATCTGATGTTGAATCGGACAGTGGCGCATGGAGGTCTATGGTGGTTTATCCAGCTCTGGCTAACTATCTACACCAACACCATGGTCGATCGGCCTCCGTTATCGGACTCGGTCTTCCCATCGGACTATAGTGACAACGAAGATCCCTCATCCAGGCGATGTATGTCCTTTGGAGAAGCGGCTTCAGTCTATCCCGGAGCTGATCAATCAGCCGAAGAAATATCCACCTGGTTCGTCCGATTCTACACCGGCCCCCATCAGTCAAGATGGACATGTTTTTTTATTCCTCAGAATCTGAATTTGAGCTTCCCTCCGATCTGACCTTGGACCAGCTGAACGACGATATGGTTTCAAGGGAAATTTTTCTGATCAGCATCACTCCATGTCTGCTCCTAGTAAGCATTTTTCAGGGCAGAAGCACCAGCCTATCATATGAGTTTTATAACCCCATGGTAGCTGCCAGACAATGTGGGCTTGGACAGCTTCCAATCAGCTTGCACTTCCATAGGCTGTTAGAGAGCAGGGGCACGGTCTCATCAGCGCTAATCATGAGCAAAGTCTTGGAAACCAGAATCCCAAACTTGGGGGACTGTGACCGATTGTGGTTGAGTGCCTTCATCCATATCAGCTTCCAATCATGGTGCCAGGAATGGGCTACTCACATCTTCCATCAATCGGCCAGATTTTATCTGACAGAGCTTATTGACAATATCAGCCCCCAAGTCCCTGACGCCCCAGTTCCATCTGTCAGCAACAGTGGGCAAAGAATATCCTATGCTCTGGTTATGGCCCCATCAGGAAAGGCTATTATGGAATCAATTATCGGCCTTACTGCTCCAAGGGTGTCATCACTACTCCAAGGGCCAACAATCAAAGAAACTTCCAAGAGGAAAGCGCCGGTAAAGGAAAAAACTCAGAAGCCCGGCAAAAAACCTAAAACCGACGACCAGGCCGATCTCGATGAGCTGGACCCCTCTGTGGAAGAATTCCTGGATGACCAAGTAATGGAGGAGGAGGTCGACACAACAGCTGCTACCACACCTGAAGATCAACGTCCATCGGCCACCACTGCTAAAGAGCCATCGGCCAGACCGACAAGAGAGCCATCGGCCACAATTACTGCAGATCCACCGACCGATGATCAAGCTGACGCTGCTCAACCCAGGAGAACCAGACACGCAGTCCGCAAGGTTAGTACAAACTTCCCTATGTAATCTTTCAACTTTAATTCGCCGGTTTATTCCAACTTGATTTTTGCCAGGTGATTGCATCATCCTTACTCAAAGAAAGGACTCAATCGGCCCCATTACCAAGAACCAAGAAAGCCACCATGAAAAAGCATGAACAACTCAAGGCCCGATTGAGAACTCCATCTCCTTCTCCACCACCTTCTCCAGTTACCTCAGTAAGCACCAATCTACCTGCCTCATCTTCTCAATAATGCATGTCTGATCATCACATTCTTATCTTATTCCTTAGCCGCGAGCTCCGACGCCCTCACCATATCGGCCAACCCCTTCGCCCGCCATTTCAGAACGGCAACATGAAGCCGATGCAACCACAGTCGATGTCCCACCGCAGGTAAACCGGACTACTTTGTGCCTCCTGCCGATTTTAGCTTGACTGAATTAACTGTGTCTTGTCTTGACGATTGCAGACTTTAGCCGACATGCTTTCGACATCGGCCAATTTCTTGATGACGAAGACAAGGAGCCACCCAGCACAGCCAAGCCATCGGTCTCTGAAGAACTGAAAAGACAGCTGTCCGACATTGCTAACCGGCTAGAGTCATCTTTAGAGTCGCTGGTGGAGAATTGTAATCCAATCAGGAGTAGGGTATAAGAAATTCAAGATCAATTGCCTGAAGACCTGATGGAAATCCTGACACCAGCCATCTTCTTGGAGCAGTACCACTTCAAGCTTCACAGGGCTAAAGAGAGAATTGCAGAAAGGCGGGAGTGCGAAGGCTTGGAATCGGCCTTAACTGCCAGCAAAAACCAAGTTACCTCTGACAGGACTAAGCTGGACGAGTTGGTCGTTGAGCCGATCGCCTTGAACAAAAAGCTTGAAGAACTCCGTTGCCTTGAAACAGATCTGCTGATGAAGCTAGAAGCAACTCGTAAAGAGATCCAAGAAGTTGAAGTCAAGATAGCTGCATCCCCAAAGGCCATAGAAGACCAAACTGCAAAGCTAAAGGCATCGGCCAAGTATCTTGCAACCCTGAGTAAGTCCCTAAGGCAATTCCAAGGTCGACGGCCAATGACGCTCAGACGATAGATGACATAGATCAAATCCGTCGCAAGGCCATCACAGCTATCCAAAGCTTCATAAGCTAATGTAATATACTTTTGTTTTTTTTCTTGTAAACAGATAACTTCGTTTTTCCAATATATCTCATTGGCCAAGTAGCCGAATATGATCTGAAACATTCTATCTGAAAAAGCTTTCGAAGTCCACAAATTTTGTAATCCATCCGATAAATTTGAAGAAAGAATTGCTGAGTATATATATGCCCCTCAAATTTTGAAAGATGAGGACTCGTGTTGTAAAATTTGAACTAAGGGCGATACTATGTATCGGCCATCTAAAGGCGATGCATCAAACATCGGCTATCGTCAGTAATCGGCTGGCAAACCGATCATGAGTCGATCCAAATGCTTGGGTAGTATTTCTTCAAGTATTTGCCATTAAGCGCTCTGCCATAAACCTCTCCATCTAATCCTTTTAATAAATATGCATTGTGAGGAGCACATCGATGAATTTGAAAAGGACCTTCCCAGTTAGGTGACCACTTGCCGAATCTGTTGTCTCTAGAACCAATCGGCAGTATCAATTTCCAAACAAGATCCCCCTCTTCAAACGACTTGGCTACAACCTTTTTGTTGTAATGGCGAGCGACTCGATCTTTATCTCGCTTGATTTTCTCCAAAGCCCGTAATCGCACATGTGCCAAGTCATCCAGCTCATCAACCATAAGATTGTGATACTCATCGGCTGTTAAGTCGTCCTGCAACGCAACCCTTCTTGAGCCGATGTTGGTCTCCCACGGCAACACAGCTTCATGTCCATAGACCAGCTGATAAGGCAGCACTTGAGTTGCACCATGGCAAGCCATCCGATACGCCCAAAGGGAATCGACCCGCGTTGTATGCCACTGTCTCGACTGTTCAGCAATCTTCCTCTTGATCAACTTGATTAAACTCTTATTAGAAGCTTCTGCCTGCCCATTAGCTTGCGCATAATATGGAGAAGAATTCAGCAGTTTGATACCCATACTATCGGCAAACTCAACAAACTCATCGGACACAAAAATTGATCCTTGATCTGTCATCAGCGTCTGTGGAAGTCCAAATCTATATATAATATGTTCCTTAACAAACTGGATAGCGTCCTTAGAGTCGACATATAAATTATATGGAACGGCCTCAACCCACTTCGTAAAGTAATCCGTGGCCACTAAAATATACTTATTGTCACAACCCTAATTTTTCATGCAAGGTATTTAAGGATTTGCTTATCTCTAATTGTTGGTGCATATCTAAATAATTTCCTTCAGTTGGTGCATCAAAATAATTTTTGGAAAAACGAAAAATCAAAACCGTAATCGGCAAAATAGTTAAACATCCCATATGTGTATTTTCTCACATAGGAGTGTTTATGGTATATAATTTCTTCAATTACTACACTATTTATCAGGAATTAAAATATTTTTTCCAGAATTTATTTTGTAGGTTTTGACATTTTAAAAATTCAATCAAATTTCGGCTGAAATGAATTTCTTTATTTTACTGAGATTAAAATATAAATTATTTTTGTGTGAAACCAAAGAAAATGGAACCTAGGTATTTTTATCTACCACCAGAAAAATCTACATTATTTTATTTTGCACAGAAATTAAGTTTTGGAATTTTTAAATAAGGGAGAAAGAAAAATAAAAGGGGAAACACTAATATTTGACAAGTACTGTGTTCACCAGATTATCTACTCATGCTCTCTCTCTCCTTTGCTTAGTATTCTTCACCCTAGACCCACATGGCAGCTGCAAGGGTTAGCTCTCACTCGGTAGAAAATGTTTCTCCACCGCTTCAACAGAGAGAGAGAGAGAGGCGAGAGAGATCGACGCCGGAGCTGCTCGACGCGTGTCTACCGCCGTGGCGACCACCGAGCTCGCCCTTGACCTTCCCAGAGCTTCGTCTCCTCTTCCATTTCGCCACTGTGCCGAGCAAACCGAGAGGGAGAGTGTCCAGAGCCCTTTTTCCTTTCCATCCTCCTTTTCGCCGTGAAGAAGACGACCACCGCCGCCGTTCTTGAGCCACGGTAGTCTCACCTCTTCTGCGTTCTAGTAACCTCACAAGACACCGAGTCCATCCCTGTTGACCTCACTTTCTGTCGTACAGTGTGGACGCCGGAACGCCACCGCGGATACCGAAGCTCTAGAGCGCCGTCGTCGTGACATCTACGTCGTTCGGCCGATCCTGTCCAAACCAAGCCAAGCCGCCGCGCCATCGTCATTAGCTCGATCTCAGGAAGAGGCCGACCGGAGGAATCGAACCACGAAGCCGTGGAGAAGGAGATCGGCCGTTTCTTCCCCAATTCCGGCCGCCGGTTATCGTCGTCGATTACTCGTTCTTCGGTGAGCCCCGACGCGATTCCTTACTCGGGTAGCATCCTTGTGTGATCCTTGAGCCATTCCTCAACTCCCCTTAGCAGATCATCGGCCGAGGACCGTTGTCGTCCAGAAACAGAAGGTTTGCGCCGCCGCCGAGTCGATTCCTCCATCGCCGTAGCCATTCGAGCTTCGCCGACTCAATCCATCTCTTTGGTAAGTCTCCAGGGACCTTGCAGAGTCTCGGGCATGCATTAGTTCGCACGGAAGTGAGCCGTAGCTCCACTTGCACCTGCACACCGAACGTCACCGCCGCCTGCGCCGTCGTTGCCATGGATCCCAACCACCGCAGCTAGTGAGAAGACCACCGATGGTTTCGCCTTGAGTCCCTCTTCATTTTCTCTTATTGCCACCTCGGGAGATCAGCCACTGTTCGCCGTTGCCGCCGGCGAGAACGTCGCCGCTGAGCTGCTGCTCTGCCTCAAACCGCCGAGCCACTGACTTGTGGGCCCGTTTGAATTAGAGTTAAGGACTGCGGGTTCTAATCCAGAAACCCTAGGGGCTTTTCTGCAAAACTGCTTTCACTGACCTGTGGACCCCATGAGTTTTAATTTGGAAAATAATAAAGGAAATGAGTTAATCTTTATCTTTTCAACAGAAAATTATTCCAAACTTGTAAAATTCATATGAAATTAAATATAGCTCTTTTTGAGATGAAACCAACTCCAGTAGGTCCATAAAATTGTAAACTTTAATATTGTTTTATAAAATCATATGCTCACAGTAGAATATATCTTTCTAAAATTCAAATATGGTTTAGTTAGCATATAACTTGTAAAATTTGTAGAAAATTCATTTATGGACCAAATTTAGTGAACCAAATTTCTGTATATTCCTTAATTTGTACCCTTTAGGTTTATAAAATAAAGTTTTCCCAAATTCTTTTCAGAAAGGGTGATTAATTGTGAACAACATAAAAACATTTATTTTCCAACTAGGATTTAATTAATTTCTAGAAAATCACTAGTTAATCCCAAATTTATGAATCCACTGCTGTTTATCTTTGAATTATATACCTTTTGATTTGGATAAAAGGAATTTGACAAAACTACCTCCTAAAACCAATTTAAACAAATATCCTTTTCTCTTTTGTTGAATTTGTAAAATTCATAGCTAAATCATTTTAACTCCAAATGCAGTGAACCAAGTTTTGTTTAACTAGTCAGTTATTCTCTATGAATTAAAAATGATAGCATTTATAAAATATAACTAGAAAATGATAGAATATGTTATGGCTTACGGTAGTTCATATTTAATTATAAAAAAAGCCATTTTCAAAGTTTATGACCTGCTATTTTCTTAGCTTTCAAACCATAAATGTAAATGATATGATTTTTACTTCTAAAATAATTTTTTTTAAACTCTCTACTTACTGTATTTAGGCCATGTTTGACAGAGCATGTTGCATATGCATGTTTATTTGAATCTTATTTGCATTATTGCTTCTTCGCGGTAGATCCAGACGTTCCGGAGTACGTGGAACAAGGATCTGAATTGGAGTGTGATTTCTCGCAGCAGATAGGCAAGCATCTAAGCATATAGAATCCCTATTTTGCTAAAGTGATTTGATTGCAAAACGATATATATGCATGTGTTGTTTTATTACAAACTTGTCGGTAATGGTTAGAATTGGTTATACCTAATTGCTGCATATCCTTCCTTGTTTCGTTGTTGCCATTTATCCTTGTAACCTCGGGATGGAAATACTTGGGAAGGTTTACTTGTTTCCCGATGCTTAGCCCTGCTTAGATCTAGTAGTGTTTAAAATCGATGGATGGAGCTATCGATTGAACTTAATCACTATTTGCGATTTATGGGCATAAAATTTGACTACTTACACTAAATGGTTCATATGGAAAATATGTTTAACTTGGACGAGTGATAGGGCGATGAAGGGATGGTGGTTTTCCCTGATGCAAGTAGCCTCGTCTGGGTTGTTAAGGACCGAACATGTTGACCTCTATTCAAGCACCTTACGTACTACCACACGCCAGTATGGGACGGCTTGACTTAGTATTACGTTGCACTGTAATCATCTACGCTACACTGGTCAATCGTGAGGATGCTGCTCCTTTGGAGAACCCAGGTGTGCCGTGTTTTGGCAGGGGGTGTCTCCCACGATGGTGAGCCCGCCTTAGCCACATCACACACGCACGTGGCTAAGTCGTCGGGGGCCTAGGCGGAGTTTAGGTGATTGGGGTGGGACTAGGAAAGGGCATGTTATGAGCTCGTGTCACTTGTGAGTCACACCTGTGTGGTGGTGAAAGCATTTGATTCTTGTTCATTTCGTGTGGGTAAAGATGTACCCCTCTGATCAGAGTAAAACTATTCGAATAGCCGTGTCCACGGTTACAGGACGACCGCTTGATGTGCTAGCTCACTCATGTTAGCATCAAACCGGGTTAAATGGGTTGAATTAGTCTTGGATATGAGATGGTTATATTTGCAAACCATGGTTGGACAATGGTTGTCCATGGATGGTAATGAGTGCACCGGTTGTGCTTATTTATGACTGAATTTCGGATTATGCTAAGATGGAAAATTTATATTTGCAACTTATTATTTGCTGAACTAAATTGGTTTTCATGCAAAAACTAGAACCATTATACCATCTTCTAAGGTAGAAGCTTGCATACTCCTTTGTTATATGTATATGTTAATGAGTAAGTCTTGCGAGTACATTTTGTACTTAACCCGATGTCTGCAATTTCAGAAGAGGACGTTGGAGAACTTGAATGTTCTTACTACCCTACCGAGGGCGGTGAGGGTGGTGAGTAATCTTTTCAGCTTTACTCTTGCCCCGGTTGGTTGCCTTGTGGGTTAGTTGGCAAACCACGGGTTTTACTTTTGTTTATGTGAATTTATGAAACTTCCGCTGCTATAGTTTGTATTGTAAGATGGGCCTTAGAAACCCATTATGACATATGTATCTTGCTGTCCTTTATCCTTATTTATGCATTTGTGATGTTTATCAATTGCTTGCGATGAAAGTGCAAGGCTAGTCGCTTTTCCTAGGGACTAGCTAAGCATGATTATGAATTTTGAACAATTGAGATGTTGTAGAGCTCTCGCAATTTGAGTCAAGTCTCCTGAGATGTGTAACACATCTGGTCGCCACCTTCGTGTGGTTTGACGGGCATGTCTCAGGCTGAAGTTGATTGGCATGCGGAGTCCCAGCAATATCTCCTTTGCTCCTTATTCGGCATTATGGATTTTATATTGAATAGTGTTAATTTGTGATCATGGGCACATTGAGATATGAGTGACTATTTATGCGTGTATGGATCTCACTCATCCAAAATTATGTGGTGGTCACAAATTGCATTGAACGGTATATTTTCCGGGTGCCCACAGCGGTTGGTATCAGAGCAATGTTGACCGTAGGCTAGAGTTTAGCTTGGTGATTTGAAAAGAATTTGAAAAGATTCAACTTGAATTAGTTGTGAAAACCTTTAGGATGTGTGATCTTTTTACTTCTTATCTCATTCTAGAGTCCATACTCTCCTTACTCTCATTTTAACCCTTTACTATGATTTTAGTTGCAAAGTAAATCTCTACTTCTCTCTTTCAAATGATAGTTCGATATAAAATCCGGTAAAAATTATACAATGAAGTGTACTAAATGGTTCTTTACTTACCCATGAATCCACCATAAAAATCTTTTCAAGTTTCAAATGTTTATGACTCCTCTTCCCAATTTAAAAACATCAACAAGACGTGTTCTGGAATTCTGGACCAGCTGCTACTCAAGAATTTCTACAGAAAGATCCACTGACTATTTTCACTTGCCAATTTTTCTGGAGATCACCAACTTTACCAGGAAGCTAGATAAAAATTGCCAAAATTTTATCTCTTCTGTAGGTCTCTCAAAAAAATTCATGAATTGGCTGCTGTCCTGCAGTCCTAAAAATTTCAGACTCTAGTATTCTGAAAAATAAAATGTATAACCATTAAGAATACATCAAATAAATTATCAAAGGGTACTCCCAGTTAAGTAACGCTCATTAGAAAGCTATTTTGTAGTATTAGTGGCCATTTTTTATTGTTGGTTTATTTGGTTCTTTGTTCCATGCGGTTGATGTTTCTTTATTGATTGCATTGGAAAACTATGTCGCTTTCATGCTTCTTACTCAGGCTTTAAGTAGTGTGAGCTTGATTGGTGGTTAATGGATTTTCAGTTGATGCATCATGGCATGATAGATTAACCATGTCACCATTTTTGTGTATTGGTGATTGCATTCATGTTAGTGCGTAATTTAATTATAGATTCAATGTTGTCCAATATCCTTAGATTGTATCACCTCCTTTGTTCCTTGTCACTATTGGACTTTAACCTCTATGTGTCGATAGGATGACTCGTCCCAGTACTCGCTCCCAATCCCACAATGTTCCGGAGAGTTCCCGTAGCCGTGGTAATGAGCCACCACCTCCACCTACCATGGCCGATGTCTTGATGGCTGTGGAGCGCAACCGTCAAGCTCAGAATGATGCACTTCAGCAAATTGCAGCTAGTACCGCTGCTACTGCTGCACATTTTGCTCAAGCCATGGGCGGAGGCGGTCACCAAGCTGTCGGAGGGCTTTTTGACTTTCAACGTACTCAACCCCCGGTATTCACTCGCTCCGATGATCCTCTCGATGCGGATGATTGGCTTCGTACCATCGAGCGGAAGCTTACTCTTGCTCGCTGTCTTAATGCTGAAAAGACCAACATGGCAGTTGAGCAACTTCAAGGAGCAGCAGGTGCGTGGTGGGAAAATTTTGTTGCCATGCAACCTGTCGGTCATGCGGTCACGTGGGCTGAGTTTCGTGATGCTTTTCGTGCGGCGCACATTCCGAAAGGCATCATGGACCTTAAGCAACAAGAGTTCCTTGCTCTTACTCAAGACCGTAAGTCCATCATGGAGTATCTTCACGAATTCAATCATTTGGCACGTTATGCTCCAGACGATGTCAATACTGATACCGCAAGCAAAATCGTTTTATCAATGGGTTATCGGCGGAGATGCAACTTGAGCTTGCTGCTCATGTTTTCCCCAATTTTCAAGACCTTGTCAACGGGTCAGTGGTTGTGGAAAGCAAGATGAAAAAGCTTGAAAATGAGCGTAAGCGCAAGAGAGCTGCACAAGTTTCAGTCTCTGGTGGTTTTCAAAAACCTCGCATATGGCAAAAACCTCCTCAGCGGTTCCAATCTCCTCCACCACCTCGTCAACAAGGTTATGTGCCTCGTCCACCATAACAGCGGTTTCCACCTCCTATGGTTAGAAATCAACCAGCAAATCGTCCCTTGTATCGTCCAAATGTCAACTGTTATACTTGTGGGCAGCCGGGGCATTATTCTACCAAGTGCCCAAACCGCGGTCGTGTTACACCAACCAATACCACAAGACCAGCACCGACGCATCTTAATCAACCTCCCAAGCCAGCTCCTCAGGGCCAACAAGTTTCCAAGAAGGGTAGAGTGAACTATGTCACTACCGAAGAGGTTTCCAACGCACCAGACGTTCTTGTCGGTACGTTACTTGTCAACTCTTATCCAGCTAGTGTATTGTTTGATTCTGGAGCTACACATTCTTTTGTTACAAAGAGTTTTGCTTTAGTTCATGGGCTTACACTTAGCAAGTTACATCCACCTCTACTAGTTGAAACACCGGGTTCTGAAATAAGAGCGGAATATATTAGTCGTGATACCAAACTTCTTGTGCAAGGGGTAGGATTCAGTGCTGATTTAATTATTCTTCACACTAAGGGTTTAGATGTCATCTTAGGCATGGATTAGCTACACAAAAATCAGGGGATCATTGATTGTGGTCGCCATCATATCCTTCTTACAAGTACCACCGGTGAACCAATCACTCTTGTTCTAAATGATCATCCACCCCAACTCAATTCTCTTTCGGGAGTCTCAACCACTGAGCTTGCTAATGTACCAGTGGTGTGTGAATACCCAGATGTCTTTCCAGAGGAATTACCAGGTATGCCACCTGACCGAGAAGTGGAATTCGTTATTGACTTGGTACCCGGAACAGCCCCGATATCAAAATGACCCTACCGAATGGCTCCAAATGAGTTGGAAGAATTGAAGAAACAACTCTCAGAGCTACAGGCAAAAGGTTTTATTCGTCCTAGCTCTTCACCTTGGGGATGCCCGGTTCTGTTCGTTAAGAAGAAAGATGAAAGTTTACGGATGTGTGTGGATTATCGTCCATTGAACGAAGTCACTATTAAGAACAAGTATCCACTTCCCCGAATTGATGATCTCTTCGACCAATTAACTGGAGCCCATGTATTCTCCAAGATTGACCTGAGATTGGGCTACCATCAAATTAAAATCAGATCAGAGGACATTCCAAAGACAGCCTTCTCTACTCGCTATGGCTTGTATGAGTATACTGTTATGTTTTTTGGTTTGACAAATGCCCCTGCCTACTTCATGAATTTAATGAATTCAGTTTTCATGGAGTATCTTGATGAGTTTGTGGTCATCTTCATTGATGATATTCTCATCTATTCCAAGTCCATAAAAGAGCATGAAATTCATCTTCGACTAGTCTTGGAAAAATTACGCGAACACCGTTTGTATGCCAAATTCAGCAAGTGTAAGGAAGTTGGTTTTCTTGGTCATGTGTTATCGGAAGGCGGAGTTTCTGTTGATCCTAGTAATGTACAAAAGGTATTGGATTGGAAACAACCCCAAAATCCCACTGACATCCGGAGTTTTCTTGGCTTAGCCGGTTACTATCGCCGGTTCATCGAGAATTTCTCCAAAATTGCTCAACCTATGACCCAATTGTTGAAGAAGAATAAAAAGTATGTATGGTCAGATGAATGTGAAGCAAGTTTTAAAATATTAAAGGAGAAATTAACCACCGCTCCTGTCCTTGCCTTACCCGATATCCATAAGAACTTCGATATCTATTGTGATGCATCCCGTCTAGGACTGGGTTGCGTACTCATGCAAGAAGGTCGAGTTGTGGCATATGCGTCACGACAATTGAGATCTCATGAAGTGAATTATCCGACTCATGATTTAGAGCTTGCTGCTGTTGTTCATGCTCTCAAAATTTGGCGACATTTTCTTATCGGCAATCGATGTGAAATCTACACCGACCACAAAAGCCTCAAGTATATCTTCACCCAATCAGATCTGAACTTCAGACAAAGAAGATGGTTAGAACTTATTAAAGACTATGATATGGGTCTACACTATCACCCGAGGAAGGCTAATGTTGTTGCCGATGCATTGAGCCGAAAACCGCAATGCAATTGCTTGTGGATAACACCCCGATCGAAGACTCTATGTTCTGATATTCTAAAACTTGGTTTGGAAATGGTGCCACAAGGTTTTCTTGCTACTCTAGAGGTAAAACCTACTCTTTTCGATCAGATCAAAGAAGCCCAAAAAAATGACAAGGGTATGGAACAAATTCGTGCCAAGATCTCGCAAGGTCTAGCGAATTGTTTCTCGGAGGATAATGATGGTATCATATGGTTTAAGAAACGATTGGTTGTGCCTAAAAACCAGGAGTTGAGACAATTAATCCTTAAGGAAGCTCATAACTCCCCATTCTCTATTCATCCTGGAAGCACAAAAATGTACCAAGATCTTAAGCAACGGGTTTGGTGGACCCGAATGAAACGGGATATCGCTCGATATGTCGCAGAATGCGATACTTGTCAAAGGGTAAAAGCCGAACACCTGCGACCAGCGGGTACACTTCAACCCTTACCCATTTCATTGTGGAAATGGGATGAAATCGGTATGGATTTTATTACCGGTTTAGCCACATCTCAGAATGGAAATGATTCTATTTGGGTAATAGTTGATTGTCTCACTAAATCAGCCCATTTCTTTCCAGTTAAGTCCACATCAAGGATGGGAAAACTAGCGGAGCTTTACCTCTCTCGAGTTGTTTGTCTCCATGGTGTTCCAACAAAAATTATTTCCGATCGAGGCCCTCAATTTACCTCTCATTTTTGGAAAAGCCTCAATGAAGCCATGGGCACAAAACTCTCTTTCAGTACCGCTTACCATCCACAAACCGGAGGACAAACTGAACGTGTGAATCAAATTCTCGAGGATATGTTGAGAGCATGTGTCCTTGATTATGGCAAAAATTGGGAAAAATGCCTCCCATATGCCGAATTCTCTTATAACAATAGTTATCAATCAAGTCTTCAAATGTCACCATTTGAAGCCTTATATGGAAGAAGATGTAGAACACCTCTAAACTGGTCAAAGTCCGGGGAAAGACCATTCTTTGGTCTGGATTTGGTTATGGAAGCTGAAGAACAAGTGCGAGTAATTCGTGAACGTTTACGAATAGCTCAATCCCGACAAAAGAGTTATGCCGACCGTCGCCGACGAGAATTGAGCTTTAATGTTAATGACCATGTCTATCTCAAAGTCACTCCATTCAAGTCTACACATCGTTTTGGAGTGAAGGGAAAATTAGCGCCTCACTATATTGGTCCTTTCCGTATTCTTGCAAAGCGAGGAGCTGTTGCCTATGAATTGGATCTTCCATCATCACTTTCAGCATTTCATAATGTTTTCCATGTCTCACAATTGAAGCAATGTCTTCGAGTTCCTACCGAAGAAACTAAGTTGGAAAATCTTGATCTACGACCTGATCTTTCATATCAAGAACATCCAATTCGTATTATTGATCAAGCAGAACGCACTACTAGAAGATGCACCATCAAATTCTATAAAGTCCAGTGGAGTAATCATACCCCGGATGAAGCCACTTGGGAACGCGAAGATCATCTTCGTGATGCCTATCCTTATCTTTTCACCGACTCTTTCCAATCTCGAGGACAAGATTCTTTTTAAGGGGGGAAGAGCTGTCACAACCCTAATTTTTCATGCAAGGTATTTAAGGATTTGCTTATCTCTAATTGTTGGTGCATATCTAAATAATTTCCTTCAGTTGGTGCATCAAAAAAATTTTTGGAAAAACGAAAAATCAAAACCCTAATCGGCAAAATGGTTAAACATCCCATATGTGTATTTTCTCACATAGGAGTGTTTATGGTATATAATTTCTTCAATTACTACACTATTTATCAGGAATTAACATATTTTTTCCAGAATTTATTTTGTAGGTTTTGACATTTTAAAAATTCAATCAAATTTCGGCTGAAATGAATTTCTTTATTTTACTGAGATTAAAATATAAATTATTCTTGTGTGAAACCAAAGAAAATGGAACCTAGGTAATTTTATATACCACCAAAAAAATCTACATTATTTTATTTTGCACAGAAATTATGTTTTGGAATTTTTAAATAAGGGAGAAAGAAAAATAAAAGGGGAAACACTAATATTTGACAAGTACTGTGTTCACCAGATTATCTACTCATGCTCTCTCTCCTTTGCTTAGTATTCTTCACCCTAGACCCACATGGCAGCTGCAAGGGTTAGCTCTCACTCGGTAGAAAATGTTTCTCCACCGCTTCAACAGAGAGAGAGACAGAGGCGAGAGAGATCGACGCCGGAGCTGCTCGACGCGTGTCTACCGCCGTGGCGACCACCGAGCTCGCCCTTGACCTTCCCAGAGCTTCGTCTCCTCTTCCATTTCGCCACTGTGCCAAGCAAACCAAGAGGGAGAGTGTCCAGAGCCCTTTTTCCTTTCCATCCTCCTTATCGGCCGTGAAGAAGACGACCACCGCTGCCGTTCTTGAGCCACGGTAGTCTCACCTCTTCTGCGTTCTAGTAACCTCACACAAGACACCGAGTCCATCCCTGTTGATCTCACTTTCTGTCGTACAGTGTGGACGCCGGAACGCCACCGCGGATACCGAAGCTCTAGAGCGCCGTCGTCGTGACATCTACGTCGTTCGGCCGATCCTGTCCAAACCAACCCAAGCCGCCGCGCCATCGTCATTAGCTCGATCTCAGGAAGACGCCGACCGGAGGAATCGAACCCTGAAGCCGTGGAGAAGGAGATCGGCCGCTTCTTCCCCAATTCCGGCCGTCGGTCATCGTCGTCGATTACTCGTTCTTCGGTGAGCCCCGACGCGATTCCTTACTCGGGTAGCATCCTTGTGTGATCCTTGAGCCATTCCTCAACTCCTCTTAGCAGATCATCGGCCGAGGACCGTTGTCGTCGAGAAACAGAAGGTTTGCGCCGCCGCCGAGCCGATTCCTCCATCGCCGTAGCTATTCGAGCTTCGCCGACTCAATCCATCTCTTTGGTAAGTCTCCAGGGACCTTGCAGAGTCTCGGGCATGCATTAGTTCGCACGGAAGTGAGCCGTAGCTCCACTTGCACCTGCACACCGAACGTCACCGCCGCCTGCGCCGTCGTTGCCATGGATCCCAACCACCGCAGCTAGTGAGAAGACCACCGATGGTTTCGCCTTGAGTCCCTCTTCATTTTCTCTTATTGCCACCTCGGGAGATCAGCCACTGTTCGCCGTTGCCGCCGGCGAGAACGTCGCCGCTGAGCTGCTGCTCTGCCTCAAACCGCCGAGCCACTGACTTGTGGGCCCGTTTGAATTAGAGTTACGGACTGCGGGTTCTAATCCAGAAACCCTAGGGGCTTTTCTGCAAAACTGCTTTCACTGACCTGTGGACCCCATGAGTTTTAATTTGGAAAATAATAAAGGAAATGAGTTAATCTTTATCTTTTCAACAGAAAATTATTCCAAACTTGTAAAATTCATATGAAATTAAATATAGCTCTTTTTGAGATGAAACCAACTCCAGTAGGTCCATAAAATTGTAAACTTTAATATTGTATAATAAAATCATCTGCTCACAGTAGAATATATCTTTCTAAAATTCAAATATGGTTTAGTTAGCATATAACTTGTAAAATTTGTAGAAAATTAATTTATGGACCAAGTTTAGTGAACCAAATTTCTGTATATTCCTTAATTTGTACCCTTTAGGTTTATAAAATAAAGTTTTCCCAAATTCTTTTCAGAAAGGGTGATTAATTGTGAACAACATAAAAACATTTATTTTCCAACTAGGATTTAATTAATTTCTAGAAAATCACTAGTTAATCCCAAATTTATGAATCCACTGCTGTTTATCTTTGAATTATATACCTTTTGATTTGGATAAAAGGAATTTGACAAAACTACCTCCTAAAACCAATTTAAACAAATATCCTTTTCTCTTTTGTTGAATTTGTAAAATTCATAGCTAAATCATTTTAACTCCAAATGCAGTGAACCAAGTTTTGTTTAACTAGTCAGTTATTCTCTATGAATTAAAAATGATAGCATTTATAAAATATAACTAGAAAATGATAGAATATGTTATGACTTAGGGTAGTTCATATCTAATTATAAAAAAATGCCATTTTCAAAGTTTATGACCTGCTATTTTCTTGGCTTTCAAACCATAAATGTAAATGATATGATTTTTACTTCTAAAATAATTTTATTAAACTCTCTACTTACTGTATTTAGGCCATGTTTGATAGAGCATGTTGCATATGCATGTTTATTTGAATCTTATTTGCACTATTGCTTCTTCGCGGTAGATCCAGACGTTCCGGAGTACGTGGAACAAGGATCTAAATTGGAGTGTGATTTCTCGCAGCAGATAGGCAAGCATCTAAGCATATAGAATCCCTATTTTGCTAAAGTGATTTGATTGCAAAATGATATATATGCATGTGTTGTTTTATTACAAACTTGTCGGTAATGGTTAGAATTGGTTATACCTAATTGCTGCATATCCTTCCTTGTTTCGTTGTTGCCATTTATCCTTGTAACCTCGGGATGGAAATACTTGGGAAGGTTTACTTGTTTCCCGATGCTTAGCCCTGCTTAGATCTAGTAGTGTTTAGAATCGATGGATGGAGCTATCAATTGAACTTAATCACTATTTGCGATTTATGGGCATAAAATTTGACTACTTACACTAAATGGTTCATATCGAAAATATGTTTAACTTGGACGAGTGATAGGGCGATGAAGGGATGGTGGTTTTCCCTGATGCAAGTAGCCTCGTCTGGGTTGTTAAGGACCGAACATGTTGACCTCTATTCAAGCACCTTACGTACTACCACACGCCGGTATGGGACGGCTTGACTTAGTACTACGTTGCACTGTAATCATCTACGCTACGCTGATCAATCGTCAGGATGCTGTTCCTTTGGAGAACCCAGGTGTGCCGTGTTTTGGCATGGGGTGTCTCCCACGATGGTGAGCCCGCCTTAGCCACATCACACACGCACGTGGCTAAGTCGTCGGGGGCCTAGGCGGAGTTTAGGTGATTGGGGTGGGACTAGGAAAGGGCATGTTATGAGCTTGTGTCACTTGTGAGTCACACCTGTGTGGTGGTGAAAGCATTTGATTCTTGTTCATTTCGTGTGGGTAAAGATGTACCCCTCTGATCAGAGTAAAACTATTCGAATAGCCGTGTCCACGGTTACAGGACGACCGCTTGATGTGCTAGCTCACTCATGTTAGCATCAAACCGGGTTAAATGGGTTGAATTAGTCTTGGATATGAGATGGTTATATTTGCAAACCATGGTTGGACAATGGTTGTCCATGGATGGTAATGAGTGCACCGGTTGTGCTTATTTATGACTGAATTTCGGATTATGCTAAGATGGAAAATTTATATTTGCAACTTATTATTTGCTGAACTAAATTGGTTTTCATGCAAAAACTAGAACCATTATACCATCTTCTAAGGTAGAAGCTTGCATACTCCTTTGTTATATGTATATGTTAATGAGTAAGTCTTGCGAGTACATTTTGTACTTAACCCGATGTCTGCAATTTCAGAAGAGGACGTTGGAGAACTTGAATGTTCTTACTACCCTACCGAGGGCGGTGAGGGTGGTGAGTAATCTTTTCAGCTTTACTCTTGCCCCGGTTGGTTGCCTTGTGGGTTAGTTGGCAAACCACGGGTTTTACTTTTGTTTATGTGAATTTATGAAACTTCTGCTGCAATAGTTTGTATTGTAAGATGGGCCTTAGAAACCCATTATGACATATGTATCTTGCTGTCCTTTATCCTTATTTATGCATTTGTGATGTTTATCAATTGCTTGCGATGAAAGTGCAAGGCTAGTCGCTTTTCCTGGGGACTAGCTAAGCATGATTATGAATTTTGAACAATTGAGATGTTGTAGAGCTCTCGCAATTTGAGTCAAGTCTCCTGAGATGTGTAACACATCTGGTCGCCACCTTCGTGTGGTTTGACGGGCATGTCTCAGGCTGAAGTTGACTGGCATGCGGAGTCCCAGCAATATCTCCTTTGCTCATTATTCGGCATTATGGATTTTATATCGAATAGTGTTAATTTGTGATCATGGGCACATTGAGATATGAGTGGCTATTTATGCGTGTATGGATCCCACTCATCCAAAATTATGTGGTGGTCACAAATTGCATTGAACGGTATAATTTTCGGGTGCCCACACTTATGTGTAATCTCGATTCCTCTCTCGTGGACCAAGAAACCCAAAAACTGACTGGCCGATACGCCAAAGGCACACTTGTTAGGGTTCATCTTTAAACCATATTTTCTTGCTCTTTCTAGTACCTTGAGTAAATCGACCAAGTGTTCATCGTACTCTTTCGACTTTACAACGACATCGTCAATGTAGACCTCAATCAAAGAACCTATAAGATCATAAAAAATATAATTCATTGCCCTCTAATAGGTGGCCCTAGCGTTTTTCAGACCGAATGTCATAACAACCCACTCATATAGGTCGATTGCCCCCAGACACCTGAAAGCTGTCTTGTGATTATCTTCCTCAGCCATGAAAATCTGGTTATAGCCTGCGTTCCCATCCATAAAGCTGATGATTTTGTGTCCAGATGCGGCATCAACTAGCAGATCGGCCAACGGCATAGGGTACTCGTCTTTTGGTGTTGCCTTGTTTAAATATCTGAAATTGATGCACACCCTGAGCTTGCCATTTTTCTTTAACACTGGAACTATGTTGGAAACCCACTCCCCATATCGGCAGGGTCTGATAAAGTTGGCGTCGTAAAGCCATGTAATTTCTGCCTTGATAGCTTCATGCATATCGGCCTTAAATCTCCTAGGAGCTTGTTTAAACGGCCGATAGCCTGGTTTGATAGGTAACCGATGCTCTACAATCGATCGGCTTAGTCCTGGCATCTCATGATATTCCCATGCAAAACAATCCATGAAGTCTTTCAAAAGATTTATCAAATTATTCTTGTATTCCCTTGGTAGGTTAGCACTTACATACGTTGGTCTAGGCCTATCCCCTATTCCTATGTCAACTTCTTCAAGTTCATCGGTCGACGTAAAGCCTTGTCCCAATTTTCCATGTAATTCATCCACCGCATCATCTGTGTAGGGACTAACTTGTTCATCTTGGCTAGTGGATGTTACACCTTTGTTAAAGTAACTGCTTGTTTGCATCTTCGATCGACTCAATATCGCAATCAGTTACCTTTAAGAAATCGGCCTCCCAAACTCGTCCGGACAGGCAATCGATTCCTTCCATCTCCCAAACTGCAAGATCGGCATTGGCCATATGTACTGATCTATCGGCCTGCACGATCTCGACCTGGTCCCCTTGCCATTGAATAAGGCATTGATGCATTGTTGAAGGGACGCAACAATTTGTGTGGATCCAATCTCGTCCCAACAATACGCTGTAGGAACCCTTTCATCAAAGACAAAAAAGGTAGTAGGGATTGTCTTATTGCCCACTGTGAGCTCCACGTTCAACACCCCTTTTGCCTCGGATGTGTTGCCGCCAAAGTCCTTTAACACCATATTAGTCTTGATGAGGTCTTCAGGTACTTTTCCAAGCTTCCTGAAAGTTGTATATGGCATCAAATTTACTGCCGCGCCGCCATCAACCAGCATTTTCGTCATCGGCCGTCCATTGACGTAGCCCTTGATGTACAACGGCCGGAGGTGCCTGTAGCTGGTGTTGGCTGGCTTGTCGAACACGGCTTGTTCTGGTGACAACTGTAGCTTAGCCGAAGATTGCTCTATCTCATCATCGGTTGCTGCTTCATCGGCCATTTGTATACTATACTTTGCTGGCAATATGAAAACCATGTTAACAGAAGTCGACGCTATGCCTTTACCTTTTGCAAACGCGGGAGCCTGAATTGACTTGGTATTATCCCCATCGGCCTTTACCACTATAGACTTTATCTTTCACTCTTTTCTGGTTTTAGCGGGCCGATGAGTGATTGTTGCCTGCTGCTCCTGGATCTTCTCTTTTTGCCTTAGCCTCTGAACCCGCCGCTTTTGCGTCTTGGTAAATACGTCATTTGGGCACCATTGAGGGTTCCGAACTTGCTCGTTGTCTTCAGTCCGACGATCGTGGTGCATCGGCCCCAGCCTCTCATGTACAGACTTCCTTTGCTTGATCGGCCGATGCGCTTGTTTGCTTGAGCTGCCCTGGTAAGATTCTTCTATGTCGTTGCATGCAGGACACTCTTGGATTGTTGGCACCCTCATCCCCTCATTCCAACAGAATCGAAAAAACTCGCACTCCCAATGGGGATCGTAGGATTTGTCTTGATCGTCGTAGTCTTGTGCTTGTTCTTCACGCCTCCGCTGGTATTTCTTGATGAGGCCTTCTGAGGTCTAATAAGGTCGCTTGTTGGTCCGATAGGCATCGCTATCGGCCCTATCTGCCCGCACCATGTTGACTGGGAACGGGTGTCCTTCTATCTTCATTGGCCGTTTGGCTTCATCAAACTTGATCCTGCCCTGTTCGATGACCGATTGAATTTGTTGATGGAAGATCTTGCACTCGTTTGTGTGATGAGAATATGTATTGTGCCACTTACAATACCTCCTTTTCTTTATTTCCTCGGCCGATGGCAACACATGACCTACTGGCAACTGAATCTGCTTCTCCTGTAAAAGTAGATCAAATATCTTATTGGCCTTGTTGATGTCGAAGTCGAACTTGTCTTCTTTATCGCCCTTCTTGGCCCATTGGCATGTTGTTGGGTTCTTCATCCTGGCCCACTCGGCTAAATCGACCTCGGCATCGTCATCTTCATCATCGTCGGAGACGTACTGGTAAATGCTATTGATCTTCTTCGCGAACTTCTTCGCCTCCTGGAACCTTTGTTCATGGGCCGATACCTTCTGTGCTAGCTGAGCTAGGCTGTCAAACTCTTGCGACGAGAACCTTTCTCGTATCGGCCCTAGCAATCCCTGAAATGTCAAATCGGCCAGTGAGAATTGGTCAGACTGAGGCTATAACACCTGTTTCTGATGTCTCTAAATCGTTGTATGTAGTCTGGACCGATTCGTCAACCCTCTGCCTGATGGCGGTGAGATCGGACAGCTTCATTTCTTGTACACCATTGAAGAAGTATTTACGAAACTGTTTCTCCAGGTCAACCCATTCTCTGATGGAATTGCAGGGTAGAGAGGAAAATCATGTGAATGCTGACCCTGACAAGGACAGAGGGAAAAATCTCACCCTCAACACCTCCACAGCCGATGCCTCACCACACT
This sequence comes from Oryza officinalis, assembly GCA_008326285.1. Taxonomy (NCBI): domain Eukaryota; kingdom Viridiplantae; phylum Streptophyta; class Magnoliopsida; order Poales; family Poaceae; genus Oryza; species Oryza officinalis. The sequence goes on from BDMV01000009.1 coordinate 3,663,776, forward strand.
GAGCTAAGAATCAGCTAATGTGCTCGTATGTGGAGACATTGTCCTGCCCTGAAAACTTGGAGAAGTCAGGGATCTTGTATCGGCTTGGCAGAGGCACTCTGTCGAACTCCTCGGGATACGGGTGCCGATACACTGTTGAACTCTCCTTGGGCTTTAAGCCGAATTAATCACACATCACTTCGGCTATCATATCAGCCCAGTGCCCTTGGGTGAATCCTGCGGGCTGGTGTGGAAGCTCTTGGTGGTAAGGCTGTTGAAAACCTTCTGGCCGAAAGTGATGATTTAGATTTGGTGCATCATACTGACCTGTAAAGTACTGCTGGTAGCCTTGCGGCGCGTTGTATGCAGCTACTTGCGGAGGGTTGTTTGGTAAAGCGAATTGGGCTTGCCCGGCCGATGGTGGATTGGCAGAGACTTGTTGCATTGGCTCGACCATCGGCTGCTGCAAGGATGTCGGAACTTGTTTCCCCTTGTCCATTGTGCGAATTGGTCTTCCGTGATGTGATGAGGGCTTCCTCGTGCTTGTTTGGTCAAGACCAACGGCATGGTTGGCACTGGCTGGGCCGATGGAGGTGGGATCGGCTCTATCGGCTGTGGGGCTGAGCTCAAGTCGGTCCTCAACGTCCGATATGCAGGGAACTTGTTTTCTGGCAAGAAGATCGGCCCTTGGGGTTTGTACTGGTGAATGGAACCGTCTAAAATCGACTTGACTGTATTGGTCAATGTGTTCACCAGGACGGATTGGTTGATCAGCGCTGAGTGGATTGCGGAGTCGATACGATCTTGCAGCGTCGGCGCGGCGCAGCGAGTATCATCTTCTGTCTTGATGGCTTGGTCTTGGGCTGCTGCCGACGTACTAGCTCCGTCCCCAGGGCTCGGCATTATCACCTTGGATTTCTGAATGAGAGTGCCTTGCCGAGTCCTGGAATACGTCTGCAAGTACATATTCTGGAACTGTTCAACTAATTTTGCCATCTCGGCCTTTTGCTCGTCGTTGAGCTGATCAGCGGTGACCGAGACGACGTTTTCCTCTGAAATTTCGCTCTGCTTCGACATCTCGAGGTGAGTTTGCTGTTGGTGTGAAGCTTGCTTGTGTTCTTGTTGTCCCACCGGGCATGCCAAAAGTGTGTTGGCGTAGAATTTCGACCCGTCAGATGTCAAAATGGGTTCCACATTTCCACGGTGGCTTGGGAGATTTGCTTAGCTCCAGTGCAGGTCCAATGGCTTGCCTAGGTGTTTTTAGGGCGTGCCAGTTGATTTGATCTGCAATCAACAAGAATAAACAAGTAAACTACATTTGTAAACGATGGCCGATCGGCCAATAGGCCGATGTCGCATCGTGAGAGCCTAGCCGATAGGGCAAAGCTATATCGGCTTGCTTAAAGTTATATTGGTAATAAGATTAAAATACAGATCTATCCTCATCGGCCTCTATCAGCATGTTGGTATTGATCTGACGGCATCGGTCGATGAGGGATGTAAAAGATAAATATACTAGCTAATACCCTAGTGTGAACTTGTATGAACCAATCGGCCCATATAAATATACTGATCACAGAAGAGTTTTAAGACCAATCTGTAACAAATATATTTATATCTGTCGATCCACTCATACAAGTGACAAGTGACAAGTACATATAAAAACATAAAGTAATCACATGTATTAGATAAGACCGGTTGAAACCCCGATACTATCCTTAATTACGATAAAAAACAAGCCTTGAATTAGATCTCAAAACAGGACTAAGGTCGATAGCAACTCAAAGTGTGAATTGAGAACTAACACAAAGAAAATCAAGCTGTTGATCGCCTTTGGGGATGGTGAATGTTTTGAAGGATCTAGATAAGCAAAGTAATTAGACCATCATCGGCATCAAACCCTAAAACGAGTTTATTGCTGATGAAGCATAATTAAGAAGCTATACCAAGATCATCCAAGACATGATAAACGATGATCACATCATTAGGACTAAACGTATCTAAAATGACACGCTAGCCCTGACGATGTAGATCGTCGGGTACGAGCTCTTACCTCTGCTCTGGGGATGCAAGAACTCGCTGGAAGTTAACCTCTTGCGAGGGTGGCGATGCGCCGAAAGTAGATTGAACTATTGATTGTTGAATATTGATTGAGAGAGCTTCTATGTACAAACTACCGGGATATTTATACCCGTGATTTACAATATTGTCCAGATAGGACACGATTTTATCTTTAACTAGCAAACAAGTCCTTACGGCGGACTCTTGCCATAAATTAGATCAAATCTACTCTACTTCCTAATTAAGAGATACAATTGCCTAAAACCGGGCCTTATCCCTATTTGGCAATCTCCTTTGAAGCCTAACTCAAGCCTAAACCGAGCCCACGTTACCTCGATCAGCTTCCTGCCTCCATCGGCCGATGGCTGCATTGAACCCGCATTGGCCGATACGGTCCTTCTACTGACGCTCCACCTGGTCCAATGCACCGCTGAATCCGATATGGAACCCGGTCCGACTCTGGCTTGGTCCGATAACGTAACCGATTCAACTTACATTGCTCTTCCTTCTCTGCATCGGTTTTCTCTTTCCTTTCCGAGTAGATTACAAAAATCTGCTGTTAACAACAGTAACCCTAGTTTTTTGTGGATCTAAAAGATAATTCCGGAGCATATAAATTTATACACTCTGGAATTAAGGGGCATGTGTTAACAACAAAATTTGGTAAACATATGCCAACAATAATGATTGGATCTGAGGCGAATTTGAAGGGATAAAGTGGTTTCTAGAAACAGACAACACATCGGCTGGAACCGTATCGGCCGATATGGAATCGGACTCGGGTAGCCGATACGGGTAGCCTGAATTAGACTCGGTTGAGCCGATATGGGTAGTTTCAGCTCATGTTCATTTCGGAGAAGAGCTTGAAGATGTTGCGAATTAGGAATTGAGTCCAGAAGAGACAATCGTATCTATTAATTAGGAATAACAGTTAGTTTCTTTTATAATTTTGTGGTAAGAGTCCACCTAGGACTTGTTTGTTTAGGCAAGTTATAAATAGTGTCTGGTATGGATAAGGTTTGTGTGTATGGGTATAAATATAAGCCCGAGGTTTTGTAAAACACAAGAATAGTTCAATAAACACCTTCGGTGCATCGCCACCTTTTTCTTATTACTTTTCGACGAGTTCTTGCTTCGAGTTGGGTGTCAGTTTTGTTCTTGAATTGGAATTATGGCGTGTTAAATTACCACATAACTTGGCTAATATAAATCGATGGCTCGATTTACCTGTATCGACCAAGCCTTACCCATGGTTTTGTCGGTATCGGCCAAATCAGTTAATTGGCTTAGATTAGCTAAGGTATCCACCACCGTGAAAAACATCAAAGGATTGATTGTCTAGGTGTTACATTTCTTTTTACACTTTGTGTTGCATTAGCCCTAGTCGTGATTAGAACCATAATTTCAAGCCCGTCGGAGTTTCAGCCAATCTTATCTGATATAGCTATTTAGTTTGCTTAAATCCTTTTTTAATCGTGCTTCTCATGTTATATCTGCCCCTTATACAAGGATATCACTTTAGTTAAATATATCAAGCTTGTCTCGGTATATTCATCTAGATTGATATTTATAGCTGATACGGTCTGTATTTTTAACCTAAATATGATTTCATCGGCTATGATTTAATCAGATAGATTTCTTTACTCATTGATTACATGTTTGGTTGTATTTATAGCTGATGGAGCATAATTAGGGTTTGCTTAATATTATCCTTCTTACACCTTACAGCCGATTTTGTCAAATCGCATCGGCTAGGTTCATACGGTACATCATCAGCTTGTTGGCCGATCGACTATCATGTATCTAACCTGGTTTTATTATATATCTTGTTGGTTATAGGATCAAACCAACTGGCATGCCCTGAACCCGTCTTTCTAAGATTTGGACTTGCACTGGAGTGAATCAAATCTCCCAAGCCGCCGTGTTTTTGCATCAACATATATAAGTTCATATAATTATTAATTGGTCTAATCTTGGTTATAAGCAGTTAATATCATTAGAATTGCTTGCATCTAAGAAAAAATTAAATTAGTAATTGCCTGCTACTTGCCTCTATAGCCGATCGTGATTGTTTTAGGTCTAATCTACAATATCTTCTCATTGGATAGCTTCTTAAACCATATAATTCTATAATAACTAACATTAGCTCTATCAATCTTATGCTACATCTGTTGGGTTCGACCTATAGGATTAGTTTTGTTAAAGAAGGATTACATATGATTATGTAAAGTTTGAATCTAGTTTATGAGTAGTTTCATCCATTTTATAGCTGATTCGACCAGATTGCATCGGCTAGGTCTCTACGATACGTCATCGGCCCACTAGTGGATCGGCTATTGTTTACTAACTTGATTTTATTGATTATTCTTGTTGGTTGCAGGATCAAACCAACTGGCACGCCCTAAACCCGAAGCAAGATTTGGACCTGCATTTGAGCTAAGCAGAACTCCTAGGCTACCGTGTTTTCGCATCAACACATATCCACGCCCTCGCGCTAATAGAATAGAGCAATAGCGCGGCGACGAGGTTCGCGGTGTCGCCGCCGACGAACGACGGGGTTTCAGACAGTGCGCCCAAAAGGAAAATGAAGGGGGAACCTAGACGAAGCTAACAACGGCTATCTTGAAAACCATGGTGGTCTATAACGATGGCTACAGTGGTGGAAGCGGCGGCTTGGCTCAGCATGCAAGAGCATGTCGGGTTAGAGGGTTGATCTATGTGATAGCAAACTTGCATGTGGTCCTAACAGTGTCTAGGAAGCTCACCGAATGGCTAGAGAAATCCGACAAAGTTCCAACGAAAAGAACTGAGCTCGATGGCGGCGCGGCTTCATGGTCATCGTTGATGGTGCGTCTTTGGTCTTGATCTGTCCAAAGGGAGTGCATGCATAGGTTAAGGATGGCATGACATGGTTCTACGCAAAAGGAATTGCACCAAAGCTCACCAGAGAGCGCGAGAGAGAGAGATGGATGGCGGTAGCAGCCGAAGATGGGGAAGAAAAAGAGGATCTCCCAACTCAAATCATTTTGCTTCGATTCCTTGAGGGTTCTTGGTTGCCCTGAGATGGTGAAGATGATGGCGAGATGGCTCGACCGGATTTGAGTTATGGTGGCCGGGCGACAACTTCGACTTCACGGCGGTGCCCAGAGTTCACCGGTGGTTCGAGTTGGCGCGGTGCGCATTCTCAGAGATGGGCTGCACCAAATCAATGGTTCTACGAGATATTAGAGATGGCATAGAGCAAGGACTTCGAAACACAGCTTGGACAAGAATGAGGCTCACCAAACAATGATGAGCGGCGGTGCAATCTCGCCAGCGCCATAGATGACGCTCTCATTCCTGGTGAACCCGAGATGGATTTTCTCGGTTCTTCCGCGAAACGAGACGAGGTTGAGAAGAAGTGTGTGGATGTTAGCCAGCGTAGGTAAAATACGGTGGCGGCGATAGATCGAAGGAGGCGGGGCGCTCGGTCGGTGGTCGACGCGTGGCTCATGCGTGTCATGCGCGAGGGGCGCAATGGGGTGACGTGGGCGCGGCTGTGTGACCGACAGATGGGTCCCACAATGGCCTTGGGGCCCACCTGGCAGTGAAGGTTGTGAGAGCGAAAGAGAGAAGGTTGGAAAGTGACGAAGTCTGAGACTCAGGCAAAATTCCAACTTTGGCCTCAAGTTAAGGTATGTTCCGAAGGTAATTAATTATAGGGTTCGATGGCAAAGTTGTAATGTGCTATTTGCTCTATGGTTTAGACCAGATCCCACAGCCAAAATATCTTTGGTCGAATTTTAATAGGATGCCAAAGTATGCTCCAGAGAATCTGCATTTTTCCAGTTTTTGAATTTATTGAGTGATTTATTTGAGCAAGCAAATAATGTGATAAAATCTAGTAAAACTTACAGTGAGCTACATACACTTGGGTTGATCTACATGAATTTTTCCAGCATTTATAGCCTTACGAATTATTTTTGATAATTTGAGCATTAGATTCTTTTGGATATGTCCCTACAATGTTTATGCACAAAAGAACTAAAAACACATGAAAGAAAAATTATGCAACACAAGAGAGAAGACTTTAATTGATCAACCATTAATATTACACAACTTCTTTAATGGATTTTAGTGGTATGTTACACTATACCATCAGAAAAATAAGAAATAGCAGAAAGACGGGAGGAGAAGAATGCAGGAATGCTCTCCATCGGGTACCCGACGGAGAACAAAAAATTGGACGCCAACGTACTGTGTTACATACTTTTTCACTTCTTTATCTCTACATGCAGATGCACTATGTACTCTTTCTCTCTCTCAATAAGAGAAGAAACCTGTATGTCGTATGCATGCATTAACTCTACATCTAGCAACCTTAAAAATGATTTGTTTTCGAAATTATTTATTCGATCTATGATCCGATCATACCATTGCATTTTTTGTAATTAAAATCTTTACAATAAGATATCACATGATTATACTTTAATAAAAACATATAAATGTTTTAACTAGTAAATTTCGATGTTTCACGTGTGAGAAGTAATTGTTTCAACTAGTATATACTATGTTGCATATTTCAAGTTTTTTGTTCCTATGGATTATTTATTTAAGGAAGAAGTCCAAATTACCCCCTAGACTATTGTGGCAGTACAAATTAACCCCTTGAATTATAAAACCAGACATTCTTCACCCTCAACTTTTTATACTGGACGAATTTGCCCCCCGTCGACTCCAGAGCGGTTTTGTTCCTACGTGGCAGACACTTGTTAGTCCCGTCAACATAAAAAAATAAAAAAATGGTGGGACTCATTTGATAGTTATGCCTCTTCTCTCGGTCACCACATGTAGGCCATACATTTTTTATATCTTTTATGCTGACTGGACTATCACGTGTGTGCCACTTAGGACAAAAACCGCTCTGAAGTCGGGCAGGGGGCTAATTTTCCGGTATGAAAAGTTGAAGGTGAAGAATGTTTGGTTTTTTTAATTGAGGAGGGTAATTTGTACAGCCACAATAGTTTAGGGGGGTAATTCGGACTTTTTTCTTTATTTAGTGTTGCACATGGAGTTGTTGGATGTTTCAATAAGCATTTTATGATGTTTCACTAGTTTGTTTGTAAATGTTACATGTCATATTTTTTTATGTTTCAGCAAGTATTTATGATGTTTCAAAGATTACAAGCCCATGTTTCATGTATAAGTAGAGAATTTTTCAATTATAAATTTAATTTTTTCATTAGAATATAGTCATACAAGATATTCTTCTAAAGATTTAATTGTAACGAACACAATGGTGAAATCGGATTATAGATTAGAATGATAATTTAGGAGAAAAATCATCTTAAGCTTAAAAAATATTACTACTTGCATGGAGGGATAGAGAGAAATAAGTAGAATAGTTGCACGTAGCGTGGGAGAGAGAGAGGATGAAGCCTGGAGAAAGAAGGAAGATTACACGTTGAGAGAGAGAGGAGATGTTTCACGCATAAAGCACTAAGTGAGGAAGGGCGCCCGTTTTATTCCTTAAAAATGGACGTCCGATTTGTAGTTGTTTCGAGAAGAACGATGACCCGGCAGGAACCGCCAAGCGCCGAACATGACATTGTGTCGCAACCCCTTGAGTGCCACGAGTGGTGAGCCTGCGAGGCCATAATTCGCAGGCTACGCTCACTAGGACAATATGGAAGTTCCACGAGGATAATGATAGATTCCTAATCATGTGAATTTATAATGATATATTAATCCAGTTAACCTTATTGATAAATATAACGAGTAAATAAAAGATAATAAAAGGTGATGTAATTTGTCCATCACTCTACGTGGCCTCATGGCCGTGCATGGAAGTGTCGATGGCTTCCGGTGAACAATGAGCATGGCCCGCATGAACAGGGAATGTAAAACGCATCTTAGATTCTTTGATTTTTTTGGAAATATTATTATTTTAATGGAAAATTGCAAACATGGTGGCCGCCCAGACTTCTTTGCCAAAATAGGGTCCCATGGAACTACCGTAATTCAACAGGGCCGTATCAAACGACGGTTGTTCAACAGGTGGAGGCTATCAAACGGCAGACATTCGACTGGGCCTGTCGAATAGCGGCAGTTTGACAAGGACCACATCTGGCAGCATGTAGGTCCTGTTGAACTGCGGCTATTCGACAGGTCCCAACCACCGCCCCTGTTGAACAATGGGAGTTCCACAAGGCCCTTTATAATCTCCTCCCCACCCTCCGGTTGGGGTTATTTTCAAAGAAGAGGAGGAGGCGAGGACCAAATCACAACTGATGTCGTCGAGGCGCCGTTGCCGTCACGTGGGAGAGAGGTTGCGCGATCGGGAGGGGAGGTGATGGCCGGGATGGAAGGGAAGGTGCAGGAGAGACCAGCGATGGTGGTGGAGGTATAAATTTCTAATCCCTAAGTACGACGCTAGTGATTTGTTAATCATTTCTCATCATTGAATGTTAGTACTGATATTAAATTAGTAGTATGTTGAAGTTAGTACTAGGTTAGTACATATTTTTTGAGGTGAGTAGCAATGTATTGATTTTGAAGTAGTGATCACTAATTTTGAGGCGACTACATATAAGACTCCCATGGGCATGTCACCTTACTAGCTCTTTTATGGAAAGACATGCCATCTACTTGTTGAGTTGGAATACAGGGCACACTGGGCTATCTGGACATGGAACATGGACTTAGGACAAGCCAAACAGCACAAACAACTGTAGCTCTCAGAGCTGGAGGAATGAAGAGACAAAGCTTATCATAATGCCAGGATATATAAGCAAAGAACAAAAAGATGACATGATAAGAGGATTAAGGCAATGGAGTTCGCAACAGGAGATGAGGTGTTTTTATTCAACTCCCAGGTGAAGCTCTTCGGACAATAAAAACTTTGGAGAAAATGGATAGGACCGTACATCGTCATCGACACCTCATCGCATGGAGCGGTCAGGCTTCGAGACAATGAAGGTAATGTCTTCAAGGTGCATGGTCATCATTTAAAAGTATTCCTAGAACCAATCAAAAATGTAGATCAGGAATTGGACGTGGTAAATTTGGTCGATTTCCACGTCTATTCTGAAATTTTTCTGAAGACTTCAGGGCTTGACCCAATCCAACCAAAGCCCAATTATCTTGATTCCTGAGCAAAGAGAAAATGGAGTCTACTAGAGTTTGACCGAACCCCTTGTTTGGCCGACCCATGGGTGGCTCCACCACCTCCCAGCCTTTGCATACAAAGATAAGGTAAGTACTCAAGGTAAGTTTCACTTCCATTCCATTATTTGAATAAAATAAAAGACTCATCGGGTTTTTACCGATCGAGTCTATTTGCTTTCACTTTTGTTTTCGTGTCTTGGAAGCACCACAGGTACAAGAACGAGTGTGGGGGTGATCTTGTGCTCACATTGTACACTCACACATCAAGATCTCCCACGTCCACGCTACACCACAACTCATGCATGTTCACGAGACGAGACGTAGCAACCTTACACACACGACTGCTCGTCATCACTCACATTTGAGAGATGGTTTGCTCGTTATCCCTTATCTCCCTAATTCTTTGAGTTGGATTAATTTTGCCATATCTAAAATTAACTCAAGAATTAAAATGAGTATTGACATGATCACATAGAGTTTATGACTTGCTTTCAAATATGACTTACATACTTTTTATTTCCTGAACACACCCTGTTGCTTGTGAATCATATTCATAGGACCACATCTTATCTAAGTTATTGATGAATGAGAAACTGTCGGATGATATGAACCTTGCTCTTACTATTGAACCCTTGGGAATTTTATAAAAGAAAAATGAAATAACTTTACATACTTCTCATTTATGATCCCTTCCTACTAAAGCCATATGCCGATCTTAATGATAAACCTTATACATATGTTGCTTGCCATTATTTTGAGTTTTGTCAAATGGTTGTGACCCTTGTTGGATTCTTTTCATATTTTCATGACCAATGTCTTGTGCACTTATCCACTAAATATATTGCTTTCCCTCTACATTGAATGACTAGCAAAATATGTCATCCACCTACCATATACTAAACGTCTATACTGGATGTCATCATCCACCATATCCATCCACAAAATAAAGTGTCGAGCACGCCGAATTTATACCGTCCAATGTTATTTGTGATCACCACATAATTTTGGATGAGTGAGATCCATACACACATAAGTAGCCACTCAAACCTCAATGCATCCATGATCACAACACAACACCTTCGATATAAACTCTGCAATGCCGAATAATGAGCAAAGGAGATATTGCTGGGACTCAGCGTGCCAGTCAACTTTAACCTGAGACATGCCCGTCAAATCACTCAAAGGTGGCGACCAAATATGTTACACATCCCAGGAGACTTGACTCAAATTGCTGAGCTCTACAACATCTCAATTGCTCAAAATCCTTACTCATGCTTAGTTAGCCCCAGGAAGTTGCTAGCTTTGCACTTTCATCTAAGCCATGATATTAACTCAAATACATAAAGTGTGACTTAGATATAACTAGATACAAATAACTAAGTTACTTACATATAGCCATCCGGCTAAATAGTTAATGTCTTTCGAAAATGTGTCTACCCAAAATTCCGACAAGCAACCGACTAGACGTAGACCCCTAGATAGGACCAGTCCTAAAGCAACAACGATTCCCATAGCACTCAACTACCTGCAACAAATTCTAAGCAATAACATATAAACAAGGCAAGAGTCAGTACATTAATCAGATTAATGTACTAGCAAGCGCACAATCAAACCTACATACATACGGGCTCTAAGTCAAAGGATGGCTATTTGTTGTCTTACTTTTCAGCATAAAGCTAAGTTTGGTTCACAACCCATTTGCAATGCAATTGAACAAAGCATTTTAGCAATATGTAAAGTGTAATAATCATGGCATGATATCAACATAAATAGATAGCATCATTCCCTTACAATCCAACCAGAAGTAAGGCAATCATATCATATATATCAATCTCATTATCATTTCAAAGCATTTAGTTTCAAAAGCATTTAGGAAACACAAAAGTATACCCACGTCACATCATTATGCCACTCATGACTGTGAGCATGGCTAATCGATTAGTTTTTAGAACTCTGCAGAGTTTGTACAACTTTACCCACATGACATGAACTCTCTAGTTTGTCTTGTGCCGGCCAAAGCACTACCACACTCTACACGTTGAGTGCGGTCTAGAGGTCATAATGAGGCTTTTACATTAAGTATTGTCTAACCTTGCATGAGCACGATAAGTGTGAATCCACCCAAGGCTTAAGTCCTAGAGCCGTTTGGTGGCGGGCCCACGCCTTAAACCTAACGCTGTGGCGGCGAACACATCCATTCCCTCACGAGGCACGTTATTGTTGTATTGGACAGACTTAGACGCCCATGCCATGAGACGAAACATTACACTCGTCCCCTCACGAAAAACACACACACAACTAGTAATATTCGCTAGCCTTAAATTCAACACACACATGGGTAGTTCATATAGATAGCCCACAGTTCACTCGCGGCCACTACCTCTATTACAATGGCCTCCCGAATACAAGTTCAGACAAATGCTTAGCTTAATGGGCCAAGGTTACCCCATAAATAACGCATGTGGATGTACGGTAAACATAAGTGGGTGACATGTAGTTCGGTCCTTAATCGACTCAGGCGAATACTCCCCCTATTGGTATGCAACTACCACCATATGCCTACCACTTGCCGCCTAAGTCTGAAATTCACATTTATTTCATTTTAGTTCGGAAATAAGCAGAGAATCATCTCTGTTCATAAGTTTTAAAATGATTCAAATAGCATAGTAAGTGATCCATAACCATGATTTATTTGTTACTAAGCAAGGCTAATCATTTGCACTTTATAAAAGTATAGGTGTTTCCATTTGAGTACAATTAGGGTACTCTAATTAATCCTAAGGTTTCAAACAGCAAGGTGTTGGAGTTTTAAAAAGTATATATGCAATTTTTAGGATATAACTACCATGTACATCTTTGGAAATACCAATAGTTAGAATTACGCGTGCAAATTTATAAAACAACACATTTAGCCCGAAAACATGGCATTCAATACAAAGGGTGAGGGCAAACTTGCCTTGATTGATATCCTTACTGGGGTCAGCAATAGGACAAATCTCCTCACCAATAATGAATTCGTCCTCTAAAAGAAATAACGGTAATCGAATAAATATCAAACATGAAAAAATTCAAAATGCTCTAAAATGCATGAATTTACTAGTGTGGGTAGATGTTGTGTGGACGTGATTTGTGGTGAAGGAATTTCCATTTTATCACATTGCATTTGTGAGTTATTAATTTTTAAATCTTAATACTAGTAATAGTTTAATTAAGCTTTATTAGGCTTTAAGTGCATTTTTGGTTAAAGTTTTATGAAGTTTTAGGTTACTGCAGTGAAGGCAATGTTCTTAGGAGTTCAACAAAATTAGTTTCAACATTTTTAGAGTTGGCATGATTTTATTATGAAATTTACAAGTTACATAACATACTATAGGTCTTATTTATTATACAAATTTTAGTTATGTTTCTAGTACTGTATGTGCCACATTTTAGTTTATAAAAACTAAGTCTATGAGATTAACAACATGAAGCCTCTGGAATTACATTATTTGAGTTAAAATGAATTTTTTTTTGGATTTTATAGTTTGTAGTTAGCATCATAGTAATTACTTTACTACACAATTATTTAGTGATGATTTATTACAGAAGGTGTCAAGCTTTAGTTCATGACATTTGAGAACATGATTCTATGAGTATTTTGGAATTTAGTTCTCCTCTAATGAGTTAATGTAAATTTTATATCGATTTTATGAATTGGTGCATGCTATATGTCAATTATTCCATATACTAATTTTTAGAGGCATTTCTTCTACTGTAGGAATCATGCTTTATCTTACCATATTAAAGTTTATAATTTTGTGAGTCCATAGAAATTTGATTCACCTCAAATGGAGTTAAAATGAATTTTATATGTATTTTACAAGTCCACTCATTTTTCTGTTGTATAATTATTGATTTGAGTATTTTCTTTAATATTTTTTCAGATTTTAAATATGAGGGGTCCACTGGTCTGTCTCTGTGACTTTTGCAGAAAGGTCCCTGGATTTCTAAAAATTCAACCCAAAGTCTCTAGCACATGTTTAAATACATCTTCATTAAGAGTATTCAAATTTTCTAAAGATTCAACCTGAAGTCTCTAGCACATGTTTAAATACATCTTCATTAAGAATATTCAAATTTTTACATATTTACAAGGAAGTCCTATGGTCCATATGTCATGCAGAGAAGATTTATAAATAGAACCCTATGAGATTTAAACCTTCTCTAATCAAGTCCTAAGCGTCCTAATGATTGTGGCCCACATGTCAGCTACTCGGTGAGGGAGAAATCGGAGGCAGCGGCTGGGCGTGGCAGTCGGCGAGCTTGCCGTCGGCGCCGGCGGCAAACGGCGGGGTTTCACGAGGCGCGGCCAAAAGAGAAAAGGTGGAGGGGAAGCTGGCGAACCCATCGGTGGTTGGTTTGTTGGCTGTGGTGGTCGGAGTCAACGCCGGCGACGAGTGAGCGGTGATACCTTTCAGCATGAAAGTGTGCATTAGGTTTTAGCCCAATTAGTGCATGCATACATGTCTACAAGGTTCATAGGTGCTCACTTGAGGTCACACGTGGCTTGGCAAAGCTTGGACAGCAGCGGCGATGTGAAGAACGCTCCGGCGGCGGCGGAAATGGCAGGGCGACGGCAACTGCGAGAAGCGGCCAAAGGACTATCAAGAAAACGTGTGCACGAGGTTAGTAGAGCTACCAAGAAGCTTCATGCCAAGGGAAATAGACGGTGCCTTACCGAGGTGGCTGGAATCAAAAAGTGGGTCGGCGGCCAGAGAGGAGGAAGACGACCTCAATCTCATGACTGGAGCCTCCTCGGCTTCACGTGCTAGGCCTACTGGATCGTGGTGATGTGGCGACGATGATGGTCAAATGGCTCAGCGGGATTCGCACCGTGCGTCGAGAACGTGGCTTCTGCGGCGACAGCACCGGCGGAGACCGAGAGCGTGAACACGGTGGCACGACGATCTCGATCTGCACAGTAAGGAAAAAGTTGGACATGGCCGTGTTAGGCATCGATAGGAGATTACGTTCCTGTGGTTGTTCTGTGGCAAAGCTCACCAGAGAAGGATGGCGACGACGATGGACTTTGACGGCGCCGGAGAAGATGGGTTTGTTCCCGGAGCTCTCGAGATGATCTCTCTAGGGTTTTGGGTGGAACGTGGTGAGGGAGAGGATGTGCACGCATGGGTGAAGTGGCGCTATTTAAGGTGAAGCTTGGGGAAGCGGTGGACAACGAGGTGGCGCGCTGGCGGCGTGGCGCGCGTCCGACGCGTGTCAGCCATTCCTGGGCTTGGAGGAGGAGGTGGCAAGGTTGTGTGGCTGACAGGTGGATCCCACAAGGGCTGGGCCCCACGTGGCAGAGAGAGAAAAGGAGTGGGAGGCCTAGAAGCTTAAATTTTTGTAAATGTTGGCACTATTCTAATGTATTGATTTATTCTCTTCATGTCCTCTAATTATGTTGAGATTTAGTGGGAGACAAAATCACAGAGGGTAGACTAGAATGTCATCCTATTAACTTCAAGTCCCAAGGGTTTTACCATAGTAATTTTGTAAAGTAACCTAAGTTACTAGGTTGACTGTAGTCCAAAATTGTTTAAGTAACTTGTGGCTTTTATTTCATGTGGTTACATTTCGAATTAGGATTAAGTGAGACACCTGTCATTAGAGTCATTAGAGTACAATTTAGTTAACATGCTGACCAAAGGGTTTTGCTAAATAAATTATGGTTTAATTTTGGTAAAGATGCAAAGTAGGCTAAGTGATATCTGGATGATTTATTTGAGATACTAAATTATTTGTTAAATTCAAACCAAAATTACTGTAAGTTCATGGTGTTGAATAGTATTTACGAGAATTTTTTTAAAGTTTAAAGTTGCAACATTATTTTTTTAATATTTTCCCCTAGCCATTTCATGCTAATGAGTCCTATTATGAGATGCACAATAAAATCCAAAAACAATCCCAAAATAATAAAATGCACATACCACCAAGTGTATCTTATAATAATTTGGGTTTAAATATTTTTTAAAACCTATATTCCCTTTTGTTTGTATTTAACTTAAATATGATGATCAAGTCCAAAATAAAAATCATGATAATTGAAATTCAATTTATGTCAACACTTGATTTCTAAATTATGTTTTGGTCTAACTTTTTGACTTGACCCAAGAAAATCTATGTGTTTTACTTTTATTAAATGAATTAAGCCCTAGAATGAGCTTCAGTGTTTTCGAAAATTTTAGAACTCAAAAAGTTTTAAATTTTCCATGTGAATTCTTCCTATGTGAATTTTTGGAATGTTACATAAAGACTCCAAATATTATGATTATCCATCCTCCTATCCATGACAAATGATACATGAGCTAAAAAAATAATATATGTGTTGTTAGAAAATCAAAATGCTCAAAAGGGATTGAGATAAAATATTCTCGAGCATGATGAAAAAAAGAAGAGAGATAGAAAATAGCCATGCTCTCCAAATGAAGTATAGGGAAGAGGATCATACAAAATGAGTCATCATTCCATTTTCCCATCATCCACCTACATATATAAGTGCACAAACTTGGTCATGGTTATATGATTGGTTATCTATGTGGATCCTCTGTTTGACTTCACAATATATCTGATGCAAGTATGTCATTTCTTATTTCCTACCCTGAGCTCTACATAAGCCTTAGTAGAAGGTACTTTGAGTGACTAGAGAGAATCAATTAAGGAGTATAGTAGAAGTTATGTTTTTATGAGCATCAAAGAAAACTCCAAGGTAATTCATCAGAAGGAGTATAGGTGACTTGAGTCAATGCCGTTTCATTCTTCAATCACCCAAGATGACATGGTAGACACATCAAAGTTCACAAGTTCATGTATGTCTCGGAATAACTTGTATGTTGTGTCATTGAACAGAAGTTATTTCTCTAGTTATCCATGAGCTTTACTCAGGGATGAGTAAAAGAGAAGTGTGGGGGTGTTGTTGACGGTCATTAAGTGCAAATTTTAACCGTCAACTCCTTCATAAAAGATATCAAATATTATATCAAAACTTAGTGGAAGGGGTTTACTACTAACCATTTTCACTAGTCGTGGTAAATATATGTTTGCATGTCATTTATGGATGAAAATACATCCGCCATGCGACAAAATGAACCTCCAGCCAATCACAAGCGAGTACAAGGATTGGAGAGCCCACATGACAGTCAAAACCAACCTCAACCGCCATAGGGGCCCACCTATCATCCACCGGACGAAATCGGTGGCCAGAGGCGGCGGGAGTGGTTCAGCCGAACCACTGGTTTGGCTGAACCAAAGTTGCCTCCCTCGGCTCCCCCCTTGCACATGGCAATGCCCTATTGGATGGTGTTGATGGTTATAGGTGAATCGACATTGTAAACCGTCATACCTACACTATAAAAGGAGGAGTTCACACACTTCACAACACACAACATCAACTCAAGTACAGTACAACTCACTTGTTAGGCTTTACTTTAGTATGTGGGTTTAGTGAGAGAGTGAGGGGAAGCTCCGAAAGGAGTACCTCAAAGTATCAGAGTTCTCTCCGAGAATTTTCGAAGGAGTGCCGGGTATTTCGACATTCTTCCATCGGAGTTCCGAAGAAGCGCCGGAGCTGTCAGCCTTCTTCTTGCTTGTACCTCGGCAAATGCTTCTTTTATAAAGTAAGTGGTTGAGATCTCCTATGTTATTTAATTAGTTTACTTAAGTGAATAATATTCTCATCAATGCGGGTTCGTCGTTTAGTTTATCATTAAGTGCTCTAGTACTAGGGCTGATGATAAAGAAGAAAGTTCCTCTGCAAGGCTAAAGTAGTAATCAATAGCTTAAGTGTGGTATCTAGGTTAGTGGTTACCTTCATTTGTTGTGTGCTCCACAGAAAGTGAGGTATGCGGCAGGTGGTGACAACCCTGTTCGTCCTTTCCATCCCTCCACGTTTGGGTACATCATAGAGCTCAAGGCCGGACTCACCCTGTTAGAATAGGAGAGGGCCGGTGTCTGAAGCATTTGATAGAGTTTTACCTTTAACTTAAGATAACTAGTTGAATCCAAAGGAATCCTCTCTACCAATCTTATCTTTTGTTGTTGTCCTTAGATAGAATCCTGTTTGTAGAAATACACACACATTTCTTGTGTTCGATACCCTTGGAATACTCTAAGGGGAAGTGCTACAGTGCTATTCATGCACTGGCAGATTTATCTATGTGCATAGCAAATACAAACACCCACCATGGCATCCTTGTGGACACATTATAAGGTAAATTGTTTGTAATTCAATAGTCATAGCACTATCTATTTGTGGGGGTACCAATCATAAATTTGTTGGTGTTGCAGTTGAACTGGGTAAGCGGCACGACGCGGCATGTGTACACACAGTTTGTAGCAGATTTAGAGCAGCTTACACCTGACCGTATTCGATGGACCCCATACATACAACACGATGTCATTGAGCATGCACTGCATGGTCTTGTGTAGCTTTGCACGCGTGATGTGCAACTCTGGATGACTACTTGTCACCTCGCGTTGGACGTGCATGTCGAGCCGTACAACGTCCAGAGGGTACTTAAACAGTTGGGCATGTACCAAGAGTTCCCTCCTAGAGTTAGCCACCCTTTGTCTGATAGTCTTCACAAGTAAGTCTACATGAGAGTTGTTATATTCAATTTTTACATTTTGTCGTTTTCTGGTTAGTTTTTGTTCTATGTTTTGTGATGTGCCCATTTCATCGTGTGCAAGTATTCCCGGAAGGGACTCGGGCTTTCGTACGAGGCAACCATTGTTCAGAGGATTCAACTAACGGTTGTCGAGTGGGAACATGCACCTGAAAACTTACCGCTTCAAACACCTCCAGACGATGGTGGTTCGAACGGGCAATACCTTCATTGGTACCATAATATTACGCGCTGGAGGTTTTCCCGCCATAGGGGGATACATCCCTCCCCCACCAGGCGAAGATCACAGACACCCCCATAGCCTCAATCTGCTTACAACTCAATGGTACGTTGTTAGCTTTGTTGATTATCATTAAGTATGCAACTAATTTAATCCTTCTAATGGCCTTGCCTATTTGTGGAACAGTCCGAGTTCGTTGACCACGTTCACCTCAAGTCTGATACATTGTTGCAGAGACTAGAGACGAGACCTCCAGTTGTCAGGCCCGACAAGGTGGCAAGCGTCCTTCACACTTTTTTTCTCATGCTGCAATGCTACTTCGTCATGTCTCCTGTTGGAGCGCGATTGATGTTGTGAAGTCTTCCGGACAGAGGAGATCACCACCACTACCACAACGTTTCTACTGTGGATCAAATGGGTCCCTCCCCATTGTGTCGCGGTTATGACGCCACCGGTCCATCGCACGTTCATCCTTCGCTTCAGGAGACCCCAGGACCATTCCACCATGGGGGGCTCCTCTGACTTTCGGGTAATGGCATTGAGCATGCCGCTACAACGTCCACAGGTGTGGCAGGTATACCATACTCAACCTTCAGTTTAACATACCCCGGGAGCATCTGCGGTGGCAAACTACCCTTACTTGCGGACAACGGATAACCTGGCACACACACCGGGATGAGACCTTTATGTCATTACGTGCACGCCGGAATCATGGTACGACCAAGGATGAGTCTACGATACAGGGCACACACATCACATAATTAATGTTAAAACTTTACTTAGCATCATCATTCTCTCTATTTTAATGTATCATTACTAACTACCTTAGTTCCGTTTTCGCTCTTTTTTACAACAGACGATGACTACAGTTTTTGCCCAACGCATTCTGTAGTACCTGCTGCCTCTCCTTGAACACAATTTGTGGATGATTTCTTTGCGACAGCACCACCGGACGCACAAGCTGAGTTAGACTACTAACATGTTGCTCCTCTGGTCATACAGTCAACATAGGAGAGGGAGTCTGTGTAGCCAGACAATGTCACTCCACAACAGCCGGCATGAGATAGTCACCCACCAGATAATTTGATTTATCCCACTGAACAGATCAGGCAACGAAAGAAGGGGGGACTGAGCAAGCATACGAAGGGAAATCGTCCTTGACATATTTTATGCATGATGTATTCCGAACAATTATCTTTTCCACCTACTAGTTATGTCACATAATATTATGAACTGAGTCATGAGGTACATTTATTATATTTCATTCGATAAACTGCATTTGTATCAATTGAGCTTATAAAATACGCCGTGCTCAACTACATAATGCGACGTACTTTTCACCGAATTGAATTAATCAATTCTAAAATGGGATCTATTTTTCACCGAACCCTATTAACCAAGTTAAAAAAATGCTATCCCAAACCGAATATTAAAAAATTTCTTATTTCGACGTAGGCCTGGGGCTTGTTGAATGGCTGCTATTCAACCGGCACCATGTTGACTGCCACTGTTCGACAAGCCTCCTGTCGAAATCCTGCTGTTTGACAGGGTCTAGTCGAACAACAGCGATTCGATCGGTTGTTCTGTCGCTCCTCCGCCGTTCGATATGACCCTGTCGAACTACGGTAGTTCAACAGGCCTTATTTTGGAAAAAAAAAGTCCGAGCGGCCACCATTTTTATGATTTTTCATTAAAATAATAATATTTTCGAAAAAAATTCAGCATTTTTCCTCCAGTCTCACTCTGACTACTTCAGTCTGATTAGATTAGATAGAGCCATGTCGTTGCCCTCCAAGGGACATCCGCTGCTGCTGCCGCCGCTGCCGGCGGTGGTGAATCACCCGATTCTGCCCACATAAGCACCCTCAACAACGACCTCCTCTACAAGATTTTCCTCTACCTCCACCTAACTTATAATTTCGTCACCATGGAAGATGCAACTCAATTTTGTTGCAATTTTGTAGTAACATCATCACGGTAGTGCAGTAACGTGCTCGGTTACTGTAAAACACATAGGCTGTTATTACTCTCAAGCACTAACATTACTACAAAATTTTCATAAGATGAATGCTGCGTCCACTTAGGGGTTTGACCAAGATTGGATATGTTGGATTCACTTTGACAAGTTTTAAGCAAGATGAGTGGTGGGTCTTGTTCCTGTGTTCTTACTTCCCTTCCATTCCCTACATACGTGGGCCTACCATCATGCTCCCCATGTTCCTGATCCGAGCATATGCACACCCATCCCCTCCCACGACCACCTCGCAGCATGCACCCTGACTGCATCTCCTCCTATAGAAAACCTTTCACTGGTTTTTTCCTCCCTGGAAAACTGTCAGTAACTTATTGATTGTTACCACATGTTTTTATAAGAACACTATCAACAAAGTACAGTAATACACTACGTTACTGTAAAACTTATAGTCGTTACTGTACTCTGGTAGAAACGTCTTGATGAGATTTTCGTAACACACAATAGATAGTAGTAATAGTAATGTTATACTATTACTACTTTTGGAGAATTAAATTTTGAAAGGCCTATATTTGTATAGCAATATCTCTCACTTCATGTACTATTTTTTAAAACCGTTTGCACTAGGATGCTAGAAAAAAGAGCTTATCAAAAGTAGATCCATCATAACTATATTTTAGCATTGTTATTGCAAGTAAGCCAAGATGTTACTGCACAATGACCATCATGTTACTGCATCGTTCCTATGAGACGAGAGCTAAGAAGAGATCAGTGGTGGGGGAATCACTAGGATGCTATGTTGCTACCAAACTAATTTGCTGTTACTATGCAACTTATAGGCCGTTACTGCCAAGCTTATAGTATATTACCATGTAACCAGGAAAAATCACTCTCGTGTAGTAACAAGACTGTATGCAACCTCCAAAGCATGTCCCCTTGTGCACCCTCCAATGTTTTTGACAAAACATTTTCACTATATAGTGAGGAACATGCACCAACCATCTCTAGAGAAAACATGGGAGACTTAAAGTCGTTATTGCACTCTTGCAGTAACAACATGATGAGATTGCAGTAATGCGGAACAAGTATTAGTATATTATTACTGCTTGTGGAGAAATAAATTTTTTTAAAAAGTAACCTTTGAAGGGTAATATCTCTCACGTCGTGCACTACTTTTAAAAATCATTTGTATCATGATGCTAGAAAAAGGTGGTTATCAAAAGTAGATCTGTGATGACTATACTATGACTACATTTTAATGTTGTTACTGCAAATAAGATATGGTGTTACTGCACGATGGAGATCACGTTACTGCGTTGTTCTTGCGAGATGAGAGCTAAGAAGAGGTGGGTGGTGGAAAAAGTCATAGGTGGGTTTCACCGAGGTCTAACCAACATGGGGGGCCTTTGACCAGCCTTTGAGCAAGGTGGGAGGTGGGCTTTGAACCCTTGGGAGGAGGGGAGGTGGGTTGGAGGGAGGGGGTATAGAATACTTATTTTATACCTAAGGTGTAGAATAGTTTTGGTATGTACTCCCTCTGTTTCATATTATAAGTCGTTTGATTTTTTTTCTTAGTCAAAGTTCTTTAGGTTTGATTAAGTTTATAGAAAAAATTAGCAACATTTATGACATAAAATTAGTTTCATTAAAATTATCATTGAATATATTTTGATACAATGTTTGTTTTGTATTAAAAATGTTACTATATTTTCCTACAAACTTGGTCAAACATAAAGAAGTTTGATAAAAAAAAATCAAACGACTTATATTATGAAACAGTGGGTTGGGCTCTTAAGGGGAGAGGGGACTATTCTACACCACACCCCTAGAATAGCTATTCTACACCCCTTCCCCTCAAGAGCCCAACCCACCTCCCCCTTTCCTCTTTGGGCCCAAAACCTACCTCCCACCCCAGTCAAAGGATGGTCAAAATGCTCTCATGTCGGTCAAACCTGCCTACTAGCTTCCCACCACATCCACATATTTGATGTCCTCATCTCGTACGGGTGGTGCAGTAACAGGACGACCACCATGCAGTAAAGCTACAGCTTACATGCAGTAACAATGATGAAATATAGTTAAAATATAGTCATGACGGATCTAGTTTTGTAGAGCTCCTTTTTGATGTGACTAGGGCTAGTATTGATACAACCATTGCTCACATTATAGGTCAACCAGAAGACATCAAGATCAAGCTGTCCAAGTTCTGGAATCCAATTCAGCCACCTGCTATAGTGCTGACTTCCAACGACCGCCAAATATGCATACGAGCTCCATTTTGGGCCCATGAGTAATTGATGAAAAGCTCTTGGAGTCCTCTTTCCAATGGTACCAGCCTCATCTCCAAATTCCATCTCCATAATCCACAATTGAAGAAACAAGATGTTGCATCACCTATAATGGGTCTTTGGGCTTATGACTTTATCTAGGACCTTGGCTCAAGTGGGGCCCATGTGGGGTGCGTCTCAATCTGGTGGAGCATGACCCTAGGGACCCCTTGGTCGTCCTCCCACCTCCTTAAATAGCTAGGTACCCCTTTAGGGTTTTTTGGGTTTTGTTTAGATTAAAGTTTAGCATCGCTACTTTGCCATTTAATCCCGTTGTCGGTTAGATCGTGATTTGCTCGTGACATAATCTCAACTTATCATCTGTATTTAGTTCCTATTTGCACTCCATATTGCTTTTATCCTGTTCTTGCTTGTTTCTTAGATTTGCTTGCAGGAGTAAGGTTCATCTGCATCGGCAAGATCAACAACCCACGAAGAGGTGTATCAATCGCTAAGATGCAACACAACAACGTATCATACGGTTGTTGTCGGGTCATCAACATTTCTCCTAAATCGTAGTGTAACATCCTAACAATTCCTGGCAATAAAAATCACTAAAATTTGAAAATTTTAAAACTTTTGCATCATGCTGGATGTTGTGATTGCTATTGCTTGCCAAACTATAAAATGTCACAATAGAGAATTAAACTAAAGTGGTACAACTAAGTGATAATTATAATAATAGGATATTTCTTATGAACCCTATAAATATGCACAAGAAAGCAAAACCAAACCAAGGGAAGGTTAATTACTAATTTAATTTATGGATCAAATATTAAATACTTGAACCATGTGACGCGTGCCATGACATCTAATTACATATGAAATGATAACCATTCAAATAAGTGGAGCTCTATCTATAAAATAGTTTTACTGGGAATAATTAATTTGATATTACATAAATTGTATTGAATCACAAATATTAAATTGTAGGAATCCATATTGTGGTAAAACCAATTTTAAAAGGATAAACCAATATGTGGGAAAACAAATAAATATATGAAACCCTAAATATATGAATTTACAAAAATATATAGGAAGCATATTGAATAATGAGAAATGTTAAATTATAACCGAAAACATATCCAAGTGCCTAGGTTTACCACTTAAAATTAGGATACAAACGCAAAATTAAATTAAATTCATAATCAAAATTTTAATAGTATGGTCGTAGGAAATTAAAATTTATCGGGCAACCCTATTTATCGCACGCCAACTGTTCGACGCGGGCCTAGCCGGACGAACACCGGGCGCCGCGCAGCGCCGCTGCCATGCCGTCGCCGTCGCCATCACCTCGAGCCCCGTGCGCCGCCCATCGCGTCACCGTCGCCATCATCTCGAGCCCCGTGCGCCGCCCATCGCGTCGCCGTCGCCATCACCTCCGAGCCCCGCGTCGCGGCCATGCCATCGCGTCGCCGTCACCATCACCTAGAGCCCCGCGCCACCGCCATGCCATCGCGTCACCATCACCATCACCTCCGAGCCCCGTGCCGCTGCCATGCCATCGCGTCACCGTCACCATCACCTTGAGCCCCGCGTCGCCCATCTTGAGCCCCGCGCCGGCCATCCTCCTCCTCCTCCTCCCCCACCCGGCCCTATAAAAACCCCCCTTCTCCCCTTTCTTTCCCATATCCTCCCCCCATCTCCCTTCCCCTCCAGCCACCAAGCCACCGGGCTGCCGCCCTTGCTGGCGCGCTGTCCCTGCAGCCACGCCGCCCCCGCCACCGGTCACCACCGCCGCCGGTAAGACCTCCTCTTTCCCTCTTTTTTGTTGTTGTTTCGGCCAAGTGAGGGAGAGGAGAGGAAGCAGCAGGGAGGGAGCAAAGGGAGAGAAAGAAAAGAAAAGGAGGAGAGAGGGAGAGAAAGAAAAGAAAAGAGAGAAAAGAAAGTAAAGAGGGAAAAATTAGTGAGGCTGAGGAATTTAGAAAAAAATGGTAGGAAGGTGTAGAAATTTAATTTGCGGGCTACATATTAGGTTTTTAACACCTTCGGTTATTAAATATGATTATTAGCGTTATCGGCAAAATTAGGAATAAATATAGAAATAAATAGTCACCGATGTGGAATAAAATTTGAACTGTTGAGCACCATGTGTTTGACTTAAAGATAAATTAAAATAGAGTAGTGCCGTTTTGCCATCGCTTGAATTAATTTGAATTCAAAACTTTAAACTAGTGTAACTTATTCATTTTAGCTCCAATTCGAGTGAAACTTGAACCTAATTTCATCTAAATTCATAAGCTTTCCAATGGTATATAATTCACTATTTAATGAAATATATTTATATTCATAAAATAATTAATATCAAGGGATGAATAATGGTTAACTTAAAAATGTGCTAATAAATAAAATTGATATTGTACAGTAAAGTAGGTATGAGGATAATTACCTTTAACATGCTTTATCACTGTAGAAACCATGTAAATTATTTATAAATATTGTTTCAAATTAATTGAAGCATAGAAGGTACTAGTGCCATTTATTAATACGTGTCCATGTGTAATTATAACCATGACTTCCAAAATTATACAAACGAAGTTTAGCCTTATAAATGTCGCAACCGAAATATGAGTACGTATAGATAAGTCCATAACTTGTGTATGTGAGGTAATAAAAGAGTTATTATGAATGAACCATCAAAATAAGGTTAATCGTGAAATAGCATATGGAGTGGCATATAGTTGGGTTTGTTAGCATCCATTAATTAACAGAACAGTACCAAGCGAATAAACCTGGTTGGATCACATGTATGGTATAGCTTGTAGCAAAATTGCACATGTTCAATAAACGATCCTGTACTAATATATTCTTTAAACTCACATATACAGTACACCCACTTAACATCAACAGTACTAGAACAATACCCGACTTTTGGCATAGGTTAAGCTAACAAATGTGTATGTGAAAACATGAATATCAGATGGATACTAATTATAAATCTTGACCTCATATAATCTTAGTTCAACTGTAACTTAGGATTGTTCATTAAGAGATAATCGGTAACTACAATATTACTAAACTCACAAATTTATCATATAGAGCGTGGGTAATTATTAACATTCTATTACAGTGACAAGTAAAATATTCTCATAATTAAAATAGAGACTCCATTGATAAAATAATAATACAAATGACTCACCGTGATTATTTGTTTGATCCTAAATTCATACAACGACAGAACCTTTGGTATATGATCATCTTATTTACATAGATACCTGGGTAGTCATATAACCCTTCCTTAACTCAATAGATAGATCAAACTCCGAATTAGCGAAATGTGTATCCCATTTATACTATGATGATTAGCTCCTAAATAAGCTGCCATGACAATAGAAAAAGACTAAGAAACCTTAGCCCTTAGCATGACTGGAATTCATTAGAAGCACGAGTAGTGTGAGCAACCCTAGGTATGACTTCAATATTTTATTCGCGCGTATATGATTGTTTTTTGAATATTGGTTTTTCTCATGTATTATAGAAGTTGTGTATCGGTTAGTCATGAGGAAACGTCTGCAGCTTCCAGGAGGTGAAGGTTGATCAAGATTATATCAAGAATAAGGACTATCCTGAGCAGGCAACTCATTACTAAACCTTGATCATGTTGAACCAATTTGCGAACTTATTTTGGATTTAAAATAAAGTTTGCATGCTATATGAATATATGTGAATGCCGTACCTTGCTGTATGCCATGCCTTTGATATTGATTATCCATGCAAATCTTTGTCATCCATAATATCGTGTATTTTTAGCTGATACTTGTCAATGCTTAGCCATGCTACATTAGAATCATGCATATTCATATTTATCAAAATGCTTTATGCTCAGGCAACTACCTTTGGGAAGGTGGTTGAGATGCGGCATGTGGAGACATGAGCGCCACATTGCCATGACATTGATGACATAATTTGTGAAAGGAAAAATAAAACTAAACAACCGTTTTCGACTATGGCGGCTGAAGGACTTGGGTGCTGTCTGGTAAAGGCAAGTGCCGACCCTGGTCAGCTAAGCATGAAACGACCCTCGTACAACCGTACCGGAGTAAATAGCCGAGCGGAGGCAGTATCCATGCATAGTGGTCTTCTTGATGTGTATGAGAGGCGGGGGCCTACAGTGGGGTCGCCACCAGTAGGATCACCATGCGTAAACCTAAACTTAATCATAACTTAATGCATCTGTAAGTCTTTCCTCCCAAGAGCACCAGAACTCCTCTCACTGCTAGAAACTTGTAACGCCTAGAGTGCATGAGGATGCAAGTTCCTGGAGCGGGTACTGCCAACGTGAGGTTATTGAAATGCTTTGCCGTGATGCATCTCATGTGTTGGGACGAGGCTCATGCGTTGGGCAGTCGCGGAGTACGGGTAAAGTGTACATCCACTGCAGTGTGAGTAAATCAAATCTATTCGAATAGCCGTGCTCGCGGTTATTGAGCACCGAGACATGCATTACACTTGGCTAGACTCTAAATTCTTAAAGTGGTTGGGATGGGATATTGCATGAAGATTTTTATGCTGGTGGATCCACTTCTCGGGAAGTGAAAAAGGGTAGGCCCCAGAAAACCATGACGACCAAATGGCAGGAAGTCATCCTTGGGATCACAATGGATGGTGGACAGAATCGTCATTGATTAACTATGGTATTAAAATTTGATCAGTCTATGCTAGGTCTTAGACTTGCGAAAGGATTTACAAAACTTGCTTTACGCAAAAGAACCTGAAGCCATTCCTTGAAATACCCTCTATCATATGCATTGTTGTTGTGGTGGCTTGCTGAGTACGGTTGGTACTCACCCTTGCAATTTATAACTCAACCAGAAGTCAGAGAATGACGCTTCAGAGGATCCATATGCCTACTACCAGGAGGTTGCTGAAGACAATGGCGCTCAGTAGCTCTCAGTTACGGTCGTTGCCTGTGGCAATGGCGTTGCCGCCGCCTCTAATCCACTGCCTTATCTATTTCTGCTTTTGGATGTATTCCGGACCATTTGGTCCCCTGTTCTAAGACTGTTGCCTTCGGGCCTTGTTGTAATAATTCATACTAAATGCTTGTGTATGCGCACTTGGTATTTCAACTATGAGTGTACCAGACTACTTGATCCAGGGAAATGGTACAATTTACATGACGGATTCCTGTTTCAAAAACGGGGGTCCACACGTAGTTATTATCAACTCACCGAAAGATCAGGCCAATCGAAGCCGTGAGCTTATCAAATGGAGCTCAGGGTTTATCAAGTGGCATCAGAGCTTTCGTTGCTTAGTGAGTTCTTATCTACCTATAAACCAAAAATAGCCATACAAAAAATTGCATCCTTTACCTAGCCATATTTGTACCATTGCATTGTTCTTTTCACTTTTTGCTTTGTTGAGATTTGGGTTGCATCATTGTGTCGTGTTGCTGGTCTTGGTGTCTAATCCGTTTAGAGTTTCGAGTTCTGGTCACGTATAGTACCACAGTCGCCGCCGCCACCGCCGTGTCTTTGTTGTTGTCGGGACCTACGAAAACGGAATCGTCTCGCCGTCAGGTTTCGATTTTTGTACTTTTTAGCAGTTTTTGTCAGTTCATTTTGAAGGTATCAAGTCGCTAGGGTTTTTGTCGTGTGGTTTGTGCCCTGTCCGGCCGTGGTTTGGTTGTGTCCGTGCTTCTGTTTTGCATGCGAGGAAGAAGGAAAGGTGGATGGTTTGTAGAGTAGATCAGTTTAGTTCGTTCTAAGGTCGAGTTTCCCACTTTGGCTGAGTTGACTCCTTCCCTCTCTCTCGGTTTCAATCGAGTCTGATTCCCTCCCTGTAGATTATATTTGTTTCGTTGGTTTGTTTCCATCCAAGGCTGAGTTTCCCACTTTGGCCGAGTCGACTCCCTCCCTCTCTCGGTTTCAATAAAGTCTAATTCCCTCCCTCTCCTCTTGATTTCAATCTATCCATGACATCCGATACATCTTGGTAAAAATTTTTTGAGTGTGGGATTGGAGATCTGTTTGCAAAGACGGAACCTATGGGACGAGAACATTCCAATTTTGTATAATTTTAATTTTAGGGTCTGCACTTTTGCGATTGAGTCCTTATAATTTTTATATTTATATTTGAGTCTGTATAATTTTACATTAAGGTCCTTAAGCTGGTTTTAGTTGAACAAAAATCAAAAAATAAAGAAAAAAAAGAAAAGGCAGGAAAGTGCTTAAAAGAATACAAAAGAAAAGCCGCACCCAAAAAAAAGAAAGAAAGAAACTAAAAGAAAAAAAAGAAAGAAAGAAGAAAGGAAAAGGGAAAATTAGTTGTTATCTTTGAGATTGTTTTCATATATCAGAGTTGAGCTTGAGTTGTTTCTGGTGTTATCTTGTGGTATCATTTGTGTCTAGGCTTGCATCTCTAGTACGTTCTAGCCTAGGAGTAGCACGGTACTGACCTTAAACAATTATTCTACTTTGCATTCTCTGATTTGAATATTTGCTATTCCTTTGCTACATATTTAAGCCTATCCAGAGCTCCGCAGATTTGATTGCAGCCATACAATAAGTGTTTGCCAAGGTATCAATACATCTAACTTCTATTGGGGTGCTTGGTTGAGTCTGTGTATGTCACCATTCCGCTTGCATTGGTAAGAACTTGTAAGAGCTTGGTAAAAAGCTTGAGTGTGTGTGATATTTGAGTCTCCTCTAGCTAATAGTTGATAGGAGCATGCATATTCTTGTTTATGTTTCTTGTTTGCTACTAATCATGGTAGGGTTACGCAAGGGGATATAATATGGTCATGCTCAACATCGACTTCTTCACCTTCGACGAGATATGATGACTTCTCCACGTGATGTATATGAGGTACCTAACTATAATTTTGCACGAGTTGAATCTAAGTTACCATTCTACGATGGTAAGTATGATTCTGTTGCTTATGTTGATAGGGAGCTAGCAGTAGAGAACGAATTTGATAAATATGATTTTTCTGATGCACAAATGATTAAGGCTGCTAGTAATAAGTTTACCTCTTCTGCTTTCTTTTGGTGGAATCATGCTAGTAATAAACCTGAAACTTGGGATGAATGCAAAACCATGATGAGAAAGCGTTTTGTGAGTTCTTATTACAAATGCACTCTTCTTGAGAAACTAGAACATCTAAAACAAGGTGATATAACTTTTAGAGAGTACATCTATGAATTTAAAGTTTCTATCATCTACAGTGGTCTAAAAGAATGCAATGAGAACACAATGCGTAGATTTTTCGAGGGGCTTAATTCTGAAATTCCGGTTATGCTTGCTAATGTGACATATAATCATATTGGACACCTATTCATACTTGCTCGTAGCATTGGGAGTCAAATTTTACAAGATTTCATATCAAATGCGAGAAAGCATAAACAGTGTGATTTATCTCCTATTTTTAAATCTCCTATATTGTTGTGCAATGATGATGTGCAAGCATGGGAGGAGCAACCTTTTGTGTCTCATGTTACTAAAGTTTTGCAGGGAGTTCAGAACATTCAATAAAAGAAGGAGAATGATGTTCTTGAAAAGAAAGAGGAGAAGCATGAAGCACCCGCGATGTCTAAAGAAAGTTTGCATTGTGAATTAAATGTTGCTGAGATAAATGAATGTGAGTATTCTCAAGCTGAGCTACACATGTCCACTTTTCATGCTATAGTGGAGTAACTATTAGTGGAACCAATTGTTGAGATTCCTTTGTCACTAGTTGATTTGTTTGTTGTTCCTTGTGATAAAGAAGAGTTGTGTGATAATGCTTCACTTATATTCATGCCACAACTAGTGAATGAACATGTTATTCCTATTGTTAATTCTTTCTGTGCTGCTTTTAAGCATGTTGTTCAAATTGCTAATGAAGTTCAGAAAAGTAAATTGCTATATTCTTTAAATACGTTGGGCTATGTTCTGTTTGATGATTTTTGTGAGTTCGATAATTTGAAGGAGAAATTATTTGCTATTAATTTTTCATGTCCATCTAATACTATATTTCATATCTTTGACAAATATAATGATAGAGGAGTATGTTTGGTGCATAGAGTTTATATATGCTCAGATTTAGAACCTTCTGTAGCGCTGGATAAAAACTTCAAGCTAGAGAGACATGTTGTTGTGAACCCACGAGGGTTTGATGCCAGATCTTTCGATGAGAGGGTTGGATAACTCGATTGGGATGGAGACGACATTCACGGCCCGACTGCACTCGTCCAAAGACACTGCGTCTTAGCAACCGATATACTACCTTCAATAGTAGTCACGAACTTGCGGTGCACGACAACCCGGCCATGAGGGCACTCGTCCTACAAGCAATCGAAAAACAAGCAAGAATAAGTAGAACAAGCACTGAATTGCTAGATAAAGATGAAATTTTCACTAAGAAATCATAATATGGTGGGATTTCGAAGACAAACAGACGGATGGTTTAGCCAACATGCACGCTGCATGCAAGTAACAAATCGCTAACTCTAATCAACAAAACCCAATTGTTCTTCATGATGGCTAAAGGTATAAAAAGAGGGGGAGAATGACCACAGGGGTGTTAGGGTCGTGCTCTAACCCTAAGACGTGTCCCTAGTGGACCCAACTTGATACACAGCCCATTGGGCCCAAATAAGGTGACGCAATACCTTTCACATAAAAGGACTCAGTAATAAAATGATGATTACGTCCGCTCTAGAACAGATATGGACAGGAGGCTGGATACATTTGAAAGTAGACTTGATAAGCTTTCCATGAAGTTCTTAAACACCCAAATCGGAATTCGCATGAAGTCGTGGCGCTCGTCACAAGTTGGCGATGTCCTGCACTCCGAATCCAGCCCGCGCGAATCCTCTCCCCTTTTGATCCTCTCCATTATTCCTAAGTAAAATAAGAGTGCACGTGTCTCCGGGGTATAAATAAGATGAACATGACCTCAAGAATGAACTCACCTAATGATGAGGACATCGCTAGTAATGTCAAAGCTAGTAATGAGACTTCAATAACAGGACCAATAACAAGAGCACGAGCCAAGAAACTACAATCTCAGGTGAACCTGCTCCTTAATGAATATGTCATTAATTTTAATGAGAATTTTATACTACCTAAAAACAATGTTTTACTTGTGCTCAGGTTTGAAGAGTCAGCGATGGATGGAGATCAAGGATATGTGGCCGTCATCCAAGGAAGCATAAGTCCACATCATGAACAATGATCAGCCCATAAATAGTGCTTGCGGCCCGTGAACAGTACCGTACGGCCCATGAACAGTACCCGTGCTACAGTGCGCGTGAATAGTACCACATGGGGAGTTTAGTGTTGAATAGCCTTGGGCTGAGACTATATATTGAGGGGTAGACTCCCATTGTAAAGGGAACCACTTTTGATATTAAAAATACTCTTGTTCTTTCTGTTGTCCAAACAACATTGAAGGAATTGAGAGTTAGTCAAAAATCAAGATCGTTCAACCTTTCCGCTGGGAATTGGGAGCGCGATAGAACTTCATCTGGTGGTCGTGAAGTTCAACACGTGTGATTGGGCGAATTATAGAGTGCTAACTCTTGCATTGGCAACGGGGGATCACTACGATTCATCAGTTCCACGTGAGTATCTTGATCCTACGTCGAGAAGATCGGGCGACCCCGTATCACCTAATAGTTGAGTTGGCGTGCACGAGCGCGGGTAATAGGACCATGTGGTTGTACTTGTGGAGACATGGATGTATCAATGGTGTTGATGTCCTCATCATTCTCCCCTTCTTGCATTTGAGTCATTCTCGACTCAAGTTCATTTTCTTCCCCCAAATATGGCTTCAAATCTGCGACGTTTAATGTGGGACTAACCCCAAAATCTGCAGGCAGGTCAAGCTTATATGCATTTTCATTAATTTTTGCCAACACTTTAAATGGTCCATCAGCTCTAGGCATCAATTTATATTTTCTCCAGTCAGGAAACCTATCCTTTCACAAATGTAACCAAACCAAATCTCTAGATTCAAAACTAAGTTCCTTTCTACCTTTGTCACCAGTAAGTTTATACTTAGCATTCATGCGCTCTATGTTTTCTTTAGTTGTTTCATACAGTTTTAACATCAACTTAGCACGTTGCTTAGCATCAAAATTCAGTTTTTCAGAAGGCGGCAAAGGCATTAAATCAATAGGAGCACGAGGCAACAATCCATAAACAATCTCAAAAGGGCACATCTTTGTACTAGAATGCAACAAACGATTATAAGCAAATTTAATATGAGGCAAGCATTCTTCCTCCATCTTAATATTTTCTTTAACATAGCCCTTAACATAGTAGACAAGGTTCGATTCACAACTTCAGTTTGACCATCAGTTTGGGATGACATGTAGTAGAAAACAAAATCTTAGTCCCCAATTTAGCCCACAAAGTTCTCCAAAAATAGCTAAGAAATTTAGTGTCACGATAAGAAATAATTGTGTTTGGCACACCATGCAAGCGAACAATTTCTCGAAAGAACAAATCAGCAATATGGGTAGCATCATCAGTTTTATGACATGGTATGAAATGTGCCATTTTAGAAAATCTATCCACAACCACAAAAATGCTATCACACTAGGAACAGTTAGAGGCATATACAAACCATGTGGATTTAAGCGTGACTTAGCCTTTTGACATGTAGTACAGCGAGCAACGAATCTCTCCACATCTATCCTTATCTTTGGCCAAAAGAAATGACCAGCAAGTATGTCCTCTGTCTTTTTTGATCCAAAATGCCCCATCAACCAACCTCTGTACGCTTCCTGCAACAACAATAAATGAAAGGAGCTAGTTGGAATGCATAGCTCTTTAGCTCTAAAAACAAATCCTTCGCAGAAGACAAATTTGTTCCATGTCTTTTCATCCTTACAATGCAGCAACACATCTTTAAATTCATCATCATATATGTACTGGTCTTTAATTGTTTCTAAGCCAAAGATTTTGTAGTCAAGTTGTGTCAACAAAGTATATCTCCTAGATAATGCGTCAGCAATGATATTATCCTTCTCTTTCTTGTGTTTGATAACATAAGGAAAAGAGCCAATGAATTCAACCCATTTAGCATGTCTACGGTTCAGTTTTCCTGGACTACGAATATGCTTCAAAGATTCATGGTCAGAGTGTATAAAAATTCCTTGGGCCACTAATAATGCTGTCATGTTTCTAAAGTTCGCACAAGAGCATACAATTCTTTATCATAAGTAGAATAATTCAGAATAGGCCCATTCAATTTTTCACTAAAATATGTAACAGGTTTTCCTTCTTGGAGCAAAACACCGCCTAATTAAATCCCACTAGCATCACATTCAAGTTCAAAGGTCTTATTAAAATCGGGAAGTTGGAGGAGAGGTGCATGTGTCAACTTATCTTTCAACATGTTGAAGGTGTTCTCTTGGGTTGTGCCCCAAGTGAAAGACACTCCCTTTTTTGTAAGCTCATTCAATGGCGCAGTAATGATGCCGAAATCCTTCACAAAGCGGCGATAAAAACCAGCAAGTTCTAAAAAACTTTGCATTTGTGTGATGGTGTGTGGAACAGGCCACTCTTCTTTATCTTACACCTTGGTGTGATCAACCTCAATTCCCTGCGGAGTGACAACATAGCCAAGAAAAGAAACACGATTCGGCGAAAGGTGCACTTCTCAAGGTTACCAAATAAGCGTGCATCATGAAGAGCATGACTAACAGCACGTAAATGATCAAGATGTTCATCCATACACTTGCTGTAAATCAATATATCATCAAAGTATACCACCACAAATTTTTCAGTGAAAGCACGCAAAACCTCGTTCATTAATCGCATGAAAGTACAAGGTGCATTAGTTAATCCAAAAGGCATAACTAACCACTCATATAAACCAAACTTAGTCTTGAAAGCAGTTTTCCATTCATCTCCCAACTTCATGCGAATCTAGTGGTATCCACTACACAAATCAACTTTGGAAAACACAACAACACCACTCAATTCATCAAGCATGTCATCTAAATGTGGAATGGGGTGACGATATCGAATGATGATATTTTTTATCTATCTATAATCAACACACATACGCCATGATCTGTCTTTCTTAGGCACGAGAATAACTGGAACAGCACAAGGATGAAGAGACTCACGTACATAGCCTTTGTCGAGTAGCTCTTGTACTTGGCACTGAATTTCCTTAGTTTCTTTCGGGTTCATCCTGTATGGCGCACAGTTGGGCAATGAAGCACCAGGAATGAGATCAATCTAGTGCTCAATCCCTCGAAGTGGTGGCAGCCCCAGTGGTAATGCAGTTGAAAAGACATCAGAATACTCCTGTAAAATGTTAGCAACAGCAGGAGGCAAAGAAAGTTGAATATCGTCAAGTGAAACCAAAGCGTCTTTGCATATCAAAGCATATGCAACCAATGCTGAGGCAACTAATTCGTTAATTTCAGATTTGGTAGCAAGTAAGCATTTTCCTTTCAAGCTTATTTCATTTTTCTTATCAACAACAGACCGGACATTCTCACTTTTGGATTTGGTAGCTTTAGCAACGTCATCACGCACAATATCTTCAAGAGACATGGGATGCAACACAATTTTCCTACCATGATGCATAGAGTCTCTATCAAATTGCCATGGTCTACCTAGTAGAATATTACAAGCTTGCATAGGCATGACATCACACTCAACAACATCATGGTATGATCCAATTGCAAAATTAATGCACACCGGTTTTGTTACCTTTGCCTTACCACTATTGTTTAGCTACTGGATGTAGTATGAATGTGGATGTGGTTTGGTGCTAAGTGCAAGCTTCTCCACCATCTAACTGCTAGCCAAGTTGTTGCAGCTATCTCCATCAATGATCATGCGGCAAGAACGCTCTTTAATGACACACTTGGTTTGAAATAACGTGTGTCACTGATTTTGCTCCGCCTTCTCCATTTGTGCACTGAGCACACACTAGACAATGAGGCTCTCATAGCACTCTGCATCATAAGCACTAATATGCTCTTCTAGACGCTCCTCTTTATCTATGTGGTCAGCTGCAAGCAAAGCAAGTGTATCCTCATCGAAACCACTAGCAAATGAATACTCACCATCATCTTTGACAACCAAAACATGCTTGCTAGGATAGTCACGTTGCACATGCCCAAAGCCCATGTAGCGATGACACTGTATGTCTCTTGTTCTGCCTATCGATGCAATTGAAGAAGCGCTTGCGGCTGGCTGTTGGGCAGCCTTGGTTGCTGAACTAGGAGGAGGAACACGTGGCTTGTCGCTGGGTGGAGAAGGTGCTGATCGAATTGGTGTGGAAGATGCGGAAGTAATACGTCCGGCCAAAGGAGTAGTCGTGCGTGGCTGCCATGATGTAGATTTTTCTGCAAAAAATTTGCCTTGGCACTAGTACATTGTCCCTACACTTCCCTTTCAGCTTTACAAGCAAGATGAAACAAACGGGTTACGTTAATGTATTCTTTGTAAGCCAGGATGTCCTGTATCTCTCTATTTAATCCACCCAAAAATCTAGCCATAGCAGGTTCCTCATCCTCCTCTAAGTTACAACGCAACATACCCATTTGTAATTCCTGATAATATTCTTCTACACTTTTAGCGCCCTGTCTCAATTGTTGCAACTTATTTAACAGGTCACGTGCATAGTAAGAAGGAATAAATCTGGCCCGCATGATCCATTTCAAAGCATCCCAAGTCTGTGGCATGTTATTAGGATTTTTCTTGCTATGTTCTATCCACCAAACAGGAGCAAAATCAGTGAATTCACTTGTAGCAGCCCTAACCCGTTTATCCTCAAGGAACTCATGACATGCAAACTTTTGATCAATAGCAATTTCCCAAGTAATGTATGCATCAGGATCATATTTAACATCAAAAGAAGGTATCTTAAATTTGATTTTAGTTAAAGCATCATCATTATTGCATACTTCACGTCGCCAGTGTCCACCTATACCTCTACGATTATGATGTAGCCATTGACGATCACGAGCGTCCCGATCATCCTGTTCAGTGTCAGCAGTATAATCATCATCCAAATTATCATCGACATGCTCACCATTAGTGTTGTCTTCATTACTACGTCGACCATTGTCCCTAGCTTGGCGGTCGTCAAAGTGCCTCAGGACAGCAGCAAGGCTAGTGTCAATACGAGCAACCGAAGCCTCCAACCTTGTAAGCTTGGTGTTGGCAGCAATCTGTGTGGTCTCCAATTGCCCAATCTTGTCGTTTGTCACCTGCAAATCTGCATCAAGTCCTTCGTGTGTCGTTTCACTTGCCTTTGAAAATGTCATATGATGTCTTTGGTGCATGGAGAATGGAACCATGATCATCCTCTATCCATGGTTAGTAGCACAAAGACAATAGGACAATAGATGAAGAAACACAAGCCCTAAAACTATTAGGATGTAGCTATTGCAAGGTGCTCGCCCACTCTCAACCTGTCTCACCAGCTCTTACCAATTCTTACCAACTGCTCACAGGAGGGAGACGGCAACTAACAAGTTTGCAACCGTGGAACGAGGTGTATCGGTTGCTGTAGCAACAAGACTTGTCAAGTTGTAGCCGAGTGTGCGAAGCTGTGGGTGGGCTAAAAGCAATGCACAAGGAACATCTAGAAACCACGTTAGTCAAAACAAGTTGAATACCGTGCTAGTCCTAGGCTAGCCAAAGTAGAGACACGAGCCTAACCACAAAGGACGCCACAAGACATGAACCCAAACAGGAATGATGACAATGGTGACAACAGCAAATGGTGGAAGGTGCTCACAAGCTCACAAGTCGGCTCTTTTTTTTGCTTTCTCTCTCTAGGGCTGAGGAGAGAGATGCGAATTTTTTATTTTTCTTTTATTTTTTATATTTTTTCACAACTAGCACACTGGAACGAACCACAGAAATTCGTACATCAAACGAACAAAATATGAAGCCTGTAGAATTTTTCAAAGTTCAACCCAAAGGAGTCCTAAAGCTTGTCATCTCGAAAACAGAATTTTGCAAGTGGAATTTGGTGATTTTAATTTTCTATAGATGTCCATGGATATATAAGCCTGATTCCGAGTCCGTATGAAAAAGATATGGCTGTTTTAAGTAAGGTCACTCGAATCAGAGTTCTATTTTTTTTCCTGATGGCGGCAGACTCAAGGGCAATCGGACTCAAGGAAAGGAACAGATCTAACACAAATAGAAAGTGATTTGGTGGATGGTTGTGATGAAGAGGGTGATGTGCATGGCAAGAACTCAAAACTCTAATCGATGAAACGCTAAGACCAACAAGTTAACACAACCGATGCAATCGAAGACTCAACAAGCCCTAACTTAGCAGTACTTGTAAAAAGGCTCAAGGGTTTATGGGATTACGGAGAACTAATCTACTATATTTTTTGGCTTTTTCTGGACTATAAAAAGTCTCTGACTGATCAACCACGCTCTGATACCACCTGGTGTGAACCTGCGAGGGTTTGATGTCCGATCTTTCGATGAGAGGTTTGGATAACTCGATTGGGATGGAGACGATGTTCACAGCCGACTACAATTGTCCAAAGATGCTGCGCCTTAGCAACCGATACACCACCTCCAATAGCCGTCACAAACTTACGGTGCGGGACAACCCGGCCACGAGGGCACTCGTCCTGCAAGCAATCGAAGAACAAGCAAGAATAAGTAGAACAGACACTGAATTGCTAGATGAAGATGAAAGTTTCACTAAGAAATCACAATATGGTGGGGTTTCAAAGACAAACAGACGGATGGTTTATCCAACATACGCGCTGCATGCAAGTAGCAAGTCACTAACTCTCATCAACAAAACCCAATTGATATTAGCGGCGGCTAAAGGTATAAAAAGAGGGGGAGAATGACCACAGGGGTGTTGGGGTCGTGCTCTAACCCTAGGACGCGTCCCTAGTGGACCCAACCTTATACACAGCCCACTGGATCCAAATAAGGTGATGCAGCACCTTTTATAGAAAAGGACTCAGTAGTAAAATGATGATTGCGGCCGCTCTAAAATAGATATGGACAGGAGGCCGGATCCATTTGAAAGTAGACTTGATAAGCTTTCCACGAAGTGCTTATACGCCCAAATCGGAGTTCGCATGATGTCGTGGCGCTCGTCAAAATTTGGCGCCGTCCAGCAGTCCGAATCCAGCCCACGCGAATCCTCTCCCCTTTTGATCCTCTCCATTATTCCTAAGTAAAACAAGAGTGCACACATCTTCGGGGTATAAATAAGATGAACATAAACTCAAGAATAAACTCACCTGATAGTTGAGTTGACATGCACGAGCGCGGGTAATAGGACCATGAGGTTGTACTTGTGGAGACATGGATCTATCGATGGTGTTGATGTCCTCATCACATGTTATTGCTAATCATGCTACTTCGAGTTTCTTTAGTTCTGGTTGGAAGAAATAGGTTGCTTTAAATGGACTATGCGAAGAGCACCATATGAAAAAACTAAGGACAGTTTTTCGTGGAGAAGAGGAGGATGATGTGACCATGGCTAGTATTGATACAACCATTTCTCACATCGTAGGTCAACTGGAAGACATCTAGATCAAGCTGTCCAAGTTCTGGAATCCAATTCGGCTACCTGTTATAGTGCTGACTTCAAACGACTGCCAAATATGCATACAAGCTCCGTTTTGGGCTCATGAGTACTTGGTGGAAAGCTTTAGGAGTCCTCTTTCCAATGGATCCATCCTGATCTCCAAATTCCATCTTTGTAATCTGCAATTAAAGAAACAAGTTGCTACGTCACCTATAATGGCCTTTGGGCTTGTAACTTTATTTGGGACTCTGGCCCAGGTAGGGCCCATGTGGGTGCGCCCTAATTTGGTGGAGCACGACCCTAAGGACCCCTTGGTTGTCCTCCCACCTCCTTAAACAGCTAGGTACCCCTTCAGGATTTCTCGGGTTTTGTTTAGATTAAAGTTTAGCTTCACTACTTTGCCGTGTAATTCCGTGGTCGGTTAGATCGCCGGTTTGCTCATTACGGAATCCGAACTTATCATCTATATTCAATTCCTATTTGCAATTCAGATTGCTTTTATCTTGTTCTTGCTTGTTTCTTCGATTTGCTTGTAGGAATAAGGTTGATCTGCACCGACAAGATCAACAACTCATGAAGAGGTGTATCGATCGCTATGGTGCAACGCAACAACGTCTTGTACAGTTGTAGTCGGGTCGTCAACGTTTCTCCTAAATCGCAATTATTATCAACTCCCCGAAAGATCAGGCCAATCAAAGCCGTGAGCATATCAAGTGGAGCTCAGGGTTTATCATTTTTTAAAGCATTATCGTGCAAACGGTTCAAAAATATAATATGTCTTGTGAGAGATATCATTGTTTAAAGATGAGAATTCTAAAGATATCAATTGTATTTAGCTTTGCTAGTGCGAGGTAGATGGTAGGTCTTGTACCTGGGTTCAGTTGTTACCACACGTTATTGCAGTAACACTATAAGTAAATTGCAGTAACACGCTATGTGGGGATACCCCGGGTTAGATATTATGTAAGCTACCTAAAATGATAGTGTGAAATATTTAGTTGGATCGGGTCTAATAATAATCAAATAAAGCAGTAATCATCCAACCTCATTGTTGCCTTATCAAGTCAAATAACATACACAGTATAAAACTCGATGTGCCGAGTAGAGAGCATAAGGGATATTACTGGGACTTTAGCATTGCAGTCAACTTCAGCCTGAGACGTGCCTGTCAAACCACACGAAGATGGCGACCAGATGTGTTACACATCCCAGGAGACTTGACAAAATTCGTTAAAGCTCTATGACATCCCAAATGCTCAATACTCATATTGGTGTAGAACTAGATCCTAGCATAAGCTCTAGTTCTACACGTTCTTCTAAGCGATGAAGATAAAAAAAGGATTAAACACAAATAAACTTTACACTATATCTTAAATTAAATACATAGGCCAATTGGCCGAATAGCTACTGATCCACGAAAGCATGGCTACCGAAAACCATAAGCAATCGACTGGGGGTAACCCATATAGATCCATCCTAGAAGAAGAACAATGACTCCCGAATCACTCAAATTAAATTAAGTCTAACACCTACAAAATGAATTAGATATTGATGGCAATAGTCAGTACATTAATCGAATTAATGTACTAGCAAGCACAAGACAACCCTAACATACTACATGCATGGTACATAATCAAGGAAGGCTATTTGTAGCTCATTTTAGCATAAAAGTAAGTTTTAGTTCACAACCATTTGCATAAAAATTTTATAAAGTCTTTGTAAACATGAACATAGGTAGATCACAATAGTTTGCATAGTAGTAACATAAACATACCCTTGCTACCCATACCGGTAACAAGGCATAATCTCATGATCATATCAACATATCAACATTATTGATGCCCAACCGGTATCAAGTCTCACATTCATCATCAATATACCATATCCAACATATATCAACACATGTTTTCCATTTACAAAACCCATAGTTCACAAAGCACAATTTGAAAACATAAATCTATACTCATGACACTTCACCAACTCGCTCATGACCGTGAGCACGACTAATCGATTAGTTTTGAGAACTCTACAGAGTTTGCACAGCTTTACCCACATGATATGAACACTCTAGTTTGTTTCGTGCCCGCGAGGCACTACCACATTCTTCATGGTGAATGTGATCAAGAAGTCACAAGGAAGCCTTTACATTACTTAACGCCTAGCCTTGCACCAGCACAACAAGTGTGAATCCACCCTGGGAATGACCCAGAGCCGTTAGGTGGCGGGCCCACGGCTTAAACCTAACGCTGTGGCAACGAACACATCCGTTCCCCCACGAGGTAGTTAACTGT
This sequence comes from Oryza officinalis, assembly GCA_008326285.1. NCBI lineage: Eukaryota > Viridiplantae > Streptophyta > Magnoliopsida > Poales > Poaceae > Oryza > Oryza officinalis. The sequence goes on from BDMV01000009.1 coordinate 3,704,909, forward strand.
TGAATTGGACAGACTTAGACGCCTAAACTACCCCCAATAAAAGGTGGGGTAAATAGGTAGTTCCTATGAATCATCGCTCACACTAATTCATTCTTTTTCGGCCTACCAAATTGTAAGGTTAGACTTTAAGTAACTTAATTAGCTAAGGCTACCACATAAATAGCATATGGTATACTAAGTTAGTGACACAAAGTTCAGTCCTTAAATAACCCAGGCGAACAGTACCCCTATCGGTGTGCAACTACCACCATATGCACACCACTTGCCGCCCAAGTCTAAATTAAGCTTTCACCATTTGTAGTTCACAAATAATCATAGTTCTCATTTCTGTCCTGAAGTAAAATAATCCCTAAAATCTCATTTATAAAGTGATTGTATCTTATTTAGCAAGTTTCTATGCATGGCTAAGCATATGGTGGCATATGAAGACATAAATGAGCACAAATGATGCACTCTATCCATTCCTAAGGATACAAACTGAGGGGTGACAATATTTCAAGATGGATCATGCAGTAAATGGGTCATATCTACCTTTAACCAAGTTTCAAATACCATTTTAATAAAATACATATGCAGTTTTGCAAACAACACTTTTCATCTCCCAAAACATGGGTTTCAATGTGATCAAAGGAGGGGAGAAAAAACTTGCCTTGACTTCAGATATTGTGGACAACACTTAATTTATTTCTTCACCGTCAACGTTATAATCTACACAAAATACACGGTATGCAAATAAATAGAAAATATGTGAAAAATACAAAATGCTCTAAAATGCATGATCTGTGCACAGTTGGTTGGTGCTGTATTAAAATGGATTTAGGTGAAGGAATTTCTATTTTATCTCTTTTTATTCGTGAGTTATGAATTTTCAAATTATGTATTGACATATGGTATTATTTACTTATGTAGTTCTAAGAAATATCTTTAACATGTGATTTTGTTAAAGTTAACCTGACTCGTGGTGAAGAGGATTGTTTTCTAAGATTAACGCCATTGGTTACATAATTTTTGGAGTTTGCATGATTTTCTTATGTATTTTACAAGTTGTAGTGTGGTCTATGTTGATAATTTCTTATATAATATTTTAGAGATCTATTTTGTATGAAATGTACTACTCTCTGTTTTGCTAATTGTATTGAATAGTTATATTTGTCAAATAAAACTAAGTGCATAACATTTGAAGTTAATATGAGTTTCCTAAGAATTTTAGAATTTAAAATGCATATGTGGTACTTATTTTTGCTATACAACATATAGTGCTGTTTCTAGCATAGAAAGTGGTAAATTTTATCTTACTAAATTAAAGTTCATACTTTGCTTATTTTTCAGAAATTTAGTTCATTCCATTTGGAGTAAAAATGAATTTTCTACAAATTTTATAACTTGGAGAATGTTTTATGTCAATTATTTCTTAAATGAAATTTTAGAAATAATTGTTATACTGTAAGTTGAGATTTTTATTTTACAAAATTAAAGTTCACCATTTTATAAACCTACTGAAATTGGATTCACCTCAAAATGAGTTATATTTGATTTTATATGAATTTTACAAGTTTGACATAATTTTCAGTTGAATAGATATTGCTTTAGCTATTTTCTTTTATATTTTTGAATTATAAATACTTAGGGTTAAGGGTCGGTGTCTGGCCAATATGCAAAAAGGTCCCTAGTATTCTTAGGAATCAATCCGTAGTCCTTAGCATGTGTGGATTGAATTCTTTGCTAAGAGTCCTCAATGTTTCAGGTATTTATAATTAGATCCAAGTCCCACATTTAAGTCTCCTATGTTTTACAATTTAAACCTTACGAGATTTAAACCCTTACTAAGTCGAGTCCTTAGAGCCTAATGAAGTCGGGCCCACATGTCAGTGCCTCAGTGCATGGAGGAGTAGAGGCAGTGGCGCTCCCGCGAGCTTCTTGCCGGCGCTGGTGGCAAATGGTGGCCGATCTCGGCAAGCAGCCAAAAGAGAAAATGAAGAGGGGTTCGAGGCAAAGCTATTGGTGGTGGTCTTGCAAGCTAAGGTGGCCGAAATCAGTGGCGACGGTGGTGGAAGCGGCGGTGGCTCTCGGCATGCATAGGCATGTCGAGGTCAAGCTCGGTTTAGTGCAATCCCATGCTTGCATGTGTGCCTACAAAGGTCCTAGGTACTCACCAGACGGTTGGCTGAGTTTATCAAGGTTTGGACGATGGTGGTGGCTTATGAATCAGCTCAACGGCGGCGGATGATTTTGGCTTCACAACAATGGCTTGCTCCGGTTGATGGAGAGGTAAGAAAAGGTGCATGGGTGGTTAGGGAGGTCCCTAGGGTGACGTGTATGCAAGGAATCGAAGTGGAGCTCACCGGAAAGGCCAGAATCGATGATTGAACTCAGCGGCTAGAGTTGGGAAAGACAAAGTCGATCCCGAGTTGATGGTGTCCTAGATCGATTCCTTTGGTCAGCGGGCTCCTGGGGTCGAGATGATGATGATGGCGTGATAGTTTGGCTTGGCGTGGTTGGGTTCGGCCGGACAACGATGATGCCAAGACGGTGGCGCATCCAGAGCTCCCGCGGGTGTGGCGGCGTTCCAGTGATACCACTACATGAAATGATGCGGGATTAGAGGGAATGGATTCGGTATGGAATGGCGACTAAGGAACACAAGAGGAGACGAGACGACGGTGGCTTGGTAGCGATGATGACAGTCATCGTCTCCACTGCCAGCGGCAAGGGTAAGGGCGACAAAGGTGAGGTGAGCTCTCCCTCTTGACTTGTTCGGTTTTGGAATGGAGTAGGGGGCTAGGCGAAGTGGATGGGGAAAGTCATAGGCGAGCTCGGCGTTGGCCACAATGATGGACACGCGTCAAGCATCATTTGCGCAGCTCACTCCCGTTCTCTCTTTCTCTCTCGGTTCCCATGAGTGGTGGAGTTGGTCCACATGGTTGGAGCAAGTCTATGACATTGTCAGGTGGGTCCAGAGCGATGCAAACAAGGCTAGGCAGAGAGAGGTGGGTAGGAATACTAGTGAACATATTGTTTGGACAATTTCAAGATTTTCACCATATATTTTCCTTCTCCTCTATTTATAATTCTATAATTTATTTTGTGTGCCAGATAAATTAAAGTAGATTTTCATGGAGATACATAAAAATATATAGCTTCCATTTTCCTTGGTTTTACTCAAAAATTCGATATATTTTATTCTCAGGAAAATAAATAAAATAGGCTTGGCCGAAATTGATTTGAATTTTTAGGAGGTCAAAACCTACAAAATAAATTCTGTACAAAAATCTAATTCATTATAAATATATTAGTATTTGAATAAATTATGTTCTATATACATTTTTATGTAATATGAGTGAGGTATTGCTTTAGCCAATTAAGGTTTAAAACTAATTTATAGTTTGATTGCTTTGACCGATTTATTTGAGGTATCAAATGTAAAGATTATATGATACCAAAATTCCAGTGAGTTAAACATATTATTTATTATCTACTTGAATTTTTCCATGATTTTATATTACACCCACTATTTTTAGGAATTCCCTAACCATAATATATATGTTCTCACCTTGAAAATGAAATTAGGTGATTGTAAAATCATATGAAAATTATTTCAGACCTGTAATGATGATGTTGGACTTGATTTCTACTTCACCATACACAATCTCATAAGACTCTTGTGCACTTGTGTGTATATATTTGAGTTAGAGTAAGTGCAACTTAAGGTGATAATTAGGGTACTACTTTTATTATATATGAATTAATATGTACCCACATTTATGCTCATGAGACCTATTATGAAATGCATCCAAGATCCCAAAACATTTAAAAGGACTCAAATCACACACCACACCTTGTGTTTATGCAAGCATGCAACAGGAAAGTTTGTGTCGTGTTCGATATGGACTAGCTTTTTGTTCATGGGTATAAATATGTACACCCAGGGTCTTGTAAAAAAACAATAGTTCAATACACACTTTCGGCGCATCGCCAACCTCTCATGAGGTTTATTTTCGATGAATTCCTGTCTTTGAGTTGGGCTGTATTAGCTAGGTTTGATCTCCATCAAGAAGTAAGTTTCGTCTATAGTTGCTTGTATCGCCGGGGCTAGGGCTTCCTTCGGTTAAGTTTGACACTCTAAATCGGCTGATACAAGTGCTAATTTATCATATACATTGCTTAATCTAAATCAATAGTATCGTTTACTTATATCAGTCAATTCTTCTTGGGTTTGCTGATATCGGCTAAATAGTTCTTGTTGATTTATATTGATTAATATATGTACCACCCTGAAAACAATCAAAGGTTTGTTTAGACCTTACTATTTTGATTATAACTTAATGCTGCATCAATTAGGTTTGAGCTACTAAGTTTTTATTATCAAAGTTGTAAGAACTAACTTGCTCTTTGCTTGCCGATAAGGATAGTATCGGGGTTTCAGCTGTTCTTACCTGGTATAACTGTTTTGTTTTAAGATTGAATGATGCCTTTAACTTAATTTGTTATATCTATCATCTTATATCAGTTTATCAACCCTTTAAATCTATTAAGCTTGCCATCAGTATCGCACTGTCTCGATTAGGTCCGATCGGTTGAGACTGTAGCTTGTTTACTAGATTTAATCAAGGTTGATATTCTTGTATAAGACTATATGGGAGCTATAGTCGATTCATTATGTTTTGTTACCCAAGTTACTTCATCGGCTATGATATAAGTTCATCTAATTATTAATTCATCTGATCTTTATTGTTGGCAACTAATATTGTCTTGGTTAGGTTCAATTTATCGTAGTTGCTCATATATAAGAGGAAGATTGAATTAACAATTGCATGATAATTTTCTCTATAGCTGATCATAGTTACCTTGGGTTTAATTTGTATTTATCTGCATAACGGCTAGTATCTAGATCATATAATCGTATAACAATTGACCTTAATATTATCAATTTTATGCTGCATCAATTGGGTTCAACCTATAGGATTAGTTTTGTTAAAGAAAAGTTATTTATAATTATGTTCAACCTAGATCTAATCTATGAACAACATCTTTTATAACTTATAGCCGATTTATTCGTGCATCGGTTGATGCGATACAACATCGGCCTATCGACCGATCGGCTATCGTCTTGTAATATTTTCCATTGTTTATCTTGTTGGTTGTAAGATCAAACCAACTGACACGCCCTGAACCCAAAACTTTTGGACCTGCACTAAAGTAAAGCAAATCTTCTAGGCCGCCATGTTTTGCATCAACACGCTTTTGGCACGCCTGGTGGGACAATCAAGACTTTCATCATGTCTGAAATCAATGAAGAAAACATCATCCTAGTTAGCGTTGATAAGTTGTCTGAAGAACAAAAGGCTCAAATGGAAAAACTTGTTCAAGAATTACAGAAGATGTATTTGGAGTCCTTCAACGTTACTCGGCAAGGAACAGTAGTACAAAAATCTAAGATTATCATGTCGAAGCCTTAAGAAGAGGTAAGTAAGAAGACTGAAAAAAAGACTGAGACAAAAACTAAAGGAGAACCACCTTTGATAACTTTGCAAGATAGGATTGATTCTGCAGTTCATCATGCCTTAGTAATGACAAATATGATCAGGAAAGTGGTGGATGGAACTATAGCTGAAGAAAAAGCTAAGGGACCAATTTATTTTCCGAATAATGTATTTCCACCATATCGGACGATTAAAACTAAAATTCCAGAGAAGAAATATGCAGCAGTCCTAGTTCTTCAATGGTGGTTACTGATCAAGCTCATCATCAACATCAGCTAGCATATGGAGGTCAACATTTTTAGCAATCGGTTAGAGGGCAACTAGGGAAATAGACAGTTGGGAATATGGTGGTTCAGTAGCCGATGCAAGATTAGTTGAATCAATAGCCGATTGGGGGGCAACCAATCGGACAACAATTTACAGATGAAATTCCTCAAAATTATTAGCTTTAGCAAAGCCCACGACACCAATATTCAAACCAATATTTTCAACCATAAAACCAACAGCCACCATCACCTCATCAATATCGGCATGGAGAAGCCAATCAATATCAACATCAGATGGATCAACGCTAACCAAGAGTGGGCTGATATGATTGCTAAGGTCATGAGGGAACAATTTGGTTTGAAACCTCGAGATTCTATAGTATGGTTTTGATCGACTCTCAATTGGCCGATCTAGCATTCTAGGGATTGTTAGGGCCGATAAAAGATAAATTTTCTTCGCAAGAATTTGAAAGCTTTGCTCAATTGGTGCAGAAAATATCGACTCATAAACAACAATTCTAGGAGTCCAAGAGGGAGAGGTTTACTAGAAAAGCTAATAATGTCAATAATGTTGACTACGTTTCTGATTCAGACCAAGAAAAAGATTCAGAAATTGGCTTGGCGGAGTGGGCTCGAAATAAAAAGACGGTTGTTTGCCAATGAGTCAAAGCTAATGGAAAGGAAGAAAAAGGTATGATTTTAATATCAACAAAGCCGATAGGATTTTTGATCTCTTATTACAAGAAAAACAGATTGTGTTGCCACAAAATCACGTTATCCCATCGGCTGAGGAGTTGAAGAAAAGGAAATATTGCAAATGGCACAACACAAGTTCACATCATACAAATGATTGCAAGGTTTTCAAGCAACAGATACAATTAGCTGTGGAGAAAGGAAGGATTAAATTTGATGATGGCAAGAGGTCGATGAAGATTGATGGACATCCTTTTCCAGTGAACATGGTTTATCCAAGGAGATCTGCAGACGAAGCTGATAGGACAAATTATCGAGCTGGAGTTAACTCGAATAGTTTGATCAACAAGTATCAGAGAAGGCATGAAAAAAGATACAAAATTATCATGAAGAAGAAAGATCTTGTTTCGATTCGGATTGTGAGTTTTTTCGATTCGGCTAGAATAAGGGGATGAGGTTGCCTTCGATTGAAGATTGTCCAGGATGCAATAAAGATAGACCCAATTTTTATCATCAAGATTCTTATCGTCAAAGTGATACAAGAGGTTTGAACCGGCCAACACAGAAGAACCTTTTAGTACATCAACGTTTGGGGCCGATTCATGAAGATTATTTTGAAGATGACTATGAAGACCAGAGTGAATGAGTACAAAATCCTCAATGGTATCCAAGTGGATTCTTTACTAGGAATAAAAAAAGTAGGGTTTAGAGGTTAAGCAACAAAGAACAAATGGAAGAACTTGAAGAGAAAATCAACCATCGGCTAAGGCATACAAGAAAGGAATGGCGAGTAAAAAGCAAGGTTGTTAAAGCTAATGATGTTGAAGTTGATAGAGCAAGAATCCCAGCCTCTGCTAAAGGAAAAGTTGTCGAAATTGATGATGCTGGGGCATCATTTTCTATAAACATGGTTTTTGTGTTGCCTGCAGAGTACAAAACGGCTATATCTGATGAAGAAGTATATGAGTAGTTGATGGCATAGATAATTTTATCACCACAACAAGCTATTTTTGAGAAGCCTGAAGGGACAAAGCATCGACATCTTAGGCCTTTGTATGTTAAGGGTTTTGTCAAAGGGAAGCCGATATCCAAGATGTTAATTAATGGAGGGGCTGCGATGAATTTGATGTCATATACTACATTCAGAAAGCTTGGAACAACTCCAGAAGACTTGATCAAGACCAACATGGTGCTTAAAGATTTTGGTAGGAATTCATCGAATGCAAAAAGAGTTTTAAATATGAAATTGACGGTGGGCAGTAAAACTATTCCTGTCAGGACACCCCAGGTTAGATATTATGCAAGCTACTTGAAATGACACCGCAAAATATTTAGTTGGATGGGATCTAAATAAAATTCAAATAGAATGGTAATCATCCAACCTCATCGCTACCCTATCAAGTCAAATAGCAAACATATTATGAAACCCGAAGCGTCAAGTAGAGAGCATAGGAGATATTGCTAGGACTCGGCGTGCTAATCAACTTTAGCTTGAAACATGCCCATCGAACCACACGATGGCGGTGACCTTATGTGTTACACATATCAGAAAACTTGACCAAATTGCTAGAGCTCTACAACATCTCAAATTCTCTAAACTCATACTCATGTCGGTCTAGTTCCCAGGATGAGTACTAGTCCCACACTTTTATCGAAAGCAACGATACACAGATAAAATGAGGTATAACATAAGTAAATTCAGATTACAACTTTACTATGAATACATAGGCCGACTGGCCAAATATAATTAGATTCGCAGAAGCTTATCTACCCAATCCACAAGCAAGCCGACTAAAGGTAAACCCCTATTAGAATTGTCCTGAAGAAACAACGGATCCCACAACACTCAACTACCTACAATACAATCAAAGAAAAACCACAAAAGAGACAAGCGTCAGTATATTAACTATGTTAATGTACTAGCAAGGCTTTACAATCCTAAATACATGCAAGCTCTAAATATCAAGAAATGACTATTTGTGGTCTCATATTTGCATAAAGCTAATTTTGTTTCACAAACATTTTACAACAAAATTTAGATAAACATTTACAAGGGTATAGCATAAATAGCATGGCATAGTATCTTAATAGTATCATAATAACATTATAAACATTATCATAATAACATTCTTGTGCCTTCCATGGCAGCAAGCAATGCATCTCAACTTCAGCCCACACTAGGCCAAATCATCATTCCAAACAAAATAAATCAAGTTCAAAAACATTTCGAAAACATAAATCTATACCCATGACAATTCTCTATGTGCTCATGACCATGAGCATGGCTAATCGATTAGTTTTAGACTCTACAGAGTTTGTATAGCGTTAACCAGATGATCTGGATCACTCTAGTTTATCTGATACCCGTCGGTACCACCACACTCTAAATACTGAGTGTGGTCTAGAGGTCACAACGTAGCCTTTACATTATAAAATGTCTAGCCTTGCATCAACAACAGTAAGTGTAACTCCGCCCTAGCAATGACCTAGAGCTGTTAGGTCACGGGCCCATGCCTTAAACCTAACACCGTGGCAGCGAACACATTCGTTCCCTCACAAGGCACTATACCGTTGAATTGGACAGACTTAGACGCTTGAACTACCCCTATGAAAAGCTGGTAAACAGGTAGTTCTTATGAATCATTGCTCAGACTAATTTATTCTACTCCGGCCTATCAAAATGCAAGGCTAGACATTAAATAACTTAATTAATTAAGGCCACCCCATAAATAGCACATGTGGATGTACGATAAACAACAGTGAGGACATAAAGTTTGGCCCTTAATCGACCTAGGCGAACACTCCCCTATTGGTGCATAACTAACACCATATGTGCACCACTTGCCCACCAAGTCAAAAATTCACCATTTTGCATCATTTTAGTTCACAATTATACAGAGAACCACCTCTGTCCATAAGTTCAAATAAAAATAAATAAGTGATCCATAACCATCTTAAGCATAATACCAGGAATGGCTAAGCATATACAAAGCATAATTAGATCCATTAGGTTGTGTTCAGGAGGAGAGTAGGGAACTCGTCCTCTCCGACACGCAAAACGAAGCACGCATTAGTGCATGATTAATTAAGTATTAGCTAATTTTTTTGAAAAATAGATTAATATGATTTTTTAAAGCAACTTTCCTATAAAAAATTTTTGCAAAAAATACACCGTTTAGCAGTTTGGGAAGCTTGCGCAAGGGAAACGAAGAAGGTGAAGTTGGTAACCTTAGCAAACGAACTCAGCCTTAGAGTACAACCAATGTACTTCAATCATTCCTGTGGTTACAATCAGCAAGGAGTGAAATTTTATCAAGGAGGTTCATGCAACAAGTGGGTTATAACTACCATTTCCTTAAAAAAATACAATTTCCTACCAAATAGCGCATGTAAGGTTATAAACAAAACATTTGCCCATAAAACATAGGATTCAATGTGTTTAAAGGAAAGAGCACTTGCCTTAGTTAGAATTCCCACCATGGTCAGCAATAAGATCAAACTCATCACCGATAGCGGATTTTTTCACTATATGAAATAACGGTAACTGTATAAACGCCAAATCAAGCAAAAATTCAAAATGACTCTAATATGCATGAATTCTCTACTGTGCTTAGTTATTGATTAAGCATGATTTAAGTTGAAAGAATTTTGATTTTATCTCTTAGCATTTGTAAGTTATGAATTTCCTAAGTTCCATACTAGTAGTAGGTTGTATAAGTCCTATTTAAACTTAGATGAAATTTTTATTCAATTTGTTGCAAGTTTTCTAGTAACAGCAGTGACGGGCATATTTTCTAAGTCCAACAAAGTTGTTTTCACTATTTTTAGAGGTAGCATTAATTTGTTATGAATTTTAGAAGCTATAGGGTCCATAAAGTTAACTATATGCTATATGGATTTTTTAAAGGTGTTTTATAAACATAATGTGTTGAACTTTGGTTTCTAGTAAATAAGTGAAAAACTTTCTAAGTCTAATAAATCTGAGTTTATAATTTTTGGTCCTTGTATGATTTTACTACATATTTTACAAGTCATACTGTATAGTATGCTAATAATTTGCTATACACAAAATTTAGAAGTGTTCCTACTACTAGTACTGTATGGTTCACATTTTAACTGAGGGTAATTACGATCATACAATTATTAGTCTAATAAAACTAGAATAAAAAAGTTATATTTAATCCTATATGAATTTTGGAAGTTCCTATGTTAATTATGAACATACACATGTTATATAAAATTAAGGGTATTTATAAATTAATTCTTCCAGATCTCAGTGTGACTGAAATAAGGTCCATCATTTTGTGATCCTACTGCAACTTGGTTCATCTAAAATGGAGCTAAGATGAATTTTCTAGGAATTTAGTACAATTTTTCAGTTCAACAGATAATCCTTTAAGTATTTTCTTTATATTTCCATAATTGAATTTACAGGGGTCCATTAGTCAGTCAACTGGTAATTATGCATAAAGGTTCCTGGAGTTTCTAGAAATAGGTCCCGAGGTCCTAGCATGTGTTGAAAGAGATTTACCTTCAGAGTGCTCCAGTTTTTATTTATTTATAATTAAGTCCTTGGGTCCACATGTCATAGTAATAATTTTTACAGAGATAACCTTACAAGATTTAAACTATTTCCAATTGCAATCCTTAGTGCCTAATGAAAGTGGGGCCCACCTGTCATAGGCATGATAGAGGAGAAAGCAGCAGCACACGCAGGATGGAGGCGGCCGGCGAGATTGTCGATGGCGTCAGCGGCGAGTCCTCGGCTATATGGGCATGTCGAGTTTTAGCGAGATTCAGCGCAAGATGGTGCATGCATGTCGTCTTGAGAGGCTCTACGGTACTCATCGAAGTGTTCGTCGGGTCATCGTGGTCTAGACAGCGGCGGTGGCACACAAGATAGCTCGGTGGTGGCTCCGGACTCCGGTGAACAGAGACGGCATGATTTAGTCACCGAGCTGCACTACATGCATGTGAATGATTTTAGATAGGTCCTGAGGATGCTCCATACGCGAGGAATCGGACAGAGTCTCACTGGAGAAGAAGGCATCGGCGATGGCGATGGGCGGCCGGAGTTGGGGAAGACGACGGCGATCTTTGTCCTCGGTGGATGATCCTCGGGTAATCTAGAGGGGTTTTGTCCGTGGTGGTGAGACGACGATGGTGACGTGAAGGCTCGGCTTGCGATGATCCATGGCGACCAGAACATCGACGATGTCAAGGCGGCGACGCTCAGAGCACGCTCCGGGGCTCCCGTGGGCGATGTTGCATTCCCGACGATCGGCTGCACGATAGGGAGCGAGACTAGTGGGGATGGATTTGGCGTCTTGATGAGGTAATGGAACGTGGAAAAGATAGAGGTGGTGACGGCTTGACGGCGATCGGCATGGTCGATCTTCTCAGCAGCCGGAGTCGGGTTTGAGGGCGACGGAGAGGCTAAGTGTCTCTTCCTTGGTTTGATCGGTTCTAGGGAGTAGAGGGAAAACGTGTGATGCTATATATGGGAAGTCTTGGCGTCGGACACGTCTGCTTATACACCTCCAAATGGGTCGGGGACACGTGGGCCGGCCCGGCACGTCGGTACTGTAGCCGGCCCAGGCACGGCATGGCCCGTTAGCTGGTGTGCCGGGCCGGCACGGCCCGTGGAGGCCGGCCGTGCCTGGGCCGACGCCGCGGCCCGGCGTGCCGGCACGGCACGGCACGGCTGCTGTAGCGGGCCGGCCCGGCATGGCCTGCATTTATCTTTTTTCTATTTTTTATAATCATCTTTTTTATATTTATTTCCCTAATTTCCTATTTTTTAAAAAATTATAATCATATTTTTTATTTTCCTTTTTTCTTTCTTTTAATTTTTGCCCTATTTTTCCTTTTTTTTAATTTTTTCCCTATTTTCCTCACTGATTTTTCATATATTTTTATTTTTTTCCCTATTTTTCCTTTTTTTTCCATTTTTTTCTTTTTTTTCTCTATTTTCCTCCCAGGCTGCGGCCGGCCCACGTGCCCCCGCCGGTCCGCGTGCTGAGTCGTGCCCGTGCCGGCCCAGCAGGGCACGGTAGCGTGGTGGGCCGTGCCTGGGCCGCGCACGTGGCACGCGGGCCGGCACGGCATGGCCCGCTACAGGACACGGGCCGTAACAGGCCGTGCCCAGTCGTGCCGTGGGCGGTGCCAGCCCGTCTGGCCCACCTGGCTGTCTATACGTCCGCTACACGCGTCGGTGGTCGGCCTAGTCCATCGATCTCGGTTTCTCTCTCGCGTGTTTCTTTTCTGGAGAGAATAGAGGAGAACCGACAGAGGTTCAAGCAAGCTAAAGACACTGTCATGTGGGCTCAATCCGTGGTACACTAGACAGAGTTGAGAGGGGTGGGTACAAAAGTGGGTATCTATAGACTTTTAATTTTCAGAATTAATTCTATCCCTAATTCAATAGTTTAATATGGGAAGGTGATAAATTATTGTGGATTTTTGTGATGGTAGATTTAAGTACCTAGTTTCCATTTTTTCAAGTTTCACTAAAAATTTCATTATATTTAGTTCTTAGGAAAATAAAGAATATAAGCTAGGTAGAATTTAGTTTTAATTTTTAGGAGGTAAAAACTAATGAGATAAATTGGAAAAATTATATTAATTGATGATAAATTAACTAGTATTTGAATAAATTATGTTATATATACACGTTTATATAATTTGATCTATATTTTGAGTGACTAGAAAAAATACCCGTGCGTTGCAACGGAAAAATTAAAATTAGTATATGTTTATAGTTCAGTTTTTGTGATCTAAACTCCTTAAGAGTTCAGTGTATATTTAGGACCGTGCGTTGATCTGGTATTAGCGTATCAGCTGCGCGGTCTGGATCTTGCGATTTGCCGATAGAGCTACACTGATTAATCATTGGTGCGGCAAAATGCGAACAGGAAGTTCGATCTGTTGGTTATAAGGCAAAACAAAATTGCATGGGAACCAATGGATGAAGAAGTATGGGCGTCGCGTCGAACGTAGAAAACGATCAGCAAAGGCCCGAGCGTGAAACAGTGGATTCAGCGGTCACTAGAATCAGATTGATAACCGTGAGTTACAACGGTAAAAAAAATAAAAGTAAGTGTTTGTTGATTAATGTTCAATTTTCATGATTTGAACCGATACATGGTGCCAAGATTGGTGCCGCTGGCTAGGGATCATCAGCGCTCGCCTCCCGTGCAAGAAGCACGTGGAAGGACAGGCCATCGCGACTTGCCTTGTAGATTGAGGCCATTGTTTTCGTTAGCATAGTATTTCTAATCCACATCAACTCATGCAAATATGAGCGATCCATCTTTACAATATATAATACTTACATAAAAGTGACAATAAATAATCAGACAAGAAAATTTTAAAATAAATGATAAAAGAAATGGCAAAAATCAGAGTAAAACAAAGAAAAACACATGAACCAAGGTCAAAAGCCAAAACGACTTCGAAATGCTATGGACTAATTAGGATTATGATTAGTGGCATTCGCTAGCTATGTTTAGTGTAGTATACAGTACAAGAGAAAATCGAAAATGAAAAGTCTTAAAATATGCTGAACCAAAAATAAACCGGTTGAATCCCTAATGAACTTAGTTAACCAGCCAAAAACCAATCAAATCGACCTGGTTTAATTTACATACGAGTTACTGTTTAAGTGGTTCAGCCAAATGGTTGAGTCAAGCAGTAATTTGAACTGTGCACATTTGGTTCAAAGTTACCAATTTTTTAAGCAGTTAAGATGAATTGTTTTTGCCAATTAGGATTGAAAAATAATCAATTGTTTGATTGCTTTGACCGATTTATTTGAGGTATCAAATGTAAAGATAAAATTATACCAAAATTCTAGTGAGTTGAATATATTGAGTAGCATCTACATGAATTTTTTCATGATTTTATCTTGCACTAATAATTTTTTTACAAATTTGCAAAGCTTAATAATATACGAATGTTGTTATTAAGAAGATGTAATTAAGTGTTTATGAAAATTATATTTAGATTGTCTTTGGACTAAGATGATGTTGTTGAGTTTGATTTCTACTTTCCCATAATTCCTTCGATATGTTCAACCATATTTGATTTTAGGTCCTTTACTCTAGTTGTTTGCATGTCATGATGATGCATATGAGGCCTAATATGAAATGTAAGTAAAATCAAAAACACACGAAAGACACATGTCACACTCAATACATTTATGCAAATGCAAGCACTCTTCTAAGTTTTATTTCCATTTATATGTTAATAAGGAAAAAATTTTGAATTCCTCATAATTTATCATAAGAGTGTTTATAGTCGTTATAGACCAATTTCGACCGTCAATATTCCTAAAAACAATAAAGAACTAGCAATACTTACATACATATTTATTAAGAAAAGATCTTGTTCCACATATACTCGGCAAAGTATTTCAATACAGGAGATTACCTTATAAATGGAAGAAAAATAGTGGAACATACACATCCAACCAATCAGAGGTCGATATGTGGTGTACACATGGATGAAAGGGCCCACAAACCCAATGAAACACGTGCAATTGGGCCCAACCACCATGCCACTGGACCAAGGATCCATTAAGAGAAGCCCTGGATGAAGGACTGGGCCAGGGGGGCCAGCCAGGGGTCGGCCGACCTAGGCCTGGCCCAGTTGGCCCTCAATTTCCATGTGCTGGGAGCTACCGACATTCCAAGTCGGTTGTACCGGTAGCAACCGTCATTAGAGAGGACACTTGGCAGCTCAAGGGAGAAGTAGCTCTTTTGATGCTTCGGATCTCCACTCTCCCAAGTCTTCTCCATCACTATATAAAGGGCTCTCATCCTCTCCAACACACACCAAGAAGGACAAGAAGAAAAAGCTCTCCATAGTTTACTTTGTTCTAGTGCTAGTAGAGTTAGGAATAGAATAGTGCTCTAGTTCTTCAAGTCTTCCGGGAGAATCTGGGTATGGTTCTAGTAGCTAAGATATCCCTTGTAAGACTTTATGCTAGAATAATGACGTACTCTTCTTTATATATTCATGGTACTTTACTCTTTTTGCATAATTATTTGAGTACCAAGTTTAGTCTAAACTTGTGTTGTATTAATTATATGGCTAGCTTACTGGAGATATGCAATAGTATTGGCTTAATGTTAATTTATATGATTGCTCTATATCAATTGCAGAGGTGTAGAGTAATATTTAGTAATGTAAGCATGGTGCTAAAGTTATTAAATATCATTAAGTGGTGTTATATGCCACGAATCTGTAGAGGTAGGCCGCTGGTGGTGATAGACAATACGGGTATTCCTCCACGTGCGTATATAGGGCTAAGAAAGGTTCCTGGTGCGGGTACTCCTCTGTATCTATAATCGGTTGGATGGCTATAACGGATTGTCGTAAGGAACTCAGCAATCAGGGGTGTTTTTTCGATATACCAGGAGGGAATAGTTAGGGGTCTCAGCCATGTAAATATATAATAGCAAGTATATACTAAAATGATTATATAGTAGAAGTATAGAAATGAAGCTTTCTTTATTCTTCTCTACTTAGCCTAGATTTACTATTTAGCGAGAGTTATATCTTGGAGTCCTTTCTGTGAGTCAACCTACCCGATACATTATTGTTATAACCCTTGCATAGACTTTGATCTACATAAGTATGATATGAATTAGTAACATGGTATTCTCTTAACCATATCTTCGCTTGGGATTAAATAAATACGATACCTTGGAATATTCCCGAGTGAAATGCTACAGCGGTATATCCGTGCGCTTGCGGATTTTTATCTATAACCGTAAGAAATACTGACTAATGTTTTGGGCACCATTGCTGGGAATTATATTCCTAGTAATGTATTTAAGAAATATCAACAAGCATTTCTAGCACCGTTGCCGGGGAAGATATTTGTTTTAAGAGTTTACCACATGTTATTAATTGATATCTACCTATATTTCATCATTGTCCTTTGCAGGATAACCTTGCTTTGTTTTCTCTTTTAAGTGAAAACAGGGTAGTGCATGACTGGTTTCAATTTGTCGACAAATTTCAAAGAAAATCCTGAAGCACTTTTGAGGAGAGTTAGACCTCGTGTCATCCCTTCTCAAGTGACTCTATCAGCAACTAAACATGTCATTTTCGCGCTTTAACATTCACGACAATGGCTGAGAAGACCCTCCGCGAGTTCGCCGCTCCCTCCACTGACAATGTGCCTGTCGGGCCCAGAGTTAACGTTGGAGATGTGGACTTCGACCTCAAGTCTAGCCTAATTACCATGGCACAGACTAGCCCATTCTGTGGCAAGCTAAACAAGGACGCAAGTGCTCATCTGCAACAGTTCCTGGAGATCTGTAGCACATATACCATTAAGAAAGTCAGCCAAGATGCCATCCGACTCCACCTGTTTCTGTTCTCTCTCCTTGGGAGAGCAAAACAGTGGTTCTATGCGAACCATGCTACAATCGACACCTGGAACAAATGCTCAACTGTGTTCCTGTCAAAGTTCTTCCCGATGGGCAAAACCAATGCCCTTTGTGGAAGAATATCCAGTTTCCAACAGACAAGAGATGAGTCGATCCCTGAAGCTTGGGAAAGGCTGCAGGAATATGTTGTCACTAGTCCTCATCATGGGATGGACGAGTGGCTAATCCTACAGAACTTCTATAATGGGTTGACTCCCACATCGTGTGATCACTTAGATGCTGCTGCTGGAGGGGCTTTCTTCTCAAAGACCGTTAGAGGTGCAATTGACCTGATCGAGAAGATGGTCTCCAACATGGGGTGGAGTGAAGAGTGACTCCAACCCCATCAGAGAGGCATGCACACCATCAAGGAGGCGGAAATGCTTGCCGCCAAGCTCCTAATGAAATGCTTGGACGACTAGGAGAAGGGTACAAGGGTATCGTCCACAAGGAGGTCAAGGGTGGAACCCACCCCGCCCTTTCCATCAAGGAGGTAACAACGGTAATTTCAACAATAACCAACCCTCCTTGAAAGATCTTGTCTTTGGCCAAGCTAAAATAACTGATGCTTTATCTAAGAAATTAGTTGCTAATGACAAGGCATTAGAGAACATAAATGTTAAGCTAGGTGGCTTTGCCTCTGCCTTACAAAACTAGCTAAGCTTTAACAAAATGCTAGAAACCCAATTAGCTCAGCTGGCTGCTCTTGTTCCTGCTGCCGAATCTGGGAAGATTCCGGGGAAACCTGAACCTTCTCTAGAAAATGTTAAAGCGGTGACCACGAGGGGAGGAAAATCCACTCACGATCCGCCATATCCTAACACTGCAGGAAAGAACAAGGAGGGCAAGGATGCTATGCCGTCTAGCATCAATGAAGAAAAAGAAATTATGCCCAAAGGGAAGACAACACCGCACGAATTCTGTGACAGCAACATGCTATCGTTTCCCCAGCGCAACAAGAAGCCATCTGTGGATGAGCAATTCACTTGCTTTATTGAAGTTATACAGAAAATCCACATCAATGTCCCCCTGCTTGATGCAATGCAAGTTCCAACCTATGTGCGCTATCTCAAGGACATCATGAACAATAAGCGACTGATGCCCACCACGGAAGTGGTAAAAATTAATGGAAGAGCGTAATGCTACTATACTCAATCGGCTTCCTGAAAAGAAGAAAGATCCGGGTTGTCACACCCCGAAGTTAGCTTTCCAGGTTAAAATTCGTGAAATAAATCGCTTAAAATATTTTTTTTCTTTTAACCTAGAGCAAAATTCTCATTTAAAAATATATTTAATCAAGTGGAAATGGCATGGTGGGATTTTTCTTGACTTCCCCATGTTAAAATACATTAACAAGATTTTTAGTGTAATTTTCAGAACCCTAGAACTAATTTTAATTAATTAAAAACCTCCACCGCAATAAATAAACCACTGGGAAATCTTTTTTCCTTTTTCTTTTCTTTTTTTCCCAGTTTGGGCTATCAGCCCACCTTCCTCCCCCTCTTGGGCAGGCCCAAGGTTGCTCGCACCGCCCGCCGCCTCTCCTCTCTCTCTCTGGCCGGCCCAAGACCGCGGCCCGAGCGGCTATGAAGTCCACCCCGCCTCCCTCTCCCTCCCGGGCCGCCGACAGGTGGGGCCGTCGCCTAGGTCGTCTCCCTCGCAACCGGCCGCCGCTGCCCACGTGGTCCGCATCCTTGCGCCGCACGCGCCTCCACAACCGCCGCTACCCACCTCCCTGCGTCGCCCACGCCGCCCGCCCGCGTTTCCCCCACTCCACGCTCTCTCTCCTACGCCGTAGAGGCCGGGATTCGCAACCGAATCCTGGTTCTCTCTCCTTTCTCCCGCCGAACTCTGGCGAGAAATCCGGAGCCGCCGGTCGAACCCTTAGCCCCGGCCCCCCTATAAATCTTCCTCCCCATGCTCCCCTCTCTCTTTTACCCCTAGTGCCGCCGCCTCCCGTGCACCCTAGCACCGCCACCGCCGTCGTCTTCCTCCTCTCCGGTGAGCACTCGCCTCTGCTCTCTCTCTCTCCTCGGTGCTGCTAGCGCGCCACCCCACTCAACCGCCGCTCGGCAGCCGCTCGCGCGCGCGCCGCCCGCCGCCATTCGGCCACCGCCCACGCCCGCCGCCACGCGTGCCGCCTGTGCGGTAGCCCGCATGCGCCACCGTGCCATGGCCGCGCCATGTCGCGGTTGGCCGCCCGCGTGGCCACCGTGTCGGCACCACGCTTGCGCCGCGTGACCGCCACGTCGCCCTTCGCACCCGCCGTATGGCCGCCGCGTGGCTGTCGCGTCGGCGCCACGTGGTGCGCTGCTTGTTCGTCGGCCGGTGGACCGGGACCCCGTGACACCGACAGGTGGGGCCCACCTGTCGGCGCCGCCGCCCTCTCGACGATGTCAGCCCTAGCGCCGATGACGTCAGCCCTAGGGTTTATTGCGCAATAATTGAATAAGGACTTTTCTGTTTATAGTAAAAACACAATTAATCTTCTAAAATTCATAACTAATTCATCCGAACTCCGTTTGAGCCCATTCAAGTTGCAGAAAATTCATAAAAATGTCTAGAATCCATTAAAAATGGTTTTGTTCTCTGTTTTAGTAGAATTATAGCCTGTTTTCTTGTGTGATTTGTTTTTCGTTTAGATTCCGGTAATTCCGACTCTCCGGTTTACTTCAAGGTTGTTGCCGAGGTCGATCCAACGCAGGAGCAAGGCAAGTCATGCTTATTCACTTGAACATATTGTACCTAAAATGCAAATGTCTTATTTTTCTCTAAATATTGCATTGTTTTATAATGCCATTTATGGGCTTATTTACCTATTGTACTCAACCTTATGTTTCAATTATCTCATTCCGTTGATAGCTTGGGAGGTAATTTGAGTAGTAGCTAGGTTAGAACATGCTTAGCCCTACTTAGAAACATTAGCACATTATTGGGATAACTAATGCTTCACTATTATTTAACGATGGTTATTTAATGTTAGCTCACGATGGTTAATCGTGAATGATTAAATAATTAGTCCAACTAAAACCTGGATAATGGTGGGTTGTGAGCACATGGTTTTGATGGTTGTGCTCATGACAATTAAGGACCGGTTCACGGGAAACCCTGGAAAACTTATCGTACTTTCCACAAGTCAGATATGGGTAATGGCTGAACTTGTAGTATGACTTTTTCTAGCTGACGCATCCAAGCAAGGGTGGGCGTGATGGAGTTGGGTCGATGGGGGTTTACCCGTTGATCAGCTGCCGGATTCACCTAGGCACGAGCGGGGGCTACCTGCCTTGGTTTAAAGGTGGGAGCAAAACCTGAGGTGTGGTGTGCTTGGTTAGGAAGGGTTGTGCGAAGGGTCCTCTCGCAGTTCCTTTCCGGTGTACCGTGGTGGTATGTCGGCACACGGTAACATGTCGTGGGATTGTGTCTTGTGGGTACAGTTGTACACCTTTGATCAAAATAGAACTATTCGAATAGCCGTGCCCGCGGTTATGGGCGATCAACCAGATTTACCGTGATTAGTTATACTTCTAATAGCCTGACTTAATGGAACTGATGTAGTTCAGGTGGTGGTTTGGGCCTGTCGCAACGTGGTGTAGCGTTGGGTAGTGATGGTTCAATTTTGATTAATTAACTCCACTATTTTACCGCATTGAACTATTGTTTTTAAATGCGTATTTCATGCTAATGAACCCCTTCAGCCTCCTTTGCTATTACTTGTATCATTACTCCTTTTTCGGTATGACTTGTTGAGTATAGTGGGTAGTACTCAGTCTTGCTTCATTTTTCCCCCACACCAGAGTTGGAGTATGTGTCAAATGGAGGCTATTCAGAAGAGTAGGCTTGTGGTTGCCGTCAAGGATGCCCGTGGAATGGAGTTGCCACGCTGCGAGCGTCTAGACTAGAATAGCTTGTTTTTTTCTTTTTCCGCTGCGTTTATGTAAGAGATTTCTATGGTGTTTGTAAGACATGGATCTGTATGTCAACTTTGTCGTTTGTGTACCCTGGCCGGTCCTGGACGGGGATTTAATACACATTCTGCTTGGAATTCGGGTTAGCGAATTTCTGGGCTTGACAAGTTGGTATCAGAGCTGACCTTGACCATAGGACAAGCCAGCTGGAAAGCCTAAGAGCCCTCTGAAACTCTTTCATGTGCATTTGCCCTTAACTTGGAATTGTTTTGGGAAAATTCGGGATCTTGGTTCTTTGGGATTTATGGGAAAAAGTTGGGTCGTTTATTCGATAGGGACTGCCTTAACTAAAGTACGTCATAGGGACACAGCACTGCGACCAAGCCTTGTGCGACCTTGAGGCAAGTGTGAGCGTCATGCCCAAGGAGGTCTCCGACAAGCTGAACTTCACGGTGTTGTCACCAACGCCGATGCGGATCCAATTGGCAGACTCCTCAGTCCGCTACCTGGCAGGTATCGCTGAGGATATTCCGGTGAAAATCTGGGGTTTATTCATCCCTATCGACTTCGTGGTGTTGGACATGGACACCGACAAGGAGATGCCTCTCATCCTTGGGCGTCCGTTCCTGAGTTCCGCGGAGGCAAACATTGACGTGTGACCTGGAGAAATTTGGCTCCACATCAATGAAAAGGAGGAGAAATTTGAGTTCAGACCAAGAGTAGAGCGATGCTCCATCATCAAGATCAAGTATGGGCCGAACCCACAAAATATCAAAGAAGTTGAAATGAAGCCCCCAAAGATGGACAGCCTCATCACCTTCATGCTGAACTTCCTGGAAAGAGAAGCGATGGCAAAGCTCCGTCAGGGTCTGAAGCTGGCATCAGCAGAGTCGGGATTATGGGCTAGAAAACCTGTAACTCCAGCACCCAAGAAGCCACCGACCACACAAAAGGTAAAGAAGGTGTGGCGTGAAAAAGAAAAGTCACCCGTACCCACACCTCCGGGGCAGGGTGCCTCATCATCAATCTGAAAGCAACAGAGGTAAGGTCCTGCTCGTCGGACTTAAA
Source organism: Oryza officinalis (assembly GCA_008326285.1). Lineage (NCBI taxonomy): Eukaryota > Viridiplantae > Streptophyta > Magnoliopsida > Poales > Poaceae > Oryza > Oryza officinalis. Next base: position 3,726,760 of record BDMV01000009.1, read on the forward strand.
ATGACGCCGCCCTTGCCAATAGGTAAATTGGTATGTATACCATATTTGATTTCTCTCAATTTGAAATACTTGCATTCAAGCATGTTTATCTTTTCATAATTTCGCATGATTGGATTTTGTTTTAGTGCATAAAATCCTCATCAAACCAAATAAAGAGGGAGTAATTTTCTCTTTGACAACAATTTGATAAAATGAATTTTAGAGCATAGATAATTCAATTTCCACTTGGTCCCACTCCACCTAGTAGTTGGAGAATAGTGTGAAATTTTGGGACTTGTGGGGCCCACCTTAAGGTCGACCGACCCCATGGGTCGGCCGACCCAAGGAGGAGGCCTCCGGCTGTGTGTTTTCACAAGGCAACAGCTAGTGGGACCCCTTTTCAAATTTGGCCGTTGGGGATCCTCTTTAAATAGAGGGTGGCCGTGAGAGGAGAGATCACCCCATTCATAACATTTTTCACTCCTTCTCTCAAGCCCTCTTGCTCTCAAATTTCATTCCAAGCTTTATGGTGTTTGTCTCAAGTCGTTCCTGGCAATTTTGGTTTGATTTTGAGCATTTGCAAGTTGCTTTGGTTTGATGCAAGATCAACCGGTGGGTAGAATCAGTTTTGTTCCACTAACGTAACCCCCGCTTGAGTTCGTCTTGTATTCTTGCTCATTTGTTGTAGCCATGAAGAAACGGATTTCAAACATGTTCAAGAGAGGATCAAGCTCAAGATCAAGCCGTCACCATGAAGAATCAAGCGCGCACTCCTCCGCCGAGCCCACGCCAAGACATGAAGGGCTACAAGATGTACCCATGGAGGAGGTGGACGCTACACCGAGGCTCCTCGTTGACTTTGACCTCGACCTCGCGGGTGATCAAGAAATGCAAGCCTACAATATGCTTATGGACTGGACGTTTGCTCACACCCGAGCATATGACCTGAACCTTCTACAAAAGATAGGTATGGATGTTGATTTTCATAATGTTTGGCAAGCTATAGGATGGGATAATTTTGCATGTGTAAATGAGCCAGGTTGTCGCTTGCTTACCATTCAATTTTTATGCACCGTACCAGAAGTAGATGATGGTATTAATTTTTGGTTTTTCCATAAAGAGTACCACCTTGCTTGGAAGGAATTAAGTCTGCTCCTAGGCTTTGACAAAACTTGCAAAGTCAATTTTAGGAAGGCAACTCCTAACTTTGACAAGCATAGATTTTGGCAAAGAATTACAGGTGAACCATTCTGTAGAAAGCCTAGAACTAATGACATCCATAATCCTACTTCGAGGCTTATGCATAAATGGCTTGGTATGACTCTCTTTCCTATAGCCAAAATTAGAATTGTGCGTGAAGATGAATTAATTCTCTTGTATGCCATGGTTAAGAAGATAAAAGTTTCTCCTGTGCAGTGCATGATCCGCCAATTGTTAGAAAATTTTAAGTTGACCAGACCAATTGAGTGTACTTCATTAATTTCTCGTATAGCTTATGAAGCCAGGGTAGTGTCAAATGCTCAAATTTCTTATATTACCACACCCCCGCTCTTATGTTAATGAGGAATATCTGGTGCAAGGCCATACACTCAAACATGGCCCAGATGATTCACTTATATTTTCTCTCTCGGATATACAAATGAAATCCCGTTACCTAACCCAGGGTTTTATTTTTATAATTGTCGAGCGCTTACCATTCCTCTCCAGTCGGTAGAGGAACCTCGTGTGCATAATGTTTCTCGCAGGATGACATGAAGCATGGCAAGGGAAGCACGTCAAGAGGTGTCATCATCTTCACCTCCAGCGCAAGCTTATAAGGCCAATTGGGTTCCAACTGAGGATGCCTCCAGCTGGACCCAAGCTCCTCAACAAGAGGCCGGAAGTTCATCTTGGCTAAGCGCAAGTGACAGCTAGTGGCAAGCGCCTCACGAAATGCATTAGGGATAATACTCACACTTCTCCAGCTCGAGTGGCCTACCTCCATCCGTCGGAAGGCGTCACTCTGTTTCCTCTCAAGGGGATATGGGTGCACTCACTCAAAGGATGGACAATCTCGAGCTGCAGGCCGGAGATATCCAACACATGCTCGAACAACACGTCGTGTAGACATAGGAGTGGCAGCAAAATGTTGACACACAACTCTCCAACTTCAACAACATGATGCGTCAACAACGGGCCGATTGGCAAGCCTACTTTCGCCACCAGGGGTTCAACCCCCACCACGGGCTATGAGCAAGGGCTTGGGGGGGAGATGCCTCTCCCACCACTAAGGTAATTTGTATCATTTCTCTTTTTACATTGCATTTATAAACCTGAAAACAAAATAAAAAAAAAGAAAAAACACAAAAATATAGGATAGATTTTCCTATGCTAGGTAAGACTACCTAGTTCTCTATATTGAGATGATGAACAATTGCTCTGTTTTATTTCTCTCATGTGCCAGTTCATAGTTAAGTACTCTCTCAAGTTTTAAGTCAGTAAGGCCAACCATTATCCGGGAACCTAAAACTTGCTAGCACATTGCATGATCTAAGTCTAAGTTGTTGTGAGATATGATATGGTAAACCAGAGTTGCTATGATCCTATTCTATGTTTGACTTGAATTCTGGAATTTTATTTCTCAAAATAAAAACCTATCAAGTTCCTCATTTGATATAAATTCCTACCAGAGCCATATGTTTATTGTAAACCTTATACTATGGTTACTTGTACTCTCATTGAGCTTTATCAAAATTATTGTGACCCATGTGAGATGCTTTTCGTACTTTCATGATCAAGATCACGTGCATGCCACGTACATCCACATAAGCGAAACTTCTACACTAGAATCTAGCATCCATTCCATCTATCATCCACAAAATAAATACTCCACATTATCTATGCCTATTTCTCCAAAGTACCATTCAAAGACTAGAGAGGCATGGCTATGCAAAAAGAAAGAGAAAAACAATTTTGCTCATACAAGTATGGAACATGAAAAAAAAGATAGCCATGTACTCTCTCAAATTTTCGAAAAAAGAAAAGAGGGAGAAAGAGGTATACAAAAGGAGTAGTCTTATTTCATATCCAGTGCCATGTCACACACATGCACATTCTTGATCAGAAAGTATGATTTGCTATCTTCTTGGGTCCGTTCTTTTGACTTAGCAGCAACATATGAGATGCAAGTATGCCTCGTTTGATCCCTACCGAGCTCCTTATATATGACCCGTAGAATAGGGACAAAAATGCAATATCTTGGTAAGGAATACAATAGACATTTTTAAGTGAATGAGAGAATCACTTGAGGAACTTGGCTTTTATTAAAAAATCTTTTGAAAACCTCCGGAATGAAAGTAAGACAAGGAATGAGTGAGTAGTGCTCTGCTAACCGTTCTACCTCTCAACCGCCCAAGACAAGGAGAAGCATGATGCTCCACGGGAATTGGGCGTATGGGTTAACCCCCGTGCCAATTGACTTAACTCAAGAGAGAGTGCCCATACATTGCACTTAGTACCTTTGAGATATAAGACATTGCAGCAACTCCTGATCAACAACCAAGTTATTAGCCTTGCATATCCTTAGCTTTCCTCGGGACGAGCAAAGGTTTAAGCTTGGGGTGTTTGTTGATGGTCGTTATAGACCAATTTCGACCGTCAATATTCCTAAAAACAATAGAGAACTAGCAATACTTACATGTATATTTATTTAGAAATAATCTAGTTCCACATGTACTTGGCAAAGTATTTGAATATAGGAGATTACTTTATAAATGGAGGAGAAATGGTGGAAAATACGCGTTCAACCAATCAGTGGTCGATACGTGGCGGACACATGAATGGAAGGGCCCACAAACCCAATGAAACACCTGCAATTGGGCCCAACCATCATGCCACTGGACCAAGAATCCACTAAGAGAAGCCCTGGATGAAGGATTGGGCCAGGGGGGCCAGCCAGGGGTCGGCTGGGGTCGGCTGGCCTAGGCACAACCCAGATGGCCCTCAATTTCCATATGCTGGGAGCTACCGACATTCCAAGTCGGTTGTACCGGTAGCAACCGTCATTAGAGAGGACACTTGGCAGCTCAAGGGAGAAGATGCTCTTTTGATGCTTAGGATCTCCACTCTCCCAAGTCTTCTCTACCACTATATAAAGGGCTCTCATCCTCTCCTCCAACACACACCAAGAAGGACAAGAAGAAGAAGCTCTCCATAGTTTACTTTGTTCTAGTGCTAGTAGAGTTAGGAATAGAATAGTGCTCTAGTTCTTCAAGTCTTCCGGGAGAATCCGGGTATGGTTCTAGTAGCTAATATCTCTCTTGTAAGACTTTATGCTAGAATAATGAAATACTCTTCTTTATATATTCATGGTACTTTACTCTATTTGTATAATTATTTGAGTACCAAGTTTAGTCTAAACTAGCCTTGTATTAATTATATGGCTAGCTTACTGGAGATATGCAATGGTATTGGCTTAATGTTCATTTATATGATTGCTCTATATCAACTGCAGAGGTGTAGAGTAATATTTAGTAACGTAAGCATGGTGCTTAGGTTATTAAATATCATTAAGTGGTGCTATATGCCACGAATCTGTAGAGGTAGGCCGCTGGTGGTGACAGTCCAGTACGAGTATTTCTCCATGTGCGTATATAGGGCTAAGAAAGGTTCCTGGTGCAGGTACTCCTTCGTATCTATAACTGGTTGGATGGCCATGACGGATTGTCGTAAGGAACTCGACAATCAGGGGTGGTTTCTCGATATACCAGGAGGGCATAGTTAGGGGGCTCAGCGATGTAAATGTATAATAGCAAGTGTATACTAAAATGATTATATAGTAGAAGTATAGAAATGAGGTTTTTTTTATTCTTCTCTACTTAGCCTTATTATTTAGCGAGAGTTATATCTTGGAGTCCCTTCTGTGTGTCAACCTACCCTATGCATTATTGTTATAACCCATGCATAGACTTTGATCTACATAAGTACGTTATGAATTAGTAACATGCTATTCTCTTAACCATATCTTCTGCTAGGATTAAATAAATACGATACCTTGAAATATTCCCGGGTGAAATGCTACAACGGTATATCCATGCGCTTGTGGATTTATATCTGTAACCATAAGAAATACCAACTAATGTTTCGGGTGCCATTGCTGGGAATTATATTCCTAGTAACGTCGTTAAGAAATATCAACAAAGAGCACTAGCTATATTGGACTCATCTAGGTATTTGGTCAGAAAATTTTAGTATTTCTAATTTGTGAAAATCATTTTCAACATTTTAGATGCAAAACTTGAAATTCAAGATTTTGAGTATGTTACAAATCTACCTCCCTTAAAATAAATCTCATCCCCGAGATTTGGGTCGGGTTACGTATTGAAAAGATGATCGCGATGTATCTTGGCCTACTAAGATTTTTGTTTTGTTTGTGGGGTTGTCGCTATTAGGCTCGTGGTAAGTTTTATCGAGATGGTAAATGGTCGGAAGTTATAACCTTGACTGGTGGATAGAAACTTTATCGAAAGTTCTATGCCTTGGTGGTTTTCTGATAACACGATATTATATATTCTAATTGTTTATAAATCTTTTCAAACATACCATGTTTAGTATCTCTAACAATTAGTTTTCCATTATAACGTCACTAGTTTGTTTCCCTATGCATACTTCTTCTTCTAAGGAATGGAGGTTTGTAATAATGTTTAAGTTGTATAATAGTCTTGCTGCAGTAAACAACAAGAATTCTTGTTCGGCTGAGGGTGGAACAGTGTTTATTCGGTTATGGTGAGTACGGTTCACGGACTTTGCAACCTGTTGAAAAGGTGTCTCTAGGAGTGGTTGATACATCAAGGATGTAGCAAGGTACAAATTTTCAAAGCCTACAGGCATAATCCAACCCTGTCGAGCTCCCATTTGGTCAATATAAATTTCAGGACAGCAAGCATAATGGTTAGGAAAATATGAATAAACAAGTCCCTAATTACTATTACATTCATCAAACATGTCCTTACATAAATGGGGAAACATGGCATCCATATTACATGACATGGTTCATTGAATCACTCACCTAGGAAACTCAGAATGTTGGGATTTGAATAATCATGACAAAGTCAGATTATGTCTCATCATATACATCCACATACTTGGGTCATGATGGAAAGTGGGTTGTTAGATGACATGTGTAGCAATAGCTTTTTTTTCTCCAAAAGGCTTGGATGAATGCTATGATATCATGATGAATGAATGATGCGATGTATGTATGGAATGATCCGATGCTTATGAAGATATTTTGCATTCCAAACATGCTATAGAACAATCTTTTCGGTTCAACCGGTTTGTAGATTGTGGTGGTAATATGGCTTGTTTGAGCTCATGTATCCCTAGTTTTCTATTTAGAGAAGCAAGCTAACTAATTAGGAAAAAATCACATATACAAGCCTCAGGATTGGCTTTACATCCATACGATAAGTTATTACATAAAGGGAATACATAGTAACTATGGTTGAGGTCTTCTCGGCAATCAATATACATGTGGGTGAATAAACCCGGCAAATTAGAGTATAACCAGAAGAGTACATTGCATCGTGTTTGTGATGTACCCTCTTGAAAAACAATTTGGTTGGTATACAATTGTCATCTAAAAAATATAACAAGGTTAAAGTTGATGTCACAAACTTAAGGTCAATAGAAAATTTAAATGGTAAATGTGTTGGAAGCACACAATTCCTTTACGGACTTTTTTTAACCCAACTACAATCTATATTAATCTCAAATATGGTTTTCACTGTAATTAAAGGAACATTTTTGAGTTGCTGCAATTTACAATTTTTGCATCCAACCATAAAGGCTCACAAAATTTGTAAACCGAGCCATCTCAATCCAAATTACATTGTTGCTTATGGCCTGCTCCTAACATCGTATTTCCATTTAGCCTTGTGGGGGCATACAAAGGTTACAAACTTTTTACTAGCTTTAGATTAACATGGTACACTACCTCCCTTAAAATTTTTAAAAATTTTAGGGATAATGTTGAACAAAAGGTTTAGTGGAGAAACCAAAACAATTTATGTGCTAGGTTCTGTCCTATGCAGTCCTGAGATGAAAATGGTAGTCAATGACTAGTTTAGAGAGGTGATAAAATGAGAAAAATTTTATAATCAAGTTCCTAACAAAGTCTTCTTGGTTCTGAAAGGAATTGTGATTTTAGGACGTGAGTTTATTTAATAGAAAATGAAGAAGACAGGTGATGCAGTGTCAAAACAGATTGTCTAAAAGTGTCAAGATCTAGAAGTGTAAATATTTGGACAACAATCTGGGAGATACATGTTTAGCTTATTGAGATGCCCTGAAGAGACCAGGATTTTATCGTCTATAGACTATACAAATTCATTGGTCTAGCTATCTACAGCTTTCAGGATATGACTACGCAGTGCTAAATGAATTTTTAGACCATGATGCAAGGATTCAAAAATTCTATCAAAATTGGTGGAGCTAGATGGATTAATATACTAGCTACTGTGAAAATATGACATGAGTATTACTTATGGTTTGGGCTACACAAAATCTTAAATTCTGCTGCCTACAGGTTTCAGCTCACGGTTATGCACACTATTTGAATTATTACCCTATGATGAAAAGGTTCAAAAATCACACAAAAATTCGTGAGGCCTACTGGGGTAGTCTGCAACTATAAAATATCATAGGTGTATCATATATGGTTTGTCCTAGACAAAATTCACAAGCAGACCGACTCAAAATTTCAGAATATGCACAACAAGCACAAAATGAAACTTTATTCATGTTTTCGGTTGTCTAAATTTATCATCTTTTAATCACATGAAGTTAGAATGGTTCAGAGACTATATGAATTTTAGGTGGTGCATCTAAACAATCAATCTAAATGGTTTAAGCACAACAATTTCCAATTTGCCCCATAACTACCTGTTCTAGGTCATATAAGATTTTGAAATGTTGGGATGAAAAAAGTCCAAGTACCCACAAAATTCATTTTTGGTACAGAAATAACATAAGGAAGTGGAAATCCTACCATGTCCATAAAGTTCTAAATTTTAGCAAACCATCTTTTTTAAAACATACAAGTCATAGGCCATTCTCAATCCGATATTTTGCAAATTTTGAACTAGTCAACCAGAAAAGTTTGCAAATGGATTTCAAAACTTTCCGAAACGTTTTAGTACTGATTTATGATGATTAACAAGTGGTTTTAAACACATTTTTACCTAAATACCATTTTTCAAAAGGTGTCAGTCCTATGGAGCAAGAATAGGGGTTTTAAAATCAAAAATAGAGACATAGAGAAAAGTTAATCTTTAGAGATAGATAAGATATAAGATTGTAGTAGGGTTTCACAAATACTTTGTAGCTGAGAACAAATTTCTCCAATAATTTTAAGAAGTCAATCTAAACGACCATTTCAAAAGGGGTTCTTATAGTCAGACAATGCTCTGATACAATCACTATCAGGACACTAAAGGTTAGATATGTAAGCTACTTGAAATGACAGCGTGAAATATTTAGTTGGATGGGGTCTAAATAAAATTCAAATAGAACGGTAACCATCCAACCTCATCACTGCCCTGTCAAGTCAAATAGCAAACACATTATGAAACCCGAAGCATCGAGTAGAGAGCATAGGAGATATTGCTGGGACTAAACGTGCCAGTCAACTTCAGCCTGAGACATGCCCATCGAACCACACGATGGCGGCGACTAGATGTGTTACACATCTCAGGAGACTTGACCAAATTGCTAAAGCTCTACAACATCTCAACTACTCTAAACTCGTACTCATGTCGGTCTAGTTTCTAGGATTAGCTAGTTCCACACTTTCATCAAAAGCAATTATACACAGATAAAATGAGGTATAACTTAAATAAATTCAGATTACAACTTCACTATGAATACATAGGCCGACTAGCCAAATATAATTAGATTCGCGGAAGCTTGTCTACCCAACCCACAAGCAAGCCGACTACGGATAGACCCTTATTAGAACCGTCCTGAAGAAACAACGATCCCGTAACACTTAACTACCTACAATACAATCTAATGTCTAGCCTTAAACCTAGGAATGACCAAGTGTAACTCTGTCCTAGGAATGACCTAGAGCCGTTAGGTGACGGGCCCACGCCCTAAACCTAACGCCATGGCAACGAACACATTCGTTCCTCCACGAGACACTATACCATTGAATTGGACAGACTTAGACGCCTGAACTACCCAAATGAAAATCGGGTAAACAGGTAGTTCCTGTGAATCATTGCTCAGACTAATTCATTCTACTCTGGCCTACCAAAATGCAAGGCTAGTTAAATAACTTAATTAGCTAAGGCCACCCCATAAATAGCACATGTGGATGTACAATAAATAATAGTGAGTGACATAAAGTTTGGTCCTTAATTGACCTGGATGAACACTCCCCCTATCGGTGCATAACTAACACCATATGTGCACTATTTGCCACCCATGTCAAAAATTCACCATTTTCCATCATTTTAGTTCAGAATTATATAGAGAATCACCTCCGTCCATAAGTTCAAATAAAAATAAATAAGTGATCCATAACCATCTTAAGCATAATACTAGGCATGGCTAAGCATATGGCACATATAAAGCATAATTAGACCCATTAGGGTGTGTTCGGGAGGAGGGTTGGGAATCCCTCCTCTCCGACATGCAAAACGAAGCACGCATTAGTGCTTGATTTAGTCACCGAGCTGCCATGCATGCATGTGAATGATGTTAGATAGGTCATGTGGATGCTCCATACGCGATGAATCGGACGGAGTCTCACCGGAGAAGAAGGAATCGGCGATTGCGACGGGCAGCCGGAGTTGGGAAAGACGACGGCGATCTTCGTCCTCAGTGGATGATCCTCGGGGATTCTTGAGGGGTTTTGTCCGTGGTGGTGAGACGACAATGGTGGCGTGATGGCTCAGCTTGCGATGGTCCACGGTGGCCAAAACATCGACGATGTCAAGGCAGCGGCGCTTAGAGCACGCTCCAGGGCTCCCATGGGCGAGGTTGCGTTTCTGACGATCGGCTACACGATAGAGAGCGAGATTAGTGGGGATGGATTCAACGTCTTGAGGAGGTAATGGAACATTGAAAAGATAGAGGTGACCACGGCTTGACAGCGATCGGCATGGTCGATCATCTTGGCGTCCGGCATCGGGTTTGAGGGCGACGGAGAGGCTAGGTTTCTCTTCATCGGTTCGATCAGTTCTGGGAACTAGAGGGAAACCGTGCGATGCTATTTATGGGAAGTCTTGGCGTCGGACACGTCCACTACACGCGTCGGCGATCGGCCTAGTCCACCGATCTCGGTCTCTCTCTCGCGTGTTTCTTTTCTGGATAGAATTGAGGAGAAGGAAAGAGGACAGAGGTTGGAGCAAGACGAAGACACTGTCATGTGGGTCCAATCCATGGTATACTAGACAGAGTTGAGAGGGTGGGTACAAAAGTGGGTATCTATAGACTTTAATAATTTTCAGAATTAATTCAATCCCTCTTTCTTTGTAATTCAATAGTTTAGTATAGGAAGCTCATAAATTATTCTGGATTTTTGTGGTGGTAGATTTAAGTACCTAGTTTTCATTTTTCCAAGTTTCACTCTAGATGATGTTGTTGAGTTTGATTTCTACTTTCCCATATTTGATTTTAGGTCCTTTACTCTAGTTGTTTGCTTGTCTGGAAAAGTTTGGGGAGGTGAATTTTTAAAAGTGTCCGATTATCATATACAACCAGTTGCCGATGGAGGGCCTCAATTTTTAATCTAAGGACACCGTTGATGATTTTGAAGGCAAGTTAGGACAAGGTTTTATGTCGGCCGATCAATTATAAGAAGTTGATATTGGAACCAGTGATAGGGCAAGGCCGAAATTTGTAAGTGCTAAATTGTCTGATGGATTTGAAAAGGAATTAATGGAAATATTAAAGGAATATGGAGATTGTTTTGTTTGGGAATATCATGAGATGCCAAGACTTAGCCGATGGATAGTAAAACATCGGCTGCCTATTAAACCAAGGTATCGGCCACATAAACAACCACAAAGGCGATTTAAACATGAATTGTATGATGCTATCAAGACAGAGATTACAAGAATTTATAATGCTAACTTTATTAGACCTTGCTGATACGCTAAGTGGGTTTCTAATATAGTGCTAATAATGAAGAAAAATGGGAAGTTAAGTGTTTGTGTTGATTTCAGATATTTAAACAAGGCTACTCCTAAGGATGAATACCCAATGCCGATTGCTGATTTATTGGTTGATGTAGCTTCAGGACATAAAATTATTAGCTTTATGGATGGCAATGTTGGATATAATCAAATTTTCATGGCTGAAGAAGATATTCACAAGACTGCTTTTAGGTGTCCTAGTGCAATCGGCTTGTATGAGTGGGTTCTTATGACTTTTGAATTGGAAAGTGCTGCTACATATCAAAGGGCTATGAATTATATATTTCATGATCTTATTGGATTGCTGGTTGAAATTTACATACATGATGTGGTTGTGAAATCAAAAAAAAGTCGATGAACATTTAGCCGATTTACGAAAGGTGCTGGAAAGAATAAGGAAATATGGTTTGAAGATGAATCCAAATAAGTGTGCCTTTGGTGTATCGGCTAGACAATTTTTAGGCTTTATTGTTCATGAAAGAGGAATTGAAATTAATTAGCAAAGTATTAAAGCTATACAGGATATAAACCGCTAGAAAATAAGACAAAATTATAGTCTTTGATCATAAGATTAATTTTGTAAGAAGGTTTATTTCAAACTTGTCTGGAAGGATAGAGTCATTCACTCCATTATTACGTTTGAAAGTCGATCAAGAATTTGTGTGGGGAGAAAAATAGCAGAAAGTTTTAGACAATATCAATGATTATTTAAGTTCTCCTTTAGTACTAATACCACCGTGAGAGGGATTCCATTTAAATTGTATTTATCGGTCGATGAGAAATCCATCGGGTCAGTCTTGGTTCAAGAATTTGAAGGCAAAGAAAGGGCTATATTTTATCTTAGTAGAAGGCTTCTGGATGCAGAGACAATGTATACCTTGGTGAAGAAGTGGTTTTTATGTTAGTATTTTTCATGTACCAAGTTAAGGCATTATTTATTGTCCAATAAGTGCACAGGGTTTACAAAGCCGATGTAGTAAGATATATACTATCGGCTCCAATATTGAAGGGAAGGATTGGGAAGTTGATTTTTGCCTTGACGGAATTTGATTTGCGGTATAATTGACTAAGGCAGTTTGCATTTACGATCAAACCATATTATACGAATAATCAAGCTGAGTATGAGGCGGTTCTTAAAGGGCTTCAATTATTGAAGGAGGTAGAAGCCAATGCAGTAGAAATTGTTGGTGATACATTGTTAGTGATTAAGCAATTGTTGGGGGAATATGAATGCAGAGATGAAATCCTAAGGGTTTACAATGGGAAGTACCAAGAATTGATGAAGAATTTTAAGATCGTAAATATGAAGCATATTCCTAGGAAACAAAATGTTGAAGCCAACGATTTAGCTCAAGGCGCATCGGGATATAAACCAATGGTAAGAGATGTTGGGTTAGAGATTGCTAGTGTTCATGTCGATGATTGGAGGTATGAGATTATTGAATACTTAAAAAATCTTTCTCAATAGGCGTCGAGAAGAATAATGTACAAAGCCCTCAAATATGTGCTGCTTGATGATGATTTATATTATTGAACGATTGGAGTTTTGCTTCAGTGCTTAAATTTGGAGGAAGCTAAATTGGTCAAGTGTGAGGTGCATAAGGGGATTTGTGGAACACGTCAATTGGATCATAAGATGAGGTGGTTACTTCGCAGAGTTGGGTATTTTTGCCCAACAATGTTGGAGGGTTGCTTTAGATATTACAAGGGGTGTCAAGGTTGTCAGAAATTTGGAGCGATTCAGAGAGCACCAGCATCGGCTATGAATCTGATAATAAAGTCGTTGTCGTTTAAAGGTTGGAAAATCGATATGATCAGCCAGATTAATCCACCATTGAGTAAAGGGAACAAATATATGTTAATAGCTACAGATTATTTCACTAAGTGGGTTGAAGCAATTCCTTTAAAGAAGGCTAATTCCAGAGATGCAATTGAATTTGTTAAAGAACATATAGCCTATCGGTTTGGGATTCCACAGATCAAGGCTCTATTTTTGTATCGGATGAGTTTGTTCAGTTTGCCGATAGTATGGGTATTAAGTTGTTGAATTCTTCTCCTTACTATGCGCAAGCCAATAGGCAAGCAGGGGCATCTAACAAAAGTTTGATCAAATTAATCAAGAGAAAGATTGTAGAGCAACCAAGGAAGTGGCATACTACGCTGGCCGATTCATTATGGGCTTATCGGATGGCATGTCATGGAGCTATTCAAGTGTCTCCGTATCAATTAGTTTATGGACATGAAGTTGTTTTACCGTGGGAAAATAACATCAGCTCAACTTGAATTTCCTTACGAAATCAATTATCGGCCGATGATTATTATAATTTGATGATTGATGAAAAACAAGATTTGGCTCAAGTTGGATTACGTGCATTGGAGAAAACTTAAAGGGATAAGGAAAAGATTTCAAGGCATTATAACAAAAAGGTTGTGCCAAAGTCTTTTGAACAAGGAGAATTGGTCTGGAAATTGATTTTACCAATAGGGACAAAAGATAGTAAGTTTGAAAAATGGTCACCTAATTTGGAAGGGCCCTATCGGATTTATCGTTGTATAGCACGAAATGTTTATTTGCTAGAAGACCTTGATGGTGAAGTTTTTGGAAAAGCGCTTAATGAAAAATATTTGAAGTACTATCCTAGCATATGGATTAATTCATAATCGGCTGTTGCCAATATATGACATAGCCGATGAAAAGCATAGCCTTAAGATGGCCGATATTTAATATCGCCCTTAGAAAAATTTTACTGAAGTGAGAAAGAGCAAAAATCAGTTCGAAGACCGATGGATATATTACAACATGATAAAGTTAGAATGTTTGCATGAAAAAGTGTTGACAGGGATTTAAGTGTTTCAAAAGTACAAAATTATATCAACCCAGGAATTTTTCGATTGTTGATATCGCACACAGGCGAACTTGGTCAACTTCTTCGATGGCGCGAAGGTCATCGGCATCGGATCCTGGCACTACTTTGATTACTTTACTTTGGATAGCCAGGTGATGAGCCGATGCTTTCAACTTGGTACGTTGATCCTCGATTGCCTTTGGGAGATTGGCATGTTTCTTCTCTTTGGATGCCAAGTCTTTACGAATCTAGTTTGGCCAGCAGATCGGTTTCTTGTTGCTTTAGATCGTTGATTCGCTTCAGCGTGGATTCTGGACCTAAGGTTAATTCATCAAGCTTGGCCTTGTCAGATTGGACCTGTTGTTGGCTGGATTGAAGGGGCAATTCTAGAGATCGTAGTTCAATACGATCAGTTGTGCGTTGACGAGATCTTTGAACTTGGTATCGACGTGATTCTAGATAAGCCGCAGGAATCAAAGCAGCAAGAATTTCATTGGGGAGTTCGTTTTGAATTTCTTCTATCCTGCTCCTAATTGAATCGTTGTTTTCAACTAAGGCATCAATCGATGCGTTTAGCTGATCAACAATATCCAGGAGTTGATTTCTAAGGGCTTCAGGAGGAGGAGAGATAGCCTTGCTAACAATTTATTCTTCATCGTCGTCTAGGAAATGGCGTATATCAAAGGAGAACATATCGGTCAGATTCTATAAATTAAAGGGGTTATAATAAAAGTTGATATGACTAGATCAGATGAATTTGGCAGGAAAAGTTGGCAAAATAAAGACTTACTGGGATCATTGGCGCAGCAACGTCGGGTTGTTCTTGTCAGGCACGCTAAAATTTATACCGTTCAGTGTTATTTGTGTCCACCACATAAATTCGGATGAGTGGGATCCATACACGCATAAATAGCCACTCAAACCTCGATGTGTCCATGATAAAAAAAAATTAAGACCATTCAATATAAATTCCTCGATGCCGAATAATGAGCAAAGGAGATATTGCTGGGACTCAGCATGCCAATCAACTTCAGCCTGAGACATGTCGTCAAACCACACGAAGGTGGCGACCAAATGTGTTACACATCCTAGGAGAACTTGACTCAAATCGCTAGAGTTCTACAACATCTCAATTACTCAAAATTCATAGTCATGCTCAGCTAGCCCCATGAAGTTGCTAGCTTTGCAATTTCATCTAAGCAATGATATACAGAAATTAAGGCATTAACTTAGAATAAAATTCAGATTTCAACTAAATCATTTAATCATAGGTCAACCGGCCAAATAACATAGATTCGCGGACAACCCACAAGCAAGCCGACTAGGGGTAGGCCCCTAATAGAATCATCCTGAAGAAACAACGGAACATGCAACACTCGATTACCTGCAACACAACTAAAGAAAATACCACAAAAGAAAACAAGTATCTTGTTGTTAATGTACTGGCAAGGCAATTCAATCCTAAATACATGCAAGCTCTAGATATCAAGGAATGGCTATTTGTGGTCTCATAATTGCATAAAGCTAAATTTATTTCACAAACATTTTGCAACGGAATTTAGATAAACCTTTGCAAGTGTATAGCGTAAATAGCACGGCATGGTATCATAATAGTAACATAATAGCGTCATAACCATCATCATAAAATCATTCTTGTGCCATCCATGGCAGCAAGCAATGCATCTTAGTATTAGCCCACACCGGACAAAATCATCATCATAATCATCAAAACTCAACACATTTAGCCATTCTCATAGCCCGTTTTCATGAACACATTTATAAATCACAAGTCTATACGCATGAGAGTTCACTATGTCGCTCATGACCGTGAGCACCGCTAATCGATTAGTTTTAGACTCTGCAGAGTTTGTACAGCTTTACCCACATGATGTGAATTGCTCTAGTTTGTCCGGTATCCATCGGTACATCCACACTCTACACGTTGAATGTGGTCTAGAGGTTACAACATAGCCTTTACATTACCTAATGACTAACCTTGCATGAGCACGACAAGTTTGAGTCCACCCTATGTATGTCCTAGAGCTGTTAGGTGGCGAGCCCACACCTTAACCTAACGCTGTGGCGGCGAACACAACCGTTCCCCCATGAGGCACATTATCGTTGTATTGGACAGACTTAGACGCACATGCTGTGAGGCGAAACATCTGTCCCCTCACAGAGCACACACACAGCTAGTAATATTTGCTAGCATTAAACTCAACACACACATGGGTAGTTCCTAAAAATAGCTCCACAAACCGTGACCACTATCTCTACTACAACGACCTCCCAAATAAAAGGTTAGATATTAAATAATTTAATTAGCTAAGGCCACCCCATAAATAGCACATGTGAATGTACGGTAAACAATAGTGAGTGACATAAAGTTCGATCCTTAATCAACCGGGGCGAACACTCTCCCTATCGGTGTACAACTGATGAGGGCATCAACACGATCGATACATCCACGCCTACACAGCGACAATAGATTTCTAGTTCAATTACTCACGCTCGTGCATGCCAAATAAACTACCAGGAATGATGGACAGGACCCAAAAGGAAATATATTCAAGCGGGCTGGATTCGGACTGCAGAACAGCACCGACTTGTGACGACCGCCACGACTTCATACGGACTCCATTTTGGGCATGCAAGTATTTCATGGAAAGCTTATCAAGTCTATTTTCAAATGGATCTGGCCTCATGTTCATATCTGTTCTGAAACGGCCGCAATCTTCGTTTTACTACCGAGTCCTTTTCTGTCAAAGGTGTTGTGTCACCTTATTTGGGCCCAATGGGCTGTGTATCAAGTTGGGTCCACTAGGGACGCGTCCTATGGTAAGGGGACGACCACAACACCCCTTTAAATAGCTAGGTACCCCTTCAAGGTTTCTTGGGTTTTGTTTAGATTAAAGTTTAGCTTCGCTACTTTGCCGTGTAATCTCGTGATCGGTTAGATCGCCGGTTTGCTCGTTACGGAACCCCACCTTTGATACTTTTGTTGATTCAATCCTACATCTTTAATCCGCAAATTAAGTTACTTGTTCATCTTGTTCTTGCTAGTTCTCGATTGCTTGCAGGAACAAATACCCTCGTGGTGGTTGGGCTGACCGTGCATCCGTCGAGATTCACGACTGCCTCTGGAGTTGGTGTAACGGTTGCTAAGGCACAAAGGCGCAACGTCCCTGGACAGTTGTAGTCGGATCGCCAATGTTGCTCCATCCCATTGACTTATCCTCTCATCGAAAGATCGGGACACCCTTGCGCACATCAACAACTAACAGCCATATGTGCACCACTTGCCGCCCAAGTCTAAAATTCATCATTTTCATCATTTTATTTCACAAATATACAAGGGGGTAGCGTACAAGGCCTAAATGGATGGGTTATAAGAGAAAGGTTTAGACAGGTTCAGGCCTTCTCGAAAGAAGTAATACACTACTCCTGTTTTGTGGATTGTATCCGCCGAGTTATATATTGATCTGACGATCGAGTTTTGTATGTTGAAGAAAAGTTATCTCCCTCAAGGGGCATCCTGCCCTCCTTATATAGCTTTAGAGGACAGGATTACAAGATGGAGACTTAACCACATACGGTATAAGTTTCCTAAACAGCATCCATAATAATACCAGTTCAGCACTATAAGCCGTTACTTAACACACAAGGAATCGTAATACTTAAATCCTAAATTGTTACATAATCATTATGTATAACCTATCCTCTATAACCAGTCGGATAAGCTAGCCATGTGGGTATATGGTACCCATAATCTCCACACTACTCCTCTATTCATAAGTTCAAATGGATTTCAAAATATAAAAATTATTTAATCCATTACCATTTTACCATTTAGTTCTAGGCATGGCTAAGCATATTTTATATATAGAGCATAATTAATCCCATTAGAGTACAACCAATACACTCTAATCAATCCTATGGTTACAACCAACAAGGAGTGAATTTAATCAAGGGTGATCATGCAACAATTAGGTTATATCTACCATTTTATCAACAAAGCATAGTTTTTCTACTAAATAGTGCATACAAATTTTACAATCAAAACATTTTCCCGTAAAACATAGGATTCAAAGTGTTCAAAGGAAAGGGCACTTGCCTTAGTTAGAATTCCCACCATAATCAGCAATAAAATCAAACTCCTCATCGATATCGAATTCGTCCACTAAAATAAATAACGGTAACAAATAAACTTCAAAATATGCAAATATCTAAGATGCTCTACAAATGAATGAATTTACTATTGTGGATAGGTGCTGTATGGATATGATTTGTGGCGAAGGAATTTCTATTTTATCACTTTATATTGGTGAGTTATTAAATTTTAAAGCTTCATACTTGCAATAGATTAATTAAGCTCTATTAGGCTTTAAGTGCATTTTAGGTCCTATGTTTTTTTGAAGTTTTAGGTTACTGCAGTGAATGCTAGGTACTCAGGAGTTTAACAAAATTGGTTTCACCATTTTTAGAGTTAGTATGAATTTATTATGTATTTTACAAGCTATATGGCACATTGTAGTCTTTATTTGCTATACAAAATTTTTAAGTGTACTGCAGTTAAGATCATGAGATTATAAATCTAACAAATCAAGAATCACTTCATTTGGAGTTGGAACTAATTTCCTATGAGTTTTAGAAGCTCTCATACTAATTATGATTATTTACATATTATTTTAAATATGGGTATAATTTATATACTAAGTATTGCAGATATTATTGTACCTAAAGAAAGTTTATAAATTTTTTATTCTAACAAATTTTAGTTCAACTCATTTGGAGTTAAAATGAATTTTATATAAATTTTATAATTGGGAGCAAGTTATATGTTAATATGAAATGTTAGGGATATTTCTTGAACTGTAAGTGTATTTTTTTTAATTTTCCAAAAGGAGCTAAGATGGATTTTCTATGCAATTTACAACTTTGTATGTTTTTCAATTGAATAGAAAATACTTTAGCTATTTTATTTTGAATTTCTAGGATTTAAAAGGGATGGGTCCACTGGCAGTGACTGGCTGATTTGCAATAAGGTCCTCGGATTTCCAGAAATCAACTTGCACTACCTCCACGTGATAGAAACAAAGTTTATAAAGAGTGCTTCAAGTTGTAAGTTATTACATTTGGTCCAGGGCCCATGTGTAAGTGAGTAGGACGTTTACATATTAAACCTTATGATTGTTTGAATTCTCAAAATCAAGTACCCGTCTTCTACCTCTAACAGCTCGGTAGGTTGAGAGCTCGGCCGTGAGTTTGGCGAGCTCGCCGGCGTCGAATGGCAGCTCAATTGGGGGCGAGGTCAAAATATAAAATGAAAAGCACGTTATTGCGATTCCATTCCTCTACTTTACTCGGCCAGTGGAGACCGGAGTAATGCGGTGGAGGTTTTTTGGATCTAGGTGCATACCAAGCTATAGGTTAGGTTCGGCTATTTTGATGTTTGCATGTGATTTTACATGGTCTCTAGATACTCACCATTTTGTGGACGAAGCTCGGCGATGCTTGAACGGTGGTAGCTGCGAGCAAAAAGGCTCGGCGGTGGTAGTAGCTCCAGGACAATGCGATGGATCGACCTGGACGACGTGTGGCTATGTCAACACGTGAAAATGGTCAGAGGGGTCTTATGGAGACCGTATGTGCAAGGAATTTGACTCCCAAGAGAGAGAAATCGAAGATGGAGCTCGGTGGTCGGAGTTAGACAAGATAATGGCGATCTCCGTCCTCGGTTCTTCAATCTCGAGGGTCCTTGAGGAATTTCGGAGAGGTGGTAAAGGTGATGATGATGGCGCAGTGGCTCGGCCTACGACGATCTCATTTGTCTTGCACGACGGCGATGTCACCGGCGGCGATGTCCAGAGCGCGCTCCAGACCGGCGATGGCACGGCGGCGTTCCCGTCGCTGCAGTAGATGAAACAAGATGGTATCAAAATAAGAATTGCTCGGCACGGAGAGGTGAGAAGGGAACGTGGAAGAAAGAGAGGTGCCGATGGCTTGACAGCGATCGGCGGCGGCTTCTCTTCCATGGCCGGCGACGAAAGAGAGATGGAAGAGAGCAACAGGAGCTCCTCTCCTCGGTGGGCTCGGTACTGGAATAGTGGGGATGGTTGTGCGACGCATCGGGAAGGAGATGAGGGCGAGCTTGGCGACGACCATGTTGAGTCCACGCGTCAAGCACAGCCGACACCGATCTCTCTCGCTCTCTCTTTCTCTCTGGCTTCTTTGGGCGATTAGCAGAGATGCACAGAGGTGGAGCAAGCTCGTGTGGCTGCCAAGTTGGGCCCAGTTGATGGAATCAAGGCTAGAGTGAGAGAGGTGGGTAAGAAATTGCATACTGTTTTGGCGATTTTCAGGATTTTATCCATTTATTTTTCTTCCTCCCTTTTTTGTAATTCAATAATTTATTCTGTGGGCCAGATAAATTAGAGTAGATTTTTTTGAAGCTATATAAAAATATCTAGTTTTCATTTTCCTTGGTTGCACTCAAAAATTCCTTATATTTTATTCTCAGAAAAATAAAGAAAATAGGCATGGCTGAAATTAAATTGAATTTTTAGGAGGTCAAACCTAATGAAATAAATTCTGAAAAATTATATTAATTCATGATAAATAAGCTAGTATTTGAATAAATTATATTACATATACACTTTCATATAATTTAATGCATGTTTTGATGGGGTATGACTTTTGCCGATTAGGGTTTAGTATAATTTAAGGTTTTGATTGGATTGACCCATTTAATTGAGGTATTAAATGTAAATATAAAATTTTACCAAACTTCCAGTGAGTTGCACATGTTAACTAGTGTTTTTATGAATTTTCCCATAATTTAATGTTACACCAAATATTTTATAGATTGGCAAAGCTTAACAATATACATAGGTTGCTACTATGAAAATGCATTTAAGTAGTTATAAAATTAACTTTAGATTACTCTGTTGTTGAGCTTGCTTTATACTTTCCATCCTCAACTTCATAAGTTGCATATTAAGGAGAGGTTACAATAAGTAAGGTGAAATATAAAATATGTGTGAGTTAGTGTGCTTACTAATTCTTATGTCCATGACGGATGGTCCAGTTGAGTTTGTCAACTTAGTTTATGAAGTTTTACATTGGCCATAATGTTTAAGTTGCAAGGATTTTGGGAAGTGATTTTCCAAAACTAAACATTAGGTCATTTTAAGTATTTGCTTCAAATTTTTAATTACTGCTCAGGAATCCTATTATGAAATGCTAGTAAGATCCCAAAAACACATAAAAGGACTCAAATCACACAAAGCACTCATGCAAATGCAAGCGCTCACTATGTTTCGTCTTTGTTTTAGGTTAGAAGGGAAAAAATTTTAAATTATTCACAAATTTTCAAATAGGCACTAGCTATATTAGACTCACCTAGGTCTTTAGTTGAAAATTTTCAGTGTTTCTGATTCACGAAAATCATTTTCAACATTTTAGATGCAAAATTTGAAATTCAAGATTTTGGATATGTTATAGTTCTGTATCAGCATGATGGCTATCGGTAGCAGAAAGGGTGTGCTTGCTTGAGACGTGCTGATGAGGAGATGCCGATGGGATCACAGGCTGTAGAAAAGTGTAAGTGTTAAGGGGTGAATGTATATGCAGAAGGTCATAATAGAAAACTCACCAATATCGTAGGGGTTGGTTGACATGGAAATGGCTCCTGATGGACATTGGTGTCGCTTTATTGGTCTTCAGTGGATGATGTGGCAGCATCGACAATATTATCGATATCGACAATATCGTCGGCATTGTTATTGGCATCGACGGCGGCGTCAATTTCTTCGTTAGCAACCTCTTCAAGGAGTTCGTCTTCCAGGGTTGAGGAATCGGCTTTATGTTTTTTGCTTGTTTTATGCGAGGTTGTTTTCTTTCGTTTTCCTCGTGTGCTGTGGGCTGGTTCTTGAACTTGGCCTTGGAGCACAGATGAAGGAGGGGGTGCGCCAAACCCAAGTGCTGATGGAGCTACGTCTCCTGATGGTGTCAAAGCCGATGCGTACTCGATCAGCTGACCGCTATTGCTCGTGGTAGGTGGATCAGTATCATTAACTTGCAAAGAGGTATGTTAGAAGTGAAAAATAAGAAGACAAGCATAGAAGGAATGAGAAAGGAAATTACCTGAGGGCTGATCGATGGGTCGATAAGGGTTAAGAAGAAACTTACAACGAGGGCAAAGAGATGTTGCTTCCATTCACCCCACCATCGGTCCCATTGTTGGCATCGTGATGCATGGTTGTCGAAATCGTCCAAGGGACCAAGAACTGGGCCTTCAATCGACATCAGGCGGTCGAATATGAGAGCAGAATGCACAGAGCCCCTGGTTTGGATCTTGTCGATGAAGTATAGGATGATTGGGACTTAGCCATAGCCTAACTACCGAGCTGCAACCACTAGGTGATAAAACTCATATGACACTTGAGAGTATTGGCCCATAGATATCCTAGCGGGGAGTATGCAAGGAGAGATAGCCGATACAAAAATCTCTTGGGATCTGTCATCAGAGTTGATGGTATCTGGTCTGAAATCGGCTGGGAGCTCGAAAACTATGACATCTTCATAGGCATACCAAGTTCTAACATTTCTGGGGAAGCCATTGTAGAAAAGATCAAACCAGAACTTAAAATTTTTCACTGATAGATTTCCTCCAGGATAGGTCGATGCTACTTCTCCCAGAGACATGCATCGACGGAATGTGGCGTCGACATCTTCAGCGTAATCGGCTAGAAACACAGATTCTTCAAGTGCTGGTCATTCGGCCACTTCGTCTGTGTATAGGTTGAACCATAGTTGTATAAACCACCAAGGGCCTTTGTTGAAACTTGGTTTCGGCAATAACAATCTGGGGGTAGCAGTCAAGTGCCAAACACAATGGGTTAGTATGCAAAAGGAATTAGACAGGTTCACGCCCTCTCTTCGAGAGGTAATACCCTACTCCTATTTCGGGGATTCGATCCGCCGAGTGGTTTATTGATCTCTTGATCTCTTTCAATATGTGCTCTCGTGAGTCAGGGTGCTTGTGCTCTTGTGGGTTCATGTATTTTCGCTATGCCCCTCAAGGGATGCCCCACCCTCCTTATATAGTCTCGGAGGGTAGGTTTACAAGTCGGAGACCCTATCATATTCTATATCGGACTCCTCAATCTTACCAACTATAGACTATGAGCCGTTACCTTATCTCAATGGCAACGTAACACCCAAGTCACAAGCCGATTTACATAATCATGAATTATAAGTTATCCCCTATGGTAAGTCGGATAAGCTAACCGCGAGGGTATTCGGTACCCATAATCTCCACAGTAGCCCCTAAGACCTTCACAGTCGGCGAGATAACTTTGCCTCGAACCAGAATAACACGCAGCCGAGTAACTTTTTAGCCGAGTGCTTCTACCGCCGAGTGCCTCCATTACCTCTGCCTGAGCCTCCCGAGTGCTTCATCATCCACAAAAGGCTGTGAAGGGCTGAAAACATCACAAAGAAAATTTTTAAGATATTTAGGTGCATCGACTGATGCACCTAATTAGGTGTAGCCCCTGACTATGTGTTTAGTTAAACAAACTAAGCATATAGTCAAGAATTATAATAATCATACTCTCCTAAGTTAAATAAATGCCTAGCCTAAGCCAAGAGCAATCATAAAAAATCATATAACACATAACCTCATAATCAAGGCATAGTGTATAATGAATTCCAAGTACCCGGCAAGCTCATGCTTATCCGAGTCGTTTTGCCCGAGTCATCTCGGATAAAAAACTACTCAGCCGACCCTCATGGGTAGAAAATCTGAGTCAATAATTCATTAGTCATCCGAAAAATATGACCAAAATATTAAATAGCTCCAGCCATAATATCGGTCTTAATAAAAAAGCACACCAAGGTGAGAGAAAAAACACTGATATAAAATCAAATGTTTTGTAAAGGCCAAACAGCTCCTGCAACCTATAAAAAGATACCAGGACATTTATAAAAAACCTTACTGTTTGTCACCTTCCAAATTGCATCTTACCAACCTTCAATAAGTTGTGTAACTACTGTATGAAAGGATTTTGGAGGTATTGGGCAATAAGACATGCGCATATTGCCAGGGCAAATTTGCTTAAGTCCTTAGGGACACATGTCAAGCCTCACCTGTGATATGGGCTGTAAGTTTCTCATAGGCTCGGCCCAAACACGAGAAAACCAGCAAAACCCTAAAAATCTTTCTTAAAGCGCCGGCGTCTTCCCCGCCGCTTCATCTTCCTGAAATATTTCCCCTTTTCACGCTACTGTTCATCAACTGCTCCAGCGAATCCAGGAACTTGTACACGCTTAAATCCACCCATCCAAGAACTCAAGTTCCACCACAATCCTTCATCCGCATCCAGCCTCTTGCATCTCCTCAAAAAATCCCCATCCCCCACGCTAGATCCACCTCCGCTCAACTCGCAGCCATGGCGGAAGAGAGAGAAATCCCCTTTGACCAATGGGCGACCTCGGATGTGAAAGAATCAACCCTGCGGGAGATGGTGAAGAATGGAGTTCTTCCACCCAAAGAAATCATTGGCTGGCGCCCGGCGTTCGGCGAGGAGTTCCCCACCCCGAACACCGGTGAGATTGTGGTCTTCACCTCTTTCTTCGACTGCGGATTTGGGCTTCCCACTTCCGATTTCTTCCGTGGTATTCTTGAATATTACGGTCTCCGAATCTACCACTTGAATCCCAACTCAATCCTTCACATTGCAATCTTTATTCATGTATGTGAAGCTTTCTTAGGCATCCTTCCCCATTTCAATCTGTTTCGCCGCATGTTCTATGTCAAGCCACACCCGACCAAGGACGACCCCTGCGTCGTCGGTGGGGCTGGTTTTCAACTCCGCGGGACTCTCCGCAAAGACTACTTCTCCCTTGCCTTGAAATCCTCCAATAAGGGCTGGCATGCAAACTGGTTCTACATCTCAAACCCTCATCCCAGTTTGCCCGACTTCGTCGGCCTTCCACCGATCCAAAGAGCCAACTGGAGCACAATGCCGGAGAACCAAGATTGGGTAGAAGCGAATAACCTCCTGGCTAACATTCTTGAAATGAAGAAGAAAGGCCTCCAAGGAGAACAAATTACCCGGCACTTTATCAAGACCGACTGGCTCCCATCAAGGGGAGATCCAAGCCAGCGTTCAAGTATGAGGGCGAAAGCGACCCCAATCGGGAGGACCGCGATGCTCTGAGTTACCAGGCCTTGTGCACTCGTATGTACAAGATTTTCTCCTCTGGGATCACAATAGATCGCAGCCACAAGATGCTGGTTCCTCCCTTCAACTTGTTCCGACCTCTTCCTCCAGTAAGCGGACTCGGCCTCTTCAATTTCTTTCTATGTCACTCATGTTCTTCAATACATCTCAAAAATTCCGTTTGCAGGCTAATGCCCTCATCATATCTCGGCTGTACAAGGTATATCATGACGACCAGCCGACTCGGCCTGCTGCCAAAAAACCAACCGGCGGCCCCAAAATCAAAGTTGAAGCTCAAGAAAAGAGGGTGTTGACGCCAAATCCGTACCGCCGATTAGGATCCGGCGTGCGGACACACGAAGGCCTGGGAGATCTGCTTAGCTCCAGTGCAGGTCCTAAAATTGATGAAGCGCGGGCGTGCCAGTCAGTTTGATCCTGCCACTGACAAGATATGCAAAATAACAGAACAGAAAGTCTATCGGCCGATAGGCCGATAGGGCAAAAACGTATCGGCCGATAGGCCGATAGCCAAAACAACCGATCGGCCGATGAGCCGATGGCACAATTCCAGCCGATGTACTGAATAAACATCTATATAGAGACAATCGGCTGACGATAACATGATGATGTAGCAATATGATATAGCATAATCCAGATAAATATAAGATAAACATTGATATGAGGATTAAAGCACACATCGGCCAGAAGTCCGATGGCATAAACTCTCAACAAGCAGATAAACAATATATACTCTGTTGTCATCGGCCAGATCCAATCTATATGTAAAACTCTTGGGCCGATGCAACGTCCAAATAACTCACCGGCTGAAACCCCGATGAAACCCTTATTGGCAGTCAATAAGCAGGCTAGAGATTACGGTTCTAATCACGACTTAGTAGGTCAAACCGAACTGATGCAGCACTAAGTATGAAAAGAAACGCAAGACCTAGACAATCAAGCCCTTGACTGATTTTCAGGGTGGTGGATACCTTAACCAATCTAATCTAGCAAGGCAATTTAGTCGATACCGGCATAAACTCTAAAGCAAATCTCGGCCGATAAGACTAAATCGAGAAGCCGAACCAGATTGACTAAGATATATGATAATAGGTGCTTACGTTGTTGAGATCAGAACGACGAAGCCCTAGCCCCGACAACGCAGGCAGCCATAACGAGACTTACCCCTCGTGAGAAGGGCATGAACTCGCCGAAGAAGACGAAAGTAAAAGGTTGGCGATGCGCCGAAGTTGTATTGATCGTGTGATGATAAATTACATGAACTACGGGCTTACATATTTATACCCATAGGCTAACAAAAATCCTAACAGAATACAACTCAAACTTTCCTAAAGATAAAAGGAAAAAGATAAAGTCCTTGCCGGACACTAACACACTTTCCTAAAGATAAAACAGAAAACTAACAAACTCTTCCTAATTAAGAGATACAAGCCGCATCCTCCTCAAACTCGGTCTTCTCTGGATAAGATCTTCCCGAATCTAACAAGAATCCGACTGCTATTGGTGGTTGGTTTGAGATAACCCCCATCGGCCGATGTAGAACTCTAGGCCGATACTAGCTTTGAGCCGATATAGATCCTGGGCCGATGAGGACTTCGGGGCTTACCAAATTCTGGTGTTAACAGAGGGTTGCCGATGACGAAGATATCCGCAAGCGGGCGAGCAAAAGGGGACTTTTTGTCGATGACTCGGACGACGAAGAAACCCAAATCCCACGAGCTAACATAAGTCCTCCGAAGCCGTCCGCCAGATCTGCCCCTAAGATCAGGAGGTCTAACAGGTATCTCGCATAACCAAAGTCATCTTCTTGTTGAAAATCTTTTCCTTTCCATCTCAACTGTCTTCATCTTCTTTCTTGCAGAAAACCCCAGGATATAGATCCCACCGGGAGGACCGAAACCACCAATCCGCCTGCAGCGTCAGAAAAACCAAGACCTGCAAAACAAGGGTCTCAAAACCCTCCCCCGAGTAAGGACGCTCCTGAATCAAAGCCCCCGAGTAAAGATGCTCCTGAAGTCGAGCCCTCGACTGCCAGCCAAAATATCCCAGCTGGAAACCAGTCGGCCGAAGATCCACAGGGCTCGCTCAATCAGGAAGCACCATCCAAGGACCCGGCTCCCTAAACAGGTATGCTTCAATATAATCTCCAGACTCTTGTCTACAATATGCTACTTACTTCTATCTCTATTTATCTTCTTTAGATCAATCAGCCGAAGAGGAGGAGATCTCCCGACTGAAGTCTTCAGCTGACTCGGTCCCTCCTATCAAGATCGAGTGGCGCGATGCCGAAGGCGTGAAGCAAGGCATCGTTTTAAATAAGCAAAAGGAGAATGAGGAACGCGACATGCTCGTGGCTAGCCTCAACGAAGCGACCCGGTTGATGAATGTAAGCATAACTCCTCCATGTCTTATCTTTGCGATCTGACATAGTTGACTATCTTCATACTCTCGTGAAAAGAATATATTGTCGCTCAATGGCCAAGTCAGACACACTCGAGAAGCTGGTTCCCCACGTAAATTCTCTGGAAAACGTCCATCAAGACCTCAAGGCCGCCAGAGAAGAAGCTGCAGCTCAAGAAGTCATCTTGCGAGCAGAAATTGCGAAGCTCCGAGATGCGAACTTGGAACTCCGTGGCTCAATCGGAGGTGAGTCAAACCATCCTATCCTTATTTCATCTTCATGTATGTGTCTGATCCTGACATTATGTAATTTTTGTAGCCAATTTATGTGAGGTCAACTCTCTCAAGGCCCAGCTAGAGAAAGCAGAAACTGACAAAGCTAAGCTAGAGTTCGAGAAGGAAAAAGCCCTTGAAGAGATTGAAGGTAACTCGCGAAATTCACGTTCCTGAATTTTCTTGGTCTTGACCGTCGACTGTCGATGTAACCCGCGCCGCTTTAATCTTGTAGCTAATAAGGTGAAGTCCCAAGCACAATTTAATGTCTTTGCCGAAAGGGTCCGAAGGGCTGAAAGTGTGCGGGACGACATCGCCAATGCCGCTGCGCTGATCCTCTCAACACTATATAGACATGGACTCGGGACAAGCTCGTTGGATGCTGTAGAAGTCTTCGACAAACTCAGGACGACGCTGGCAAAATATATGGAGAACATCACAGACGCGGCCGTCATGGGTGCAAGCTTTGCTCTTGCGCAGACGAAATCGCTTTATCCTCGGATAGACATGGACTCTGTAGGTGATGGCTTCGCAGCTAGCACCACGGATAAGCGAGCCCTGGAGCTTATAAATGAAGCGCAGGAGTCGGTGCAAAAGGTAGCTGGTGATGTAGCCGTGAACTTCCAGGACTAGCTGACTTGCCTTGATGTACATGACTCGCTATATTTTTGACTTGTAAATATTTAGCCCATTTATGTTAATGCCTTGATCAGAGTCTTCATATATAATTTCTTAAGAATTTTCGTCCGACTATTACCAAACCTAGGCTTGATTAAGTCATCAAAAAATCTCAATCCTTATCTATTGAACTCGAACCAAAACACTAAGCAATGATAAGCTAAATAAGAACAAATTGTTGATGATGAGAAGAAAAATCATGCTTTATTGATATATATATAGCCCCCGACTGACAACTCAAGAAGTCATCTTGCTTGAAATTGGCAGTCGAGAAGAACTTAAAATCAAAAAAGCTTAAGCATAATATCGACGAAGGTGCTCAATATTCCAGGAGTTCTCCACCATGGTCCCGTCTTCGCGCTTCAAGCGATATGCTCCTGGCTGAGTCACCTCAACAATTATGTAGGGCCTTTCCCATAATGGAGAAAGCTTGTGACGATCTTTTGTAGTTTGAATCTTGCGTAGAACCATGTCTCCGACGATGAAAGCTCGTGATCGAACATTGCGATTGTGGTAACAGCGAACTCCTTGAAGATATCTTGCCGACTGAACCAATGCGGCTTCGTGGGCTTCCTCCAATCGGGTCAGGTCATCAACTCTGTCTTGGTCGTAACGCTCGTCGTCGAAGCTGCGAACTCAAAGAGACTCGTACTCCATCTCACTCGGCAACATTGCTTCTGCTCCATAAACCAAGAAGAAAGGAGATTGGCCGGTAGCCCGACTGGGTGTAGTCCGCAGTGACCATAACACCGAAGGCAGCTCTTGAACCCATCTTCCAGCATACGGTCGTAGTCTATCAAACACTCGGGCCTTGATACCTTGGAGAACCATACCATTGGCGCATTCGACTTGTCCATTCCTCTTGGGGTGCGCCACTGATGCATAGCAAATCTTTATACCGAAGTCCTCACAGAACTCCTTAAAAACGCCTCCAGTGAATTGAGTCCCATTGTCAGTTATAATTCTTTTCGGGACGCCAAACCAATGCACGATGTTTAGAATAAAATCTCGCGCCTTATCCGTAGTTATCGTAACAACTGGCTTAGCCTCAATCCACTTGGAAAACTTGTCAATCGCGACAAACAGATCCGTGAATCCTCCTGGCGCCTTCTTGAAAGGACCGATCATGTCCAAGCCCCATACGGCGAAAGGCCATGATAAGGGAATTGTTTGAAGGTCTTGGGTTGGAACATGGCTTTGCCGAGCGAAGAACTGGCAACCTTCGCACGTGCAAACCACCTTGTCTGCATCGGAGACCGCCGTGAACCAGAAGAATCCCTGTCTGTAAGCTTTGCCCACCAGAGTACGTGCCGCAGTGTGGCTGCCGCAAATGCCCGAGTGGATATCTTGCAATAATTGTCGTCCTTCCTCTGGAGTGACGCATCTCATCAAAACTCCAGAGGGGCTTCTCTTGTATAGTTCTGAATCGACCATGACATATCCTTGACTGCAACGTCGGACTGGTTCCGCATTATCCCGGTCACCCGGCAGCTCCTGCTGAGTCAAAAACTTGATGAATGGTGTCCTCCAGTCGGCGTCGAGCATGGCAACCTGGTTTGTTACTTCTTCGTCGGGGGTTAATTTCTTGGCCATAGTCTGCTCGTAAAGGTGCTCCATGAAAACGTCAGTTGGGGCTGCTTCGCGCTTGGACCCAAACTGTACCAACTGATCTGCCGCTTCATTATTGTGTCTCAAGACGTGGGATAACTCCAGTCCGTCAAACTTGTCTTCAAGCTTGCGAACTTCCTGTCGATAGGCCTCCATGGTCTCATTTAGACAGGACCAGTCCTTCATTACCTAGTTAACCACCAACTGGGAATCTCCTCGCACAATCATCCGTCGTATCCCGAGTGAAACAGCAAGTCGCAGGCCATGAAGCAGGGCTTCGTACTCGGCGACATTGTGTGAGACGGGGAAGTGAATATGAAGGAATACCGTAGCCTCTCCCCAGTCGGGGAAATCAGCACGACTCCCGCTCCCAAGCCAGTGACTCTTTTGGATCCGTCAAAGTGCATGGTCCAGTACTGCAAATCCTCTCTAGGTACATCTTCTTGTTATTCGGTCCACTCGGCTACGAAATCCGCCAGGACTTGAGACTTTATAGACGTCCTCGCCTTGAAAGCTATATCCAGCGGCATCAACTCCAGAGCCCACTTCGCGATGCGCCCAGTAACCTCCCGGTTATGGATGACATCGCCGAGTGGAAAGGACGCGACGACGGTGACCGAGTGACCCTGAAAATAATGGGCTAGTTTCCTAGCAGTGATTAGAACTCCATATAATAGTTTTTGCACCTGAGGGTAGCAGGTTTTGGCTCCTGCCAGCACCTCGTTGACAAAATAGATCGGCCGTTGAACCTTTTGAGTTCGGCCTTCTTCCTCGCGCTCAACGACCAAGACCGTGCTGACCACCTGGTGAGTTGCAAAGACGTAGAGCAACAGGGGTTCTTGAGGGAGCGGTGACGCCAACACGGGTGGTGTCGTGTGGAACTCCTTAAAGTCTTCGAAAGCTTTCTGGGCCTCAGGGGTCCATTGGAAGTCGTCGGTCTTCTTCAATAACCTAAAAAGAGGCATACCTCGTTCGCCAAGTCTTGAAACGAATCAGCTTAATGCCGCCATGCAGCCAGTGAGCTTCTGGACGTCCTTCTGGGTACTCGGGGGCTTCATGCTCCGGATAGCGTTGATCTTCTCTGGATTTGCCTCAATGCCATGATGCGACACCATAAAACCGAGCAGCTTACCTGACGGCACACCGAAGGTGCACTTCTCCGGGTTTAGCTTCATTTTGAAGGCCCGAATGTTCGCGAAGGTTTCTTCTAAGTCGGTGATCAGGTCTTCCTTTTGCTTGATCTTGATGACAACATCATCGATGTAGGCTTCCACGTTTCTCCCGATCTGAGTCTGCAGGCATCTCTGGATCATGCGCTGATAAGTGGCTCCGGCATTCTTCAGGCCGAAGGGCATCGTGATGTAGCAATAGGCTCCAAACGGGGTGATGAATGATGTCTTTAGGCAGTCGGACTCCTTTAAGCTGATCTGATGGTAACCCGAGTAACAATCCAAAAAGCTTAGAAGCTCACAGCCGGCTGTTGAATCGACGACTTGGTCGATACGAGGTAGTCCAAAAGGATCCTTAGGTCAGGACTTGTTGAGATCGGCGTAGTCCACGCACATGCGCCATTCTCCTGTCTTCTTCCGAACCAAGACCGGGTTAGCTAGCCAGTCGGGATGATAAACTTCCTTGATGAACCCGGCAGCTAAGAGCTTAGCAAGTTCCTCCTTGATGACATCTTTTTGATCTTGAGCGAAGCGGCATAATCGTTGTTTAATAGGTTTAGCGTCATCTTTGATATTCAAAGAGTGCTCGATCACCTCCCTAGGAATACCCGGCATGCCGGACGGTTTCCAAGCAATAATATCTTTATTATTCTGGAGGAAGGTGACGAGCGCGCTTTCCTATTTGGGATCTAGCTCCGCGCCTATTACAGCAGTTTTAGAAGGATCAGATGGGTCAAGGGGGATTTTTTTGTCTTGGCGTCGCCTTCTCCCGACTTGGCTATCATCTTCGCAGGGACTTCTCCTTCTCCAGATGTCGATGCGGCCAGTCGGACTTCTTGTTGGTCGCGTAATCTCTCACGAGTTTGGGCCATATCGTAGCTTTCTCTGTCGTAGATGAAGGCTTGCTTGAAATCGCTGCGCAGGGTGATAACTCCGTGGGGCCCGGGCATCTTCATGATGAGGTAGGTATAGTGTGGTATCGCCATGAACTTAGCGAGCGCAGGTCTTCCGATGATTGCGTGGTAGGCCGCTTCGAAGTCGGCAACCTCAAAAGTAATGTTTTCCGTCCGGAAGTTCTCCCAAACTCTGAAGGTGACTGGGAGGGTGATGTGCCCGAGTGGCGTAGATGACAGCCCCGGGATGACTCCATGAAAGGGGGCTGAACTCGGCTTCAATTCTGATCTTGGAATCTGCATCTCGTCCAGCGTCTTGGTGAATAGGATGTTGAGGGCGCTACCGCCATCGATAAGGACGCGCTTGAGCTTGATATTACGAACCACCGGGTCTAGTACCAAGGGATACCGCCCCGGGTGAACCACTTGGTCAGGGTGATCCGAGCAGTTCAACGTGATAGCCACCTCCGACCATCATAGATAATGCGGGACTTCGGGTTGTGCGGCGCTGACTTCTCTATCGGTCAGCTTTTGTTTCCTCTTGGACTCGTACGCCTGCGGTCCCTCGAAGATGTGGTTTAGCTCACCCACGGGGTCTTGGAAGGGCTCTGAGCTACTAGCCGGGTCGTTCCTCTTGGTTCCCGATGGACCGGCTTCATCAGCCGGCTTTTGTCGTAGCTGTGCTGCGTACTGCTCAGCGAACTGTTTGTAGATGAAGCAATCCTTGGCCACATGCTTGTGATTGGGATGGTGCGTGCACTGAGCGTTCATGATCTTATCGTAGGCGGCGACTCGGGGACGCTGTTGTTGGTAGTTCGATGTTGTTGTTGTTGATCCTTTTGGCCATTGTTGTTGTTGTTGCCGTTGTCCTTCTTAGGACGCCAGCTGCTTCCGGATGGCCTGTCGTCACTCTTGTCATGTCGGTCTTGTCGCGAGGCTTTGATTGTGTCACCAGATTTGGCGTAGGAGTTCGCTGTCTCGAACATTTGCTTGACTGTCTTCGGTGGCTTGCGCCCAAACATGCCGATAAGCAACTCGTCGCGGACGCCTTTCTGGAACGCGGCTATAATGATGTCATCGGTGATGTTGGGGATCTTGTTCCGCTTCTCCGAAAAGCGCCGGATGTAATCCTTTAACGACTCGTCTGGCTTCTGGATGACGTTGTAAAGATCAAAGTGGGTCCTGGGCCTTTCGAAAGTGCCCTGGAAGTTGGTGATGAAGTGGTCCCGAAGCTCACTCCACGAGTCAATCGAGCCTCTTGGCAAACTCATGAGCCAGTTCCTAGCTGAGTCGGCGAGAGCGATGGGCAGGTAATTGGCCTTAGCCTTGTTGTCTCCTCCTGCTGCGCGGATGGCGAGGGTGTACACGGTTAGCCATGACTCGGGGTCGGTCTTACCGTCGTACTTGTCAATCCCGACAGGCTTAAAACCACTCGGCCAGTCCACTCGACGCAGGTTCCGAGAGAACGCGGGCACTCCATCGTCGCAGTCGTCGGGTGATCTCCTTCTGTCTTCAGAAGAGCGCCGTTCACCTTCCCGGTAGCGTCGGTCGAGTACCTCCCGCAGATCACTCGGCGGGGGCCTTCGCGGGCTGCTTTGGTAGTTGGAGTTGTAACTGCAACGATTCCTGTCATGGACGGGTGGTCGGCTGTGTCCTCTCTCGTGAGAGTCGGCCGTTTGTTCTCGTTGCCTCTACACTGCGTTGCGGCGGGGGTCTTTTGACTTGACGGGTGTCTTGCTTTGCTCGGGTCTCTTGTAGTCTTTGGATCGTAGCGGCGGCAAGCGGCTTCTATCGGGCGTTTCAGCAATGGACTCGGTGAAGCATCTAGGCCCCCGTAGTTAGTTTTGGTAATTAATGACAAGCACTAATTGTGGACTAACCGTTGTCTTTGAGCTATATATTTTAAGTTAGATTCACATCATGTGTGCGCATGGATGATTATCGATGGATTAAAATTGACGGTGCAAAGCAAAAAGAAGAGAAGACGGTAAACTAGTGTTTTCATTTTAAATTGATCGAGGCGTTGGGCGATCAAAATTGTGCTAGTTTATTTATAGCTTTGCCGTACTGTTAAGAGGGGTAATGACCTAGCAAAGAGATGATCAAAATGCCACATTAGGTCATTTGCACTTAAGTCTTGGTTTGCTCTTGAATTCTCTCCAGCTGACTGACCCTGGGCGGTCTGACCGGAGTGCCCTCTACGGTCTGACCGGGCTTTTGCGCCGGTCTGACCGTGGCACACTAGCCAGTCTGACCGGCCCTTCTTGGCGGTTTGACCTACCACTTGCCGCCGGTCTGACCGGACGGCTGGAGGCTGGATGGCCGCCTCTGGCCTGGCGATCCAAAGCCGCCAGAGCCGTAATCGGTCAGGCCGAGCCGATGGCAGTCTGACCGAGCCGCAGGCGGTCTGACCGGCAGTTTGGCCTCCGGTCTGACCGGCCATGTGGTCCCAGTGCATTTAATGCAGTTCAACGGCTAGTTTTCCAGCCGTTGCGAAGTAGTCCGGTCTGACCGGCCACACAACTGCGGTCTGACCGGCAATACACACAGTTGGTGGATTTCGTCCCCAACGGCTAGTTTTGGTGGGTGGGAGTATAAATACTCCCCCACTAGCAGCAAGGGGACTCTCTTGGCACCCAATTCAATTGCATACACCCCTTGCACCTCTCTCACACACTTGAGCTTAGTGTTCATCCATTGTAGTGATTGAGGTTGTTCTAGCCAAGAGTCAAGTGCATTTGCTTCCATTATAGAGCTAGTGTGGCACTTGATCATCTCCGAGCCGCGTCATTGCTTGTTACTCTTGGAGGTTGCCGCCTCCTAGACGGCTTGTGGAGGACTTGTCCGGTGACCTCTCCGAGAAGATTGTGGAGGAGGCCCGGTGCCGGTTTGTTAGTGGTTTGGAGTTCACCACCTTTGGAGTGAAGGAAGAACTACCGCGAGTGATCAAGGCTTGGGTAGTCCTCTCCGTGGGCCGGCTCCCGCCTTGCCCACCCCTTGACGAAGGGGGCGTGCGGTGGCTTTGTGGTTGAGCGGTGGAGTTGGGCTCGCCTCAACGGGGAGTAGGAAACCGGCAAGTTTCCGAACCTCGGTGAAAAATCTCTTGTCTCTTTGTCTCATTTGGTTGTCGCATTTACTTTTGTGCAATTTACATTCCTAGAGACATACTTGAGATCATATCACCCTAGGATTGCTAAACCTTGAAATAGGAGTGTGATTTACTTTCCTAGAGATATAATTGAGCCACTATCACCCTAGGTTTGCAAAACATAACTCAGTTGCTTAATTAGACTTGACCCTCACCGAGCTTAGCAACTTAGATTAGTCTTGATTCGGTGTCATTTAGTTTTTAAATCGCCTATTCACCCCCCCCCTCTAGTCGACATCTCGATCTTACACTCGGTCGGCCTTCGTGCGGAACCGGAGGGAGGGCCATTAGCCGTAGCCGCGACGATGGTCTTGATCTTGTCTAAGAGTGGTGTCACCGCAGCCGGTGCCGCTTCGATGACGGTGTCGATGAGGGTGAGGGTGGCAACGGCGTTCTGTTGAGGCGTTTGGAAGATGTTGGCGTTGTCGACTCGTGTCTGCAATATGGCCTCGCGGACGGAGCGCCCAGTCGCCCTCAGGTCCCGTTTCTTCTTGTCGGCTTCTTGTTTTTTCTTGAGCTCCTACTCCTCCTTGCGCTTGTTCTCCTCCTCCACGCGCTTACGCTCTTGCTCAAGCTTAGCTCGTTCCTCTTCCGCAATCCTCCGGGCCACGGCCAAGTCGGTCTCAGCTACTTCAGCCATGAGAACGTTGAGAAGGTCTGGATCATAGTAGTCTTTGTCTGCATCGTAGCTGTTGATTTCGTCCGTGGAGATGTCGTAGAGGTCGTCGAAGTCGGTGGAGCTTAGATGTTCGTCAAGGTCCGTAGATGAGTACGACCCGAGTCGTTCGAGTATGACCGCGACCTCCCTCGCGGCCGGGGCACAGCATGAAGGCGATGAAGAAGATTCTCCCGAGTGGATCAGATCCAACTCAGAAGATAGGAGGTTATGGTAGATTTTAGCGTCGTCCGGTAACCCGAGTGGCGCCAAGGGATTTTCCCTTCCCGACTGGTTCGAATCCGAGTCGAGAAAAGAGAGCTTACCGAATTTGTCGGTGATGAAGTCGAGTCCGCCGAAGCGAAGCGCCTGCCCAGGGGCGAAGACGAAGTCGACGACGCCTGATGGAGATCCCATTGCACTCGTCGGTGAGATGTAGGAGAAAAACTTGACACAGAGCCCCTACCTGGCGCGCCAACTGTCGAAACTTGGTTTCGGCAATAACAATCTGGGGGTAGCAGTCAAGTGCCAAACACAATGGGTTAGTATGCAAAAGGAATTAGACAGGTTCACGCCCTCTCTTCGAGAGGTAATACCCTACTCCTGTTTCGGGGATTCGATCCACCGAGTGGTTTATTGATCTCTTGATCTCTTTCAATATGTGCTCTCGTGAGTCGGGGTGCTTGTGCTCTTGTGGGTTCGTGTATTTTCGCTATGCCCCTCAAGGGACGCCCCACCCTCCTTATATAGTCTCGGAGGGTAGGTTTACAAGTCGGAGACCCTATCATATTCTATATCGGATTCCTCAATCTTACCAACTATAGACTATGAGCCGTTACCTTATCTCAATGGCAACGTAACACCCAAGTCACAAGCCGGTTTACATAATCATGAATTATAACCTATCCCCTATGGTAAGTCGGATAAGCTAACCGCGAGGGTATCCGGTACCCATAATCTCCACAGCCTTTGATGTGGCCTATCGACTTGCCAGCGAGCAACTTGGCTGATGCCTGGGGCAGAAGATGATAGGTGGCTCCAAGAAGATATTGCCCCAGTGGCATGGTTTTTCCTTCAAAGAGGGCTTAACCAATATGCTAAATGTTGGCTGTAGGCCCAACAGTTGTTCCCCAAAAAGTAAATCTTTCAAGCCAAAGATTGAGAAAAGCGACATGCTCCTGGTCTGTTATCGGCCCTATTTTGGCATGCCTATCAATGTACCCTGACCAGCTACTTGGGCCCTTAGTTTCTAACTTGTGGGTGCACTTGATCCTTAAATCGACAAAATTGGCTGATGAAGATATATCAAGACCAGTTAGTATTGTGGCATCTAGCAAGGATGGGTTCATCGGCCCATTGAAAAGAAAGGCATTTAGTGTGTCAGACTAGAAATATGTGGCCGATGCCATCAAGGGCTCATTCTTTTTCATTTCAACCAAGGACAAAGCCAAACATTGGGCTATTCCTATGTCTGACCAAAATTTGATGTTTGGCGGGCAGCATACGCCGATACCAATTCCTCCAACCTGGTAGTTTTGATGGCCAAGACCTAAAACTGAGATGTCAATCCGATGTGGAAAGCTTGGATTGCTTAAAGGGGATTCTATTGGTTTCGGCATTAATAAAGGCAGTTGGATCTTCGTTTCCCATCGGTCCCAGAAAATAGAAGGGGGGTTGATCAAGCATACGGATGGCGATTTGATTCCTGAAGTGCTAAAGTTAGATGAACAGTAATGGTGAAGAACTCGAAGAGCATAGCAGCTGAGATCGATCTAGGGCAAAAAGCGGAGAATGCAATGGAGAAAAAGTGTGCGAGTTTGCATACCTCAAGGATGCCCGCGGTCGTCACCATTGAAGTTGATGAATGAATTCGCCGAAGGAGGCCTTGGAGTTTCGGTTCGATCGCTAGAGATGGAGGAGAGAGAGAAGGAGCTTGTTGAGGAAGGTAAAGTAACAGCATAATGATGAAGAAGAAGACCATTACTATTTATAGCGTGCGGTGTTAACCGTTGGGCTGGGCCGATGGATACCCTAATAGGCCAAAGTTTTGTGGGCTAAGATGAGGAATTTCGAAGCATGTCTATCCATACTCCGGAATTGGGAAGCATGTGTTTACAGTAAAATTTGGCATATTCCGTTAAAGGTGGAGCGAGATTGGTGGTGTAATTTTGGTAGCTGATAACGAAAAATTGCATCGGCTGGAGATGTATCGGCAAGCGTGTATTGAATGAAAGAGATTAGGAAGTTGCCGGTGAGAGACGAGAGTTCGAGTTCTGGTCGGATTTGGTTGAGGAGATTGAAGGTATTACTAAAAGGGGATCGGATTCGAGATGAAAGCGACATATATCTATTAATTATGCAGAATTGGTTAGTTTCCTTTTATATAATTTTAGGAAAGATTGATTGGAGTCCGGATCAGGCTTGTAATTTTTCTTTTATCTTTAGAAAAGTTTGTGTCGTGTCCGATATGCACTAGTTTTTTGTTCATGGGTATAAATATGTACACCTAGGGTCTTGTAAAAAACAACAGTTCAATGCACATTTTCGGCACATCGCCACCCTCTCAAGAGGTTTATTTTCGATGAGTTTTTGTCTTCGAGTTGGGCTACATCGGTTAGGTTCGATCTCCATCAAGAAGTAAGTTCCGTCTATAGTTCCTTGTATCGACGGGGTTAGGGCTTCCATCGGTTAAGTTCGACACTCTAAACCGGTTGATACAAGCGCTAATTTATCATATGCATTGCTTAATCTAAATCAATAGTATCGTTTACTTATATCGGTCAATTCTTCTTGGGTTTGCTTATATCGACTAAATAGTTCTTGTTGATTTAGATTGATTATTATATCTATCACCTTGAAAACAATCAAAGGTTTGTTTAGACCTTACTATTTTGATTATAACTTAGTGCTGCATCAATTAGATTTGACCTACTAAGGCTTTGTTCGGCAAAGAAACTCCCAGCGCGCACAGTAAACACGGAAAACGGAGCGGTCATTAGCGCGTGATTAATTAAGTATTAGCTAAATTTTTTTTCAAAAATGGATTAATTTGATTTTTTTTAAGCAACTTTTGTATAGAAACTTTTTGCAAAAAAGTTCACCGTGTAGTAGTTTGAAAAGCGTGCGCGGGAGAAAAAACACTGTGCGCGTTCCGAACCTACGTTCTGCGTTCCGAACCGGAACAGCCGAACAGACCCTAAGTTGTTATTAAAGTTGTAAGAACTAACTTGCTCTTTGCTTGCCGATAAGGGTAGTATCAGGGTTTCTGCCGATCTTACCTGGTATAGCTATTTCGTTTTGAGATTGCATGTTGTCTAACTTAATGTGTTATATCTATCATTTGATATAAGTTTATCAACCCTTTAAATCTATTAAGCTTGCCACCAGTATCACACTATCTCGGTTAGGTCCGATCTGTTGAGACTGTAGCTTGTTTAATAGATTTAATCAAGGTTGTTGTATAAGGTTGTATCGGAGCTATAGTTGATACATTATCTTTTGTTACCCAAGTTACTTCATCGGCGGTGATGATATAAGTTCATATAATTATTAATTCATCTGATCTTTATTGTTGGCAACTAATATTTTCTCGGTTAGGTTCGATTTATTGTAGTTGCTCATATTTAAGAGGAAGATTGAATTAACAATTGCATAATATTTGTCTTTACAGCTGATCGTAATTACCTTGGATTTAATCTTTATTTATCTGCGCATTGGCACATCGGCTAGTATCTAGATCATATAATCGTATAACAATTGACCTTAATATTATCAATCTTATTCTACATTGATTGGGTTCGATCTATAGGATTGGTTTTGTTAAAGAAAAGTTATTTATGATAATGTTCAACCTAGATCTAATCTATGAACAACATCTTTTAACTTATAGCCGATTCATTTGTGCATCGGCTGATACGATACGACATCGGTCTATCGGCCAATCGGCTATCGTCTTCTAATATTTTTTGTTGTTTATTTTGTTGGTTGCAGGATAAAACTAACTGGTACATCCTGAACCCGAAATTTTTGGATCTGCACTGAAGTAAAGCAAATCTTTCAGGCTGCCGTGTTTTGCATCAACAAAAACTTATAGTTGTTTCTGCACTCTTGTAGTAACGTCATGATAGAATTGTAGTAACGCACAATAAAAAATAATAGCAATAATGCTATAATATTACTACTTATAAAGATGTAAATTTCGAAAGACCAATCTTTGAAAAGCAATATCTCTTAGATGATGTACTTTTTTAAAATCGTTTGCACCATGACACTAGAAAAAAGTGCTTATCAAAAGTATATCCGTCATGACTATATTTCAATTATATTTTAACATTTTTACTGCACGGCGACCTTCGCGTTACTGCACCGTTCCTGTGAGACGAGTTGAGAAAAGGTGAATGGTAGAAAAAGTCAACAGACACGTTGATCGAGGTCTGATCGATGTAGGGACGCCTTCATCAGCCTTTGACTGAGATGAGAGGTAAGTTTTGGGATGAAGAGACCAAAACGTC
The DNA here is from genome assembly GCA_008326285.1 of Oryza officinalis. Taxonomy (NCBI): domain Eukaryota; kingdom Viridiplantae; phylum Streptophyta; class Magnoliopsida; order Poales; family Poaceae; genus Oryza; species Oryza officinalis. The sequence goes on from BDMV01000009.1 coordinate 3,767,346, forward strand.
TTGTAATGTGGAACGGAAGGAGTACTCACTAATAAAGTTTTCTTCTTAAAAAATGAAAAAAAAGAGAGAAGAGAGTCATAACACAAACTTTTTTCTAGAAAACCTGAATGTAATTATAACAAACTTCTTTTTAGAAAACCTGAATGTCTGTAGACTGGAATTATTAAGAATCGTCTATGATGCAAAGTCCTCCAAGGTATAATTCAGCTAACGGTCACAAGCTGCACCCGTCTAACGCCTTATATTCCTTTATGAAACCAAGCTCAGGCCTTATCCCTTTCATAAAGGATTGAAAGAGAATTGGAGAAAAATTATTCCACGTCTATTAGGTGTGAAATTAATCCTCTTAGTCCCTTATAATCCTTTTCTCATAGGGATTAACCAAACAAGCCTTAGTAGGGTAAAAACGACTCGGATGCAGATGGAAGGCGGCTGTTATTACATGCTTAGGAAAATGTATATACATAAACTTGCAAGCATTTTGCGAGCATTTCAACTCCTCACGATAGGCAACCCGCGGCACCGTGCAGTACACTGCATATTCTACGTCCTTAAGTGTAGACAACCAATGTGTGGGCATCACATATACATAAAATTGCAACCCCATCTCAATTCCTCTCTACATAAAATTGAAAGAGAGTAATACCATATTCATTTTTTTCCATTACACTGTATGCATACATGTACATCAAATATAAACAGGCAGACAGATACTAGTAGAAAGGTAGTCGGCCATAATGTTACACAAGGTTTTGGCGAAGCAACGGTTGAACCTCATTACCTGTACTCCCGTCCCCATCCTGTGATTTCCAGAGGTTCTTGAGAAAACTATACCGCTGTTGAGACTTTGGAGTGGTAACGGAGTCAGCTAGGTCCCCTGATGCCTGAGGCGACAGCTTTATGGAACTTGATGATGAGCTCTGCACCTTCTGGAGGCATACTTGCACAGCGTCGTGCACTCGCACGAAGCACCACCCAGTACCAATCATGTCTATGATGCCCGATCTCGAAAGCAGCAGGTGTACCTGCCGGTTTGGGTTCGCTATTGCAATCTGCAACCAATCAGTAGTACTCAATGATTTAATGCTATACCTGTACACATTTGTTTCTACTTTTCACTGGTTCAATTAATTAGAAGTGCCAACCTGGATATGGCGATCTCTGTATTCTTGATACAAGTCCTTGAGAGCCTGAACAGCACTTGAATCGATGTATGTAACAGCTGCATGTTCAGTATTTGTTTATCTTAACTAGTCGTCTAGTAATTCTACTTGATGCTCATTATTTTCTTAATTGAAAGAAAGGAACACTTTTTATGCAAACATGATATGATAAAACAATTAATGTGCCTCATATCATGTAACATAAGAAAAGGGTCTTACGGGACATCTCGAGGATCACAAAGTACACTCTTCCAACATCAGGTCCACGGTTTGAATTTGGGAGATTAAGCTCATATTCACGCAACCTGATAAGGGTTACAATCACCAAAACATCCATCAGGACATCAGGGTAAGAAAAAAAATTGATAACACAAACTGTTCATATAGATAAAAAAAAATCCACCTGTCTTTTATGTAGCTTATGTTGGCAAAGTAGATAGGTGCATCAATTCGAACAACAACTATCCCGTTGTAGGTATAAGCCTCAGGGTATTGCAACCTATTTCGGTACACAGTGGTGCCAGGTAAACGGCCCAATACGGCTGCACACAAAACATAAAATCTAATTAAATCAACTGTTATACTTTGATACCTATGCAGCAGCTCTGGATATTTCTGTTATCCTATAGAGAACAAAAATAACAGCGACAAAATAATCCATGACGAGAGAAAAGATGTGTCAAAGTGGACTTCAAATTTCTTCAAGCACAACCTCCAAACACTCAAACAGTACAAGGGATTATTGAACTCTCAATATGGTTGTCTTGACTTATTTAGACTATCAGATTCCTACCCTACACAAAAATCTACAGCACAAAGAATCACAGCCTCCAATCATCTACTGTGACCTAGTTACTTCTAGTTACTTCCTTTGGATGAGTCCCTCATGCAAGCCCTCTTAAGACAAAGTAGGAATCCTCAATTCCTCATCCTATGAAGATTTGTATATGAATCATCGTAGAACTCCTTTCATGGTCCTACTTACTAGAATTACCTTTTTGCCCTAGCAATAATATATCAGAACCTGATACCAAACAGTTAAAATTCTTGAACATAACAGTTAGAAATAGCAAGTCTATCCATGTTGCAGAGGGGTCAAATCAGGTGCATTACAGGGAAATCACCAGAGGCATGCATAAGCAGTACATAAGCTGTCATTCACCATGAGGATTGGATTGTAAAGTGCAGTCCTGGTTTCCGTCCCAAGTCGACGGCAATATATCCTGGTTTAGGCAAGGCTGTGGTAGGGCACAAAGAGCAATGTGTATAGACGTAGAGGACATGAGGGGGTCAGGAAGAGAGGAGAAGCATGCATACACATGCTCCTGCACCCTTGGCATGGCGGCTATACACCATTCCCCACATGACATGACCAGTGGGTATGCAGGAGTCTTCAAAAATCTTTGGATAAGATTATTTGGTTAAGTATTGATTAGTTACTTTCCTTTAGGGGATTGTTTCTGTCCTTATCTTTTTAGATCCATTGTTAAGAAGCCCTTTTTTGAGGAGAGAGGTTATCATGTTGAAAGCAAGAACAATTAACAGAAGGATACTCCAATCTCTCTGCCTTGTGCCAAGAGGGGTACCATCTACCCACAGGTAAGTCTAGGCCCCTGCTCTACTATCTCTCATTTCTACCAATCTATCCTCTTTTCCAAGCTCTAATAATAATAAAGGGGCAAAGCACCAATAGAGGAGCAGGGTGGGATAGAATGGTACTTTCTTACTTTGATAAATGATGTTGTAGTATCTATTAAAGTGTGAGTACCCTTGGGTCTAGTGTAGCATAATTACTCACCGATATGAGGATTTGCTGACTCATGGATTACAAAGGCCAATGAGAATCCGACCTACGAAGGAAGATGTTACCATCAAAAGAATTCAGAACATTTCGGTATCTTATCCACATTTCAGTAATCAGCAATAAATTTACACTTACCCCAACAAGGACACCAATCTCAATACCAAAAATTAATGTTGTAATGAATGTGATTGCCCATAGAAAGAAATCTTTCTTATCAATACTCCACAAGAAGATAGCCTCCTCGTAGTCTACCTAAATAACGAAAATGTCCATGACAAATCAGATTGACATAGTTTACATCATAAAGTATGAGAAAACTACAAAACAAATTATTGTGACATGTCAGAGAAGAAAGCTCAAGGTAGAGAGTAAAATAAATTAACTATACTTATTTCTTAGGTAAAAGCACTAATATGTAAATTGTTACAATTTTTATCAATAAAATGTTCAGGCTGGCAGAATTCCAACAGTAGCTTCCTTTAAAAAAAAGCACTACATAGGCATCAAGATTGACGAGCATCTTTTTCGATAAAGGTATTTTGATATAACTGAGCAATAAGATGTCCTTACCAGGCTAGTGACTGCAGAAATCACAATTGCAGCCAAGGCACACTGAAGGAAAAAATATAAAATCAAATTAGAATGTGTGTAATTACCATAGCTAATAAAATCTCTGAGATGGAGTTTGCTGCAGTGCATGTTTAGCAATTTAGTACAATGTTTCCAACATGCATACATTGATTCATTTGGTTACAGACTTAATGCAACAAATGGGGCTTAAAAGTTGACTTCTGCAATAAAGTTATGTTTTTATTTGAAGTATCAAGAGTACAAAACTGTTGTTATTTTTAGTTGATGTTAGAGGATCTCAAGGAAGACTGCATTTTACTAAAATGCCTACCTCATTCAGTCTTGTTAACATTTTACATAGGCCAGTTTCTTTGCAAATTAGCCACTAAGATTACAGATAGTTGATACAGACAAAAAAACAAAATTAATGCAGGGGAATGTAGTCATTGTTGCGGTTCTTAATAAGTATTTACAGGCATAACCATCAACCAAAATGGAACAGCAAATGCATTTCAAAAAGCAAAACTGTACCTATGTTTGACATTTTAACTGTAAACTACTTGAATATATTAAAAGGTGTGTTGTTTATTAACTTTTATACACAAGAGCATACTATAAATTAGTTGCAGTAGATCTTCTAAAAGTACAACTCCAAATTAACTTGAACTGTGAAATATACCACAAATACAATAAAGGACCTGTTTGCAACACCAAATTTCACATTATTTTCATTAAAATGCAGCAGGAATCTGGAAAAACAAATACCATTTCCAGAGCAGTAATTACAAAAAACAAGTTGCAAAAAAGATTCTCAGATGGCAATCTACATGGAACCAATACTTAAAAGGGTGCTGTCAAATAAACAAGACATGTGGAGTCTAACCTGAGGTATATCCGTAAACAAGGGTGTCATAAACAAGAGAGCACCACCAATTATTATGCCCATTATGATTCCAGATAGACCAGTTTTTGCTCCACTTTCATGATTCACAGCGGACCTAGAAAAGGAACCTGAATGAACAGTACAAAACAATCAGCTTTCTGAAGCTTAGCTCTAGTGAATTAAGAATTTTAATTATGTAATATACAGATAAATAAGCAGAGAAATGATGTTCTCTCATTAATATGGTTAGTATTTTACCTGTAGCAGGATATGAAGAGAAAAATGAACCGCATATGTTTGCTATACCAAGCCCAAATAACTGTGACAAACAAAACATAAAAGGAAGGTATGAATTTGAGCAAATGAAAATATTTGGCAGGAATGAAACACAGTTCCTACTGTATAAGAGTGCCTGATAGTTCTGTGTAAGCAACGCACAATATTTGTTTTGAGATCTTCACAAACTGCTAAGTCTTATAAGCATTTGACAAAGATGTGATGGAATAATGGACTGAGACATTTTCCATTATGGAATCAAGCAATAACTCAGTCATCTGAAAAAAAAAATACCCATCAAGTTAAACTTTGTGTAGTTTGCAGTTAAGACAGGCGTGAGGGACTCAGGGTCACAGACACACTGGATTTTACATAACATCTTTTGGCGTTCTCCCTCTGTTTCATATTATAAGATGTTTTGATTTTTCTCCTAGTCAATCTTCTTTAAGTTTGACCAAGTTTATAGAACATAGCAACATTTTCAACACCAAACAAACATGCCATCAAAATATACTCAATATTAGATTTAATGAAACTAATTTAGTGTTATAGATGTTGCTAAACTTTTCTATAAATTCAGTCAAACTTAATGAAGTTTGGCTAGGAAAAAAGTCAAAGCGTCTTATAATATGGAAAGGAGGGAGTAACTTGTTTGTTGTTCTTAAATTTGAAATGCTCCAAAAAAATTTAAATATAAACTATAAGATGATAAAAAAGGATTTGGTGCACAATTACTACTCCATTTCTTGGTGCACTGACTATTCATATAATTAATATGCAATCTACATACCTACCATTAGTCTACTAATAACTATCCTTAGTCTGCAAATTGTCACCTCTCTAAGATAATGTGCATGAAAAATCATTGTTTAATTTTATAACATGATCAATATGTAAAGAATATTTAATAAATTTGGTTATGCATGTAGAAGAGATCTACTAATTATGACCTCCTCTAAGATATTGTGCATGAAACCTATTATTTTTACTACATAACATGAATATATAAAGAGATTGTTTTTGTGACAATAATGGGGAGCAGCTTGCCCCAACATGAATTCAATACATTAGTTACTCAATGATTTACAGCTAACCTCCTTATTGGGGTCCAACTCATAGCCATTCTTCGCAGCCAAAGCTTTAGCAATCCCAACAGATTCCTAAAATTGTATGATACAAATGGTGAATAACACAAAAGCAAGTAAAAAGGACTGATACAGACTAGATTTATTGTTTACCAAAATGGCAACGCCAGTGATAAGTATTGCGGTTGGCATTAAGGACATCAGATGCTCAAATCCTCGAGGAATGGAGAACTTGGGAAGGCCTTGCGGTATTTCACCTACCTAAGCACTCAAGAAATAGAGGATTACATATAGTATAGCTTTTCCTGACAGACAAATTATGGTCAACCGACAGAACAAAACAACCAAATTCTGCATTCTTCTAAAGTGGAAATCATTTAAATGTTGATTATGGCGGTTTATCAAAACAGATAACTAAATACAAAGAACAACTGAAATATATCTTATACACACGTTTGAATATAACAAGTATCAATGCATCATATAACAAAAAAAAGAGTCAAATGATAATGAGAAACATTCTTTTGTGGGTGTTGATAATGTAGCATAAAACAGTACCATGAACTGCAGCAATATGCTTAGGAGTTTACCTTCAAGAATATTAGAATAATAGTATCTACCTTTTTATAACGAAGAATAATAATACCTGTTGCCTATTCCCAAGACATATATATTAATCGTTTCATTGTTTGGTATCATTTCGATTAATTAGGAACATATCTGTTTAGTTAGCAACTAAAGAAATGGTTTTTAAAGATGTAGAGATTGTATTATTAGGGGGTAAGCTATTCACGGATTCACGTGAATAGTACCCATGCTACTGTAGCTCGGTACCCTCCTTATAAAAAGGTCCCATGTAACCCACTATCAATTAAGCAATAAATAATCATAAAGCTAGGTCTAGCTTGATAAGAGTCTATGGACAACTGGGACAAGCTCGGCACCAACAAGAGAGATCTCGCCTTTATCCCGATCTTCAAACAATTACCCTATCCATGAATGAATGTCCATAAACAAAGTAAAGCTCTGAACTAGAGAACCATAGCTAAGAGACTGTTGTACCACAATTAATAAGATTTACTTTTAGTACTTGTTCATTTCATTACAATGAATCAAGTAATTATTTGGAAAAAGCAACCACAACTTTTTAGTGGAAATAATATTGTAAGGGATAAGGGAGAAAAGATTGGTAAGTGGAGTATAATAACCCACTTCATAGACATAAATTCATAGAAGTAGATAATGTTGTAATCAGAGTAAATTTCTTATTATAAAGTACTTCCATTGCTCATATTTAGTAACATCTAAGAGAAAGAAATATAAAGAATAATGTAAGGTGTTTCTTACCACTGATATGGAAGATGGATGGAAAATTTTCACAAAAATTGTTCCAAACACAACTGCTGTAAGGGGACCAGAAGCTCTTAGGAAGCGCAGTCTTTTATTCGATTTTCCCTGAAAAGGTTTCGCTTCTCAAGGTAAAAAAATGGAATTCTCCCCTTGATTGCAATGTTTCCAGAATAAAAATTAACAGAAGAACCATAGTGATACAGAAAGAAATTAAAAACTCACTAGATTTTTCATTATGAGAAGAATAGCAAAAAAACTTAATCCCATTACAAATGGTGGCCAGGAGAACTGCAAAATGGAGCTGCTATATTAAGTTAGTGAAAAATATGTAGTTCAAATACCAAAAAGCGTATTATGATCTGAAAGAAACATTTATACAAATTATGTATGCTTTTTACCTGAAGAATTGGATTACATTGGAACATACACTGTGCATAGAAAAATTTAAATGGGAAAATAAACGGTCTATAAGCTGATTGTCCAGACACAACAAAGCCCACCTGATCTATTCCTCCAATTATGCTCTCAATAAGTGGTATAATTTTGCTGCTTCTCGTAACGCTGTAGCCCAAGAAATACTTTATCTGTGACAGACCAATTACAATGGCTGAAGCGGTAGTGAAGCCAGATATGACAGAATGGCTAATGAATCGAATAAGCCAACCGAGCCTGTAAATAAGAACACCTATCATTGGTAACATAACTATAGTAAAAATTAAGCATATCTAAATGATTTTGGTTTTGCCCCCTAAACCTTAGAAGATAGTTTGAAGTGTGCAAACAAGTACACTAGCTAACCGAGCATGAATATGGTACTAGCTAATGCCCCATCCAAGTACCTGTCCGCTATGTGACCAAGAGGAGGAAACCATTCAGCACATTTAGATAGGTTGTGTCTTCTCACGACAAGTTTAGTATCTCCTCTTTCATCGGCTTGGTCAGACAGATCTTTCACCACAACCAGAGGATGGTTGTTTTTGTGAATGGTGGCTAAAGATCATTTCTCTGGTTCCAAAGCACCGGAAGTGTGATCTGAATTCGCTCATTACTTTGGGAACGTGGCTGATTTGGAAGCACCGAAATGATTGTGTTTAACAGAGTCTCTCCTTGTGTGCAGTTGTTTCTTAGGCAGGTTTTGGAGGAAGGGCTTTTGTGGTGTTTAGCAGGAGCTAGGGGCTTGACCCAGTTGGAGGTAGCGGGTGGCTAGAGTTGTATTGGTGTTTTTGGTCGCGTCCTCTTGGTTTTGGAGGATTTTGGTGGTTTTTTCCTTTCCTTTTCCGTCACGGCAGTGGGTGTCTTATAAATATTTAAATCTCTACTTCTTCTGATGCAATGAGACGTAGTTCTCTTGCGTATTCGAGAAAAACAATGGTACTAGCTAAATGTACATAGGTTTGCTAAATGTTCAGATACATTTTTGAAAATTTATTCATACACTACATATATACACAACAACTCAATCATCTTGGACCTTTCTGTCTTAAATTGTGATCTTGAAGGACAAATAAGAAAAAAAACAACATATGGAAAGTCCAATGTGTAATCATAATGAATCCAGGAAGCAATTTGCAGAAAATGAATTGAGGAGGTGATGGTGGTGCCAGTGCTTTCATTTTAGGAAGTATAGAATCTATAGATGCATACGCACAAACTTTTAATGTTCAATTCAACCATTGTCTTGAGAATATAAAATACAAGAAATACATACATGGTAATGTTTTCGGTGCACTACAACAGCAATGAATTGGGCCACAGAATCAGCATGTGTGCATAACACGAGGACATGACAATTGTTCAGTGCATCATGAAATAGTCATGAAATCCTCAAAAATATCTGGTTGTGATTTATCAGCTTATCCTATGAACGGTTGCTGCTTTTGAATTGGCACACATGACTGTAAGACAACAAATTTGTTTATGTGAGCCCCAAAAAAACAGAGCCTGGAACACCTTTGTACCCAGAAAATGATCATAGTATCACTCTAAAAGTAGCAGGACCTATATACTGTTGCCCTCTTCATGAACTTCATGATCACTTTCCATGAACACATGGGATGACAAGTTATAGCTATAGCTTTAGTAAAAAATCTTGTAAAGGATATATCATCAGAACACAGTGAAAAGCATAACGATATGCGGCTGGTGGTCCAAAATTTTAAGCTATAGTCATTGCTATAATGCTGAGACAATAAAGCATTGGTCTTGAATATTCATAAGTGTAAAACTTCAAAAGGAATATGTGTAGATGTCTCCATACTTCTTAAATTATGTCCTATCGACTGTAAAATGACTTAAAAAAGAACACCAGCTTCCCAGAGTAAAATAGAATTACCTTAGCAATCCCATCAAGCATTCTAATATCCCAACCATGAATGCCAATAATATGGCTAATTCTGTGTACAGCTCACTAGATGAATCAACAATACCACCGAGGACATTAGAAACTAGAAGAGAGACAAGAGCCACTGGACCCACTGCCAACTGTCTCGATGACCCAAAAATTGCATAGACAAATAGCGGGACAAAGCCTGTGTCTGTTCAGCCATGGAAATAGCATACTAACGGTTAAGCTCGAAGACATACAAATATAAAAAAGTACAAGGACAGTAGTTGCAAAAGATATAAATACTTACATAACCCATATATTGGGTGAAGCCCAGCCAACTTTGCATATGACATTGCCTACAATACAATGCTATAATCATTAATATTCTCATTTCTGGCATGTTTTGGTTATTATTTTCAGGACTTTGTCCATTGTATATTTGTATCGGAAGACTTTTAAAAAGTTTCAACAGACTTAAGATTAAGGTGTTGACATTCTCATGCACCAAAGTTCATGAATAGAAATGAAATTTTTGAACAAATGCATCCCAAAATAAGGCTAATTTATGATCTCCATTTGGCAAATTTAGCCTATGTGAAGGATGCACCAGTTTGCAACTTATTAAGCAGAAACACCAGAAAAGATGTCCTGAAAATTCAGTATTTGCCAGAAGGCAAACCAACCTAATTGCTCAAACTGCAATTTGCAATGGTGTTAACAGAAGGGGTAGCCGGATGATATGTAAGCAAGCTACATGTTCGATAGAGCTTCCCATCTATAGCTGAATGTATTACTGAAAATAACTCCATACATGGAAATTGGGATTATCTTATTCTGGACCAGCATGAAAAGATGGTTGGATCCACTAAATAATAGCGTCGTGTGCAATAGACCATTTTTGGGAGACACGAATTGGCACTCATCCATTCTACACTTCAATAATCCAGTCACACTACATTTGACATAATTAGATCTTAGAACTAGCGATCACCAAGCAGTAAACTGCAATAATCAAAAAACAATTCTGTAATTGTTCCGCCGAATTGGTGACAACCTAACTACACAAGCAAGAGAATAACCAGGAGATTAAAATGTTCAATCAGGAGCTAAAAAATCAGGTAATTACAGGGACATTTATATTGACAGGAAAAAAAAGTCATACGCACAGGCCACAAGCTTCTACATCATGTTTCTACGCAATGAGTTTGAAATTAACAAATATAATCATATCTTTCCCGTTTGATAACCAGGATTAGGAACAGTTGAAGCCGTGCATAGCAATACGAAATGTTGCGAATGACGAGGGTAAAGAATGTACTTGGGGCACGAGCATGACGCCGACGGTGATGCCAGCGGCGAGGTCGGCCTGCAGATCCTCCTTCAACCTGTACCTCCGTATCCACGACAAGCAGGGGAGAGCCGCCTCCGCCCAATCCCGTGGCCTCATTCCCCGTGCCTTCACCATCACCACGGACCACCACGACGGCGAGGACCCCACGACCGCCTCCTGTGGATGCCGCAGCGGTATAACCCGCACCGACCTGCCCCCGCCGCCCGCCACGACGCCGAGCTCGCCGGAGCTCGCCGACGCGTAGGACTTCTCCATTAAGTCGGAGGGCCTCCTCCTTGCAACCAAACGATTCGAGTTCAGATGAACAGTAAACCCCAAATAAAACAAAACGTTTAGTCTCGGTCTCGTTGCTCACCGGGACCGGCGGCCACAGCAGCGGCGGAGGTGCGAGCAAGACGACGGTGGGTAGTCGCGAGGCGGGCGGCCGTGGACGGGATGCGGCGAGGCGCGCCGACGCGCGGCGGCGGGATGAGTGCGTCGGCGAGCTGCGTGGCGGAAGTACTCAGGAGGGGAATGGTTGGGATGGTCTCTCTCTTCTTTCTGCGCTACTAGTAGTATGATGAGCGATAAACTGATGATCCGACGGTCCTGGATGAGCAATGATTCCCAGCCTGAGGCTGACGCATCACGTTGATGTAACTGGACGGGAATTGCGGATGAGTGCACGCTGACCGGCAAGATGGCGATGTACATGGATGGAATGCTGGCACCGATCCATTGGTTTTCTTGTGCACTCTGACCGGCAAGATGGCGATGTACATGGATGGAATGCTGGCACCGGTCCATTGGTTTGCTTGTGGACAGAAAAGAAGCAAAGGTCTCATACTCTCATGTGATGATGCAGATCATGTAAATAATTTTAAAAAAAAACATGGTACAAAGCACTTATAATATGCGCACACGCACCCCTATGATCACCCACGTACCCCATATCCCTATGAGCATCTCCGGAATCTGAGATTCGGAATTTGAGATTGACGAAGTGCGCTCATAATACACGCACACTCATCACTATGAACACACACGTACACCATATCCCTATAAACGCTGAGATTGACGAAGTAACCATCTATGAGCATCTCGGAAGCTGAGATTGACAAAGTCACCATGGCCGTTTTGTTGTCGATAAGTACATCGTCTACCACTAAAAAAATAATTAGCCATAAATACGAGCACTCGTGTCAAATCTAGGATTTAAACTCGAGTAGACTGGTTCCACCACATGGAACCTAACCAGTTGAGCTCTTCTCTCACTTCGCCGTGTAAATAAACTATTCCCTCGTTTTTCAATAGAATTATTATTATATGCACCGGTCAGTTGAGTTTTATGTTATATTATACTCTCTCCATTTACTTTTAATCAACATATACTTCTTTTTATTGTTCAGAATTGATCAGTATACATAATTCGTTAGAATAATGTCTATTCGTTTATCAATGTATGAAGTACATGGGGGCATATGTGTGGGTGCATGCATGCAACCATTTGCATGCCGTGTGAGCTGCTTCAGATTCCCTAGACTTATATACTCCCTCTATCAATTATATTTGCTCTTTTATCGAAGCAACAACACACCTTCACCGATACGTAGTAAATGAAATATAGGATGACTTTTGTTTTCACAGTCTTAATGTGTGTTTTTATATGCTGATTAAGAGTGAATGGAGGGAGTATAAGTTTATCACTCGTCTCGTTAAAAAAATTACATAATTATTATTTCTTTATCTTTTTATTATTAAATATACTTTAAGCATGATTTATATTTTTCATATTTAAATTTTTTTATAAGTCAAACATACTATTAAAAATATAGAGGGGCCATCTTTGAAAAAACAAATAAAGTAATGGGGAATGCATAGCAGACCACCTGATTCACATCTTAAAAATATTTCATAATAAAAGAAAAGGTTAGTAGGATTATTGGACCAGACATCTATATTTTTAATATTTTTAATAGTTACTTGCGTGAGGAAATTAGAAATCTCTCTCCTATAATAAGTGGAGTATGGGTCGCAACCTATCCTTCTCATTGTGCCGATATACGTAGTCGATTAATTATTTTCCTTTCAACCATTAATGCCTATCATATAATTAGCTTTTTGCTGATAAAGACAATATTATCGTTTCGCATAATCCTTGATATGAGTAGTTTTCAATGACAACTACCCTCACATAGGCACGTAATAAGGAAACTGTGGTGCACGGTAGAGGTACAGCATTATTGTCTTATTCTGTTCTCACGAGTTCTACCTTCTTTTCATATTATAAGATGGAGAAAATTACTTGGGTGTCCAATCTCTTCTATAACTCTGAAATTTGCTCATTCCCTTCCATGCTTCTTAATTTCAGTTTAAATCCCTTTCATACCACTTCCGCTAGTTGATCATTAGTTGATCGTTAAATTTCTATCATAAAGTCCACTTTGCCCTTTGGTATGAAGAAAATATAAATTTATGAAGTATATTGATGGAGTGTATAAATTTATTATATGAGACTATTATATTTATGAGTTTGTTTTGTGAGATATTATTTAACAAAAATTATTTTTATTTATGAAAGAAATTATTTTTAGATCTAACAAAAAATTAATATTTTTCACCATTAAAAATTGTGTATGTATATAGCATATTTTGTTACAGTGGTACGATATTTTTTATAAGATAAGTCTATTTATGTGCAACATAAACAACTTTTAATAACTAATATATTTTTTATGTCCTATATAAAAATAAATTATCATAAATATTATCTCATATAACAAAATCATAACTATAATAGTCTCATATAACAAATTTTTGCACTCCAACAATATACTCCATAAATTTGTTATGTTCCTTCATACCGAGGAACAAAATAAACTTTTTGATAAAAATTTAACGGTCAACTAATGAAAAGGGTATGAAAGGGATCCAAACTAAAATTCGAGGGTATGAAAAGGAATAAGCAAAACTCAAGGACATAAAAAGGATTAGACAAACTTTCAGGGGTACATAGAGGATTTTCTCTATAAGACACTTTGACTTTTCTTTTAAGTAAAACTTCTATAAACTTGATCAAGTTTATAGAAAAATAGAGTAACTCTTATAACACCGAATTTGTTCCGTTAAACCTAATAGTGAATATATTTTGATACTATATTTATTTGGCGTTGAAAATGTTGTTACGGTTTTATATAAACTTAGTCAAGCTTAAAAGATGTTTGACTTAAAAAAATATCATAGCTTCTCATAATATGAAATGGAGGGAGTATCATGTAAACTATAACCATCGTTTGTCTATATGGAAAAGAAAACTGGTGGTACTATTCATGCATTATAGGATAGAAAAGGTTTATATATGTATGTGAAGTATTACGTTTACAGAGGTAAATATATGGCAAAAATCCCTAACTTTTGTGAAAACTCGTGTATGAAAGTGCATCTAGCCCTAAGTTTTGGTTGATTAATGTTAAACAGTTAAGTGACTAATGATAATATTGAGATATGTGTAGTGATTAGTCCCAACATGCTTAGGATGATGCATGGAGACCCCACAAACATGATACAAAGTGGCGAAATGACTTGGAGCTTTATTTAAAATTTCTTTATATTTTGTTTTTATTATAGGAAAGTTGTACTTACATGGGTTTGGGTGTTGTCAATCTATGTGGGTCAGAAGTTCCGACCAAATGTTATCCATCTCTGCGCTAAGTGTTAGCCGGAGGTGCTGATTCTCCTGATTGGAACTTCCGACCTTTTAATATGTGAGTAACAACTATATAATGTAAGGATGTTAGTGTTTAACTCATCCATCCCTTCCAGAGCAAGTTTGGCCTTTTCACTTTTGTTTTCTTTTGTCCTAGCTTCTCTTAGGGTTCTATGAGCTCTTCCACCTAGTTCTTGAGATTCCATTGTGATTTGAGTGTTGATCTATGGTGGTTGTGAAGACTTGTGCTAATAAGTGAGCTCGGAGGACCTTGAGCACTTAGGGATCGATGTCTGGCTGCTGTTTGGGGCTTATTTCCTGCGAGCTTCCTCAAGCTGTGGATTGAGCCGGGCAAGCTTGTGAGGGTGGACCTCGCCTTCGAATGGAAAAGAGATAACTTTGAGTGAAAACCAAGTTGATCTTTGTGGTAACTTGGTGAGGCAAGAGGTTAATCGAGACCTGGCCCTCAAGAGCCCCTCAACGAAGACGTGGTATCTTTGTGATCCGAACTTTGGGTAAAAAGTCGCTTGTCTTTGCTCTATTTGCTCTTTTATGTGATGCATGATCTATTCATTGGAGTTCCTGTGATCTATTTTGTTTTCCTTCCTACTATGTTGTATCTCTGTTTAGGCTCCTATCTAGCTCGATTTGAACTTGCTATGAGTTATTTTTAGGAGTAGCACACAATAGATTGAAAGTTTCGAGTCCAGTGACTAGAGGTTCTGACCAGCACTCTTGGTTTCACTGAGAGCACTCGTCATAGGTTCTGACTACTAGGGCTGAAAGTTCCGATTTGTTAAATTCGACCGCTACACTTTGAGAATTTTCTAGAACACCTATTCACCTCCCTAGACGACATCCACAGGCTTTCAGTGTAAACCTAAACCGTAAGTCGTCTAAACTCATGTAGTTCTTACCAGAAGAAGATATGACAATTTATAAATCAAGATAAGATTATTGGTGCCATGAATCTGTTTTTGTTTGCCTTCCTACTATGTTGTATCTCTGTTTAGGCTCCTATCTAGCTCGATTTGCACTTGCTATGAGTTATTCTTAGGAGTAGCACACAACAGATTGAAAGTTTCAAGTCCAGTGACTAGAGGTTCCGACCAGCACTCTCGGTTTCACTGGGAGCACTTGTCGTAAGTTCCGACTGCTGGGGCAGAAAGTTCTGGTCTGTTAAATTTGACCGCTACGCTTTGAGAATTTTCAGGAACAACTATTCAACTCCCTAGACGACATTCACGAGCTTTCAGTGTAAACATTAACCGTATGTCGTCTAAACTCATGTAGTTCTTACCAAAAGAAGATATCACAATATATAAATCAAGATAAGATTATTTGGCGCCATGAATTCCCACTTCTTTTTATTTTGAGATGAGGTACCAAGACTTGGTATGTCTCGATTCTTGGTTCCTGAATATAGTATTATCTTTTATATTGAAAGGCTGGTAACAACCACATTTAGTTAGAAAGAATGGGTGAATATGGCATAAGATAGGATAGTGAGTGGAATAAAGAACAAGTTGAAGACGATGGTCACATAGATCTATCATCAGCCTCGTCTTACTCACCATCCTAGTGGAGAACATTTGGTCCTCCTTGGAGTTGCCACCGGGGAGAAGGACAAGGTAAGAAAATGTCTACCGGGGACAAGCCCCACTATTATTGGAGTTGCCATTGTTGGTATTTGTTGTGATCACAGATAAGTCCGCAAGCGCACGGATACCACTGTAGCATTTTACTCGGGAATATTCCAAGGGTATCGTTATTTGTTTTTCCGCAGGGAAAGCGACAGTGTAAAGAATGGGTCCATAAATTCATAATCACATCATGAGTAATGTACCATAGTTCAGTAGAGGTAAAAGATAATAATAATAATAAGATAGTGTGACACACAAAAGAATCATCTCCATAAATAATACACTAGACTGTGGAGAAAGACTAAAGAAAGCTATGGTTTCATATGTACTTCTATACTTACAATGCTTAGAATATACTTAAACAAACGCATGCTTATAAGGCTAGGACTACTAGTCTGTTAGCGTGGTTATGGCACTTTACGAACTCTTACGTCATACCCAAACGTGAAGGACTACAAAGGACGGACATGGCTATCGCCACCTGCCACCTACCTCTACAAATGATGGGGTATACTCGCATCCAATGACATTTAATAAACCTAAGCACCATGCTTACATTGCTAAATAATACAACTAGTTCCTTCGGGACTTCCACCCTTCAGATGGACAAGTTAGAACTAGTGCAACCCACTAAGATCATTGGACCACGACATCCTCTGGGACTCTCACCCTTCGAATGAACAAGTTAGAACTAGTGCAACTCGTTAAGATCATTGGATCGATGTCGCACTACTATGGAAACAGTTTTTCGTGGCGGCCATTTTGGGTCTTCGCTGGCGGCAATTGGAGCCGCCACAAAGCAAAGGCCAATGAAGATCAAGATCTTCGCTAGCTGTTATAGACCGCCAGTAAAGAAATATTTTCGCTAGCGGTCGCTTTATGTTGGCCGCCAGAGAAGAACTATTTTCTCTGGCGGCCAATTTACGTCAGCCGCCAGCGAAGCCATATCTTCGCTGGCTGCTGGTTTAAGACAGCCGCCAGCGAAAATATTCTTCTCTGGCGGCTTACACTCTTTTTAGGACACGTGGCCCGCTAGAAAAAAAGCCCATCAGTTTCTGGGAAAAGACACATGGCCCGCCAGTAAAAATAGGACATCGTCCTATTTTTGACACGTGGCCCGCCTGCGAAGATGCAATATTTATAAAAAAATATTATATATTATTTTTTTCTTACCTTTGTTCATGTATTTTAGAGTCACACGTGGATGATATAACTAATCGAGCTATAGATAAAGTATGTTCTCTTTCATGCAGCCGCCATTGATGATTAATATACATGCACGCGAAAATAATATATGAAAATTAATATATACATACATATATATATATATATATACAATATCTAAGCACCTATATAGATAGAATTGGACCGACACCACATATACAAGTAGTTGAATGTCTTACAACCCGACCGATATACATACGCGTGAAACCTATCTAAATTATACTCCTGCTCTAGTTAGACAGACATTCGTTCTCCGGCAGGGCCAAAACTCCATCGTGGTCGAAAAACCTCCCAAGCTGATGTGCGCACTCACGGTGGATGAAGTAGCACATGTCCCGTTGTATGTTCTCAATGAATTTATCATCGAGCTCCCTTTTAGACTTGGGAATTTTTGGAAGCTGCATCGAGATCATGACAAATTACGAAATTGTTCATAGTAATGCAAGTTAGCGATTAACTTAATAAGAGTATTGACGGTTTGTACTTACATCGTCGTAATTCGTGCAATATCTCCCACTGACCTTAAGGTATTCGCAGGTGTAATATCCGCATAGTACGGTTCCCACCGGTTGCTTATGACACTTTCAACATCAATTATAAAGTATATTAGTTAATTAAATGGAAAAACACATGCATTTATAAAAATCCAAATTTACTTACCGGCCACTTATTGCGGATGAGTATGCGTTGTCTGGAGTTTTTCCGTTGTCCGCCTTGCTGGTAATACCTTTTATATGCACTGTTTGCAGAGATAATTAATTTAAATTCGTCAAAGATAACAACACGTCATGAGAATATATAAGAATAAGAAACGTCCATGCATATAACTTACAGATCGATAATTCTGAGCATTTCTTGATATGTATTGCTGTCTTTATCAAGAGAATCCAAGACGACGACTTCATTGTACTTTGGATAGAGAAGAAATACTATCCAATGGTCGCTGCAAAAGAAATGGTTAGTCCAGCCGTGATTATATGTATATACTCGTAGTTGATATGAAAACTTACTCAAAAGCGTATGGCGCGTAAACGCATTCCTTGTCCTGCGTAGATACAAGTGCTATAATTACATAAGTAGCAACATCGAGAATCTTTTCCTGATGCCTTTGTTCTATATATGCGTCCCTCTCTTGCCGCGTAATCGCTTGAACATGTGCCAGTAGCTTGTTCTTGTCTAGCAGGTAGGTGTGGTTCGACTTGCTTATCCGGCACGGGTTTAGGTAGCCGACAGGCTTTCGCATCGCTTCGGCTTCCACGTAATTCATCCTTCAAAAAATATAAGGTCAAATTAGGTACGCACATAGGTACAATGATTTATTGACATGTTCTAGTCATGCACTTACAGACACCAGATGTCGACCAAATTGGCGTCGAGCCTCTTCCGACGGTAGAGGGCATGCATATCGGAGAAATGGACTTGGAATAGGCATGGCCCGCTCCAGAAGATGTTCTCCTGCACGGCAATTGTGAACGATGAAAGGCCTTTTATGGTGTTTGCCCTGATGTACCATTCATGCCACCTCCTTAGTTGCCACGGTCCTTCTGTTAGTTGCCAGGCATGGATGAATGGTTGACCATTCTGAAACTCATGCGGCACATCCGGGCAGTTGATATAATTGAGATAATCTTCCATGGTTTGCTTGAGGCCTGTTAACTTTCTGTCATCAAAATCGGCATCTTTGATACCTTTGTCCCTTCCTCGGAATGTCGTTATCATATATCTTTTCTTCGATTCACTTTTTCCTTTGTGCTTGTGTGTCCTTACCATCACTGGCACATCGGCACCCTTAGGTTCCTCTGGTTGCGATGGCTGTGGTTGCGATGGGTCTAGTTCATCGGGCATTGTCCGCTCAGGCCCTGATTGTGCACGCTCTGATTGCTGTGCCGGAGGCACTTCCTAAACTTGTACTTCTGATTGGTCCTTTTCAAGCCCTGATTGTACTTCTGTCTCCTTTTCAATTGGAGGTGATGCAACAGCAGGCTCTGATCTTGGAGGTGATGCAACTAGATGATCTGATTGCGGAGGTGATGAAACTGGAGGATCCCTCGGTTCTTCGTCCCTTGGTGGACGAGACGGTGACACCGGTATCCTTGGTGGATGATCCGTTCCATCCGTTGACCCTAGTTGAATATCATTCTTGTGCCACAGTACAAACTGGTCAACGGCATCTCCAAGGTACATAATCCCCTCGGGTGTTGGAATGTCGATCTCGTGCATCCGGTGAGCCTCATTGACCGTCCGGACCTCTACCTTGGCATAGTCATCCGGAATGTCTTGGCAATGGAATCTGCGGCCTAGTATGAACCTCCCAGTTGCAACCTGTATTTTCTTTCCTGCGCTGCTGACCGGAATCAAGAGCTTGCAAGGAGTATCCTCCGTTACATCGTCCATCGGATAGCTCGGATCAGGCTGCGAAACGACACCACCGTGCATCATATTCTGGCTCCAATATCTATGGCATTCCTCATGAGCTGCTGCCCTAGCCTGGGATTCTATCTCCTCCTTATAGCGATCACGCTTCTTGTAGGTATGAGCATCCTCTTTGAATCCATCCTTCCAGCTAGTCTTTGAGGATACTCCCCGGACACGGCCAGAGTGCTCCGGGTTGCCCAACGCATAGGTCAGCTCGTCCCGGTCTCTATCTGCCACGAACATCCTGGCCTCTTGCTACGTGACGATGTTCTTCATCTTGACAGCTACCTCCTGGAGCTTTGGATCCTTGAAGACTACATCCCCCTCCGGGGTGAAGGCCGGTGTTCTTGCACGCACCCAGTTCCTGGTTCGTGGGTTGTGATTTTTCATAGGAACCGGTTTCCCAGCCTTTTCCATCTCTTCATCTTGTTTTGTCCATTTCTTAACCGCTGGACGATAACCGATCAATCCCAAACGATGAGGATATTCATTCCTTCTTGCTAGTTCAGACATCCTCTGGTTCCTCTGCCGATGTCTTCAGGGCAACGAACTCATCCCACTGGGCTGGTGTTATCTTTCCGTACTCCGTAAACGGCGTGCGTCCCTTCTGAACATATTTCTTGTTAAGGTCTGTTTTCCAGTTCCGCCACAGCTTGCCCATGGTCTTGAGTGCATAGACCTTCGCTGCATCGTCGTTTGTCCCTTGTGGATACTCAAACCTGCTTTGCAGCGACGTCCAACAGCTGTTCTTTCTAGTGTCAGGAACTTTCTTCCAATCCTTCCATGTGATCTCCACGATATCCCTAACTATCGCCCCGCATTGGTTGCTATACTTGGAACATGAATCTTCGGGTGATAGGGGTTCCCCTTTCTCACTGATCCGTTCAGCACGCTGACTTCTTTCAACAACATGTTCTTCCCTCGCTCGCCCCTTCTTTTCTTGGGTTTACTTGAAGCTGAGACGCGCACGACAGCTCCAGCTTCGGCTTCCGCTTCGGGTGCGGCTTGGGCTTTCCTTTTAGATTGGCGTGGAGCATTCTTCCATATTTGCATTTCACGTGACATCGGTTATAATCCATATATATACTTAATACGATCGGAACTAATCATATATAATATGTTACGTACCACCGGTTCGCGGGGGATGTAGTCGGAGTCGACTTCTTCATTGTCGCTCCCACCCTTTTTCTTCCTTGCAGGAGAAGGATGGGGGTCACTCGGCGAGTGATACGATCCACTCCCTTCCTCATCGGATCTTGACGGCGATGATTCCTCCGCGACTACTTGTGTGCAAATATCCTCCTCGACCATCCGTGGAGTTTGCTTGCCCTTGGCACCCGAGGGTTGCGCTTCGGTCGGTTTTTTCATTGATATCCTTTTAAGGTGAGTTTATATTAGATGCGGAATGGAATCGTTACATCTTTCTTAAAAGAGTTAAAAAGGAAAATAAATCACTACTATAAGTGAGGGGGGAATTAAATGACTTCATTAGATGGTATTTGCTTCTATTCCATACTCTCTCTGTTCTAAAAATTTTTAATTCTAGAGATAATTCTAGATACATACTAATTCCAAGATAAATAGAAAATTGACTAATAAATTCTCTTAATAAATTAGAGAATTACACTACGAACAAGTAATATCATCTATTGACACCATTGTTTCTACACTACGAACAAGTAAATTATATTACATTGTAATTACATGAACTTTGAAAGTTTGGCCCAAATAAAAAATCAAAAATAGATTTTTTTTACCGGATGGACTATACTCCTTCTATTTTTAAATATACGAGATTCTTGGCCTTTTAAACATGATGTTTGATTATTTATCTTACTTAAAATTTGGTACAAGTATGAAAAATTGAAATCATGCTTAAAGTATTTTTAATAATAAAACAAGCTATATGAATGACCAAACATCGTAAAACACTATATATATAAAAGAATTAGAGTCAACAACACTATATATTTAAAAATAGAGGTAATACGATGAAGGATTAATTAAACCTCGTCCTATGCATAATAAAAATTTATCATAATCAGTTTTTTTTCTTTCAAAAGAACAGGGGATCTTGAAATGCTCTTTTAAGAAATGCGACAATTCCAGCTCCCAGATACATGAGCATTTCACTTGTTCATAGTCGTATATATGACATCAAGCACAAATTCGCTCGATCGATTTACACAGTACATTTATCATTTGCGTCCAGCGGGCAGCAAAAATAATACTTGACACTAGACGACTGCTTTACTTCAGCAAAAAAAATGATTTCCAAATAACAGAGTTTCATAGTAAAATTATAGTGATAAAGAATCTTAACAGAGTTTCATAGTCGTATAATCAATCCATCCATTCATCGATTCATCCATCCATTCATCCATTCATCTATACATACATACTTTCATCGATTCATCCATCCATTCATCCATTCATCCATTCATCCATCCATTCATCCATTCATCTATACATACATACATTCATCGATTCATCCATCCATTCATCCATTCATCGATTCATCCATCCATTCATCCATTCATCGATTCATCCATCCATTCATCCATTCCATTCATCGGAAAAAGAGGAGGCGGCGACAGGGGTACCTGGATGAGGCAGCGAGCAGAGGAAGTTGAGGAGGCGGCGGTGAGGAGGCCGGCGACGGCTGTGAGGAGGCGGCCGCCGGCAGCTGTGAGGAGGCTGCCGGTGGCGGTGAGGAGGCCGGCGGCGGCTGTGAGGAGGCGGCCGCCGGCAGCTGTGAGGAGGCGGCCATCGGCGGCCATCGGTGGCGGTGAGGACGTGGCCGGCGGCGGTGAGGAGGCGGCCATCGGCGGTGAGGACGCGGCCGGCGGCGGTGAGGAGGCGGCAAGCGGCGGCGATGACGGAGGCGGCGGCGGCGGTGAGGAGGCTGGCGGCGCGGTGAGGAGGCGGCGACGGTGGCAGTGAGGAGGCGGCCGGGGACGGCAGTGAGGAGGCGGCCGGGCGGCGGTGAGGAGGAGGCGGCGGCGGTGAGGGGCGGCTAGAGCTCCTGCCTCCTGGCGCGAAAAAGAGGCGGCGGCGCTAGGTTTTTGCTGGCGGCGGCGGCTAAAAATTTCGGCAGCCTGGCGGTGGCTCTAGGGTTTTCGCGCCTTCGGGACTTAGGAAAAATTGAGACTCCCGCGCGCCCATATATAGCGAAAACCATTTTCGCTGGCGGCCGGCTTACCTCGCCGCTAGCGAAAACCTTTTTCGCTGGCGGCCGGATTAGGCAGCCCACTAGCGTAACCCATTTTCTCTGGCGGCCGGCTTACCTGGCCGCTAGTGAAAACCTTTTTCGCTGGTGGCCCGATTAGGCGGCTCGCTAGCGAAACCCATTTTCGCTGGCGGCCGGCTTACCTAGCCGCTAGCGAAAACCTTTTTCGCTGGCAGCCGGATTAGGCGGCCCGCTAGCGAAACCCATTTTCGCTGGCAGCCGGCTTACCTCACCGCTAGCGAAAACCTTTTTCGCTGGCAGTCGAAAGTGTCCTCGACCGCCAGGAAAAACTTTTGGCCCATTTCAATATTTATTTCTTTCCACAACTAAATGTAAAAATATCCACAGAACTAATTACAAAAAGAGTCAGTAATCATCCGTACAAAAATTCATCATTCATCTTAAGTCACCATAATTACATATGTAGATTAACCTTTGACATTCTTCCTTACTCCCTTGTTCCTCATGTATGGCTTCGGGGAATCACCAATCATTGCTTCCGCGACCTTAATGTTGTTTGTAAAGTCCGTGAAGAGTGTCATGTTCTCGTACTGATTATATGCCTCAACATCTTGGACATCATCAACTCCCAAAATCTTTTGTTTCCCCGAGACAACTATATCTTTCTTCAACTGAGATGGATCAGTCACATAGAAAACCTGAGCGGCCCGATCGGCAAGTACCCATGGGTCATTCTTGTGCCCTACGTTGACGAGGTCGACGATTGTCAGCCCAAAAATGTCGACAACCATGCCAGATGGGTGTTTCACTCATTGGCACCGGAACAGTGGAATTTGCATGTTGGATCCATAGTCCAGTTCACAGATTTCTTCTATGAACCCATAGTATGTGCTCTTTTGTCCAGTTGTGTCGATTGCCTCTATTTGAAGGCCACTGTTTTGGCATGCACTCCTTTGGTCTTTCGCTTTGGTATAAAATGTATACCCATTCAGATCATATGCTTGCCATGAGGTGTAAACACTTGATGGCCCGTCAGCCAACCTCTTAATTGTTTTTTCCTCCGTAGTATCGCCATCTGGTAGGCCGAGGTTCTTAAACCATTCAGTAAAGGCAGCCTTGTGTCGCTTCATGATCCATGCATCAGAACGCCCTGTATTCATTGCTTGTAATTCCTTAAGGTGCTGATCTATGTACGGCTCCACTATCGCGAGCTGTTGCAGCACAGTGAAATGAGCTTCTTTCAGTTTCTTGTAATCATCGTCGTGGATTCTTTTTTGCCCTTTTGTCCCTCTTCCAGATAATCTACCTTCATGTCGAGGTACCGGTAAACCAATTGCTTTCCCCTCTTTTAGGTAATCAATGCAACACTCAACGACTTCCTCGGTAGTATATCCCTCTATCATTGATCCCTCTAGGTGGGCACGGTTCCGTACGTAGCCTTTTAGAATGGACATGTACCGTTCGAATGGCCACATCTGATGCAGGTACAGGGGACCAAGTGCAATAATCTGAGGCACAATATGAACTATGAGGTGTTCCATCATATTGAAAAATGACGGCGGGAAACACATCTCAAGCTCGCACACGGTCTCTATAGCGAAAGTACGGAGAGGACCTAACTCGTCAGGATCAATTACTCTCTGTGAGATTGCATTGAAGAAGTAACACAGCTTTGTGATGACCACCTAGTGTAATGGTTCGATTGCTCTGATGGCGATAGCGAGGAATACTGTGAGCATTACATGGCAATCATGGGAATTGTAGCCTGAAAATGACAAATCCTTCATGGATACCAGTTGCTTAATGTTTGAGGAGAAACCAGTAGGCACTCTCACCCCACGTAGGCATTTGCACATTGCCTTTTTCTCCTCATTTGTCAAGGTGTAGCAGGCCGGCGGAAGATACATTTTTCCATTACCCTCATCTACAGGGTGAAGCTCTTTCCTTATCTGCATATTCACGAGGTCCTTACGGGACTTTAGCCCATCCTTTGTCTTGCTAGGTATGTCTAGTAAAGTACCCATGGTGCTATCGAAGACATTTTTCTCTAGGTGCATGACATCGATAGAATGACGTATCTCTAAATCTTGCCAGTACGGAAGGTACTTAAAGAAAATGGAGTGCTTCTTGAATGGCCCGCTAGCGCTTGCTGGCTCTTTGGCCTCATTTCTCTTCCGCTTGTTGGTTTCCTTCTTTTTGGCCTTCCTAAAAACAACCTTGAGCTTTTTCGTTATTGTGAACACTTTATCACCCTTCCATGGTTCTGGTGGATCACCATCCTCAACAGTGTTGTCGAAATATTCTGCTTTGGAGCGGTACGGGTGATTCTTTCTTAAGTAACGTCGGTGCCGCATGTACACTAGCTTCTTCGATCCCTGAAGATACCTGTACACTGTACCATCAACACAAATAACGCAGCCTGTCTTCCCCTTGAGCTGTCCTGATAGGGAAAACAGTGCGGGCAAGTCGTTGATGGTGACAAAGATAATTGCATTAAGCGTGAAGTAATTCTGCATGAATTCGTCCCAAACCCGGACCCCGTGATTCCACAGATCAGCCATATCCTCCAGCAAAGGCTCCAGAAACACATCCATGTCATTGCCAGGTTGTCGTGGTCCCTGTACAAGGATGGTCAACAAAATATACTTCCTTTTCTGACACAGCCATGTAGGGAGGTTGTACATGGTTAGGAGTACTGGCTACGTGCTGTGTGAGCTGCTCAAGTCACCAAATGGATTCATTCCATCGGTGCTCAATGCAAACCTTACATTTCTTGGGTCCTCTGCAAACTCATGGTACTTTCTGTCAAATTCCTTCCACTGTCGAGCATCTGCCGGATGTCGAATCATCCCATCCTTTTTCCACTTTTCATGATGCCAGCGCATCAGTTCGGCATCCCTCGGGTTCGAGAACAAACGCTTCAATCGATCTTTCACCGGAAGGTACCACATGACCAACTGGGGGATCTTCTTCTTGTTGTTGTCTTCTACCTCGTCTTGGGTAACATCTTGACGCTCGGACTGGCTACGGCTTGTTTTGTATCGACTAGTGTTGCACGTTGGGCATCTGTCCAAATCCTTGTACTCTTTACGAAACAGTACGCAGTGGTTAACACACGCGTGTATCTTTCGCACACCCAGAGATAAAGGGCAAATAAGCTTCTTCTCTTCATAGGTGCTGGTTGGCAGGGAGTTGGGTTGCGGAAACAGTTTCTTCAACAGAACCAACAAATCGTTGAAACTACTATCCGACCAACCGTTTCTGGCCTTCAATCTCATAAGTTCAAGCACCGTCCGCAACAATGTGAAATCCTTCATGCAACCATTTGCCTCATTGTACAAAAGAACCTTCGTTGCCTTTTGTAATGATTCGAAGTTCTCCAACCCACGAGCGGACCCAGCTACAACCTCAGGTTTAGCATGATGCAACATCTCTTCCAAATC
This sequence comes from Oryza officinalis, assembly GCA_008326285.1. Classification (NCBI taxonomy): domain Eukaryota; kingdom Viridiplantae; phylum Streptophyta; class Magnoliopsida; order Poales; family Poaceae; genus Oryza; species Oryza officinalis. The sequence continues at coordinate 3,793,754 of BDMV01000009.1, forward strand.
AAAATTACCATCATCTACGCAAACATTACCATCATCGACATCATCAACTATACTGTGCTGACCATCATCGCCACCAACATCATCATCAACATTAATGGGCTCTACTTCCTCTTCTCCTTCTTCTGCTACTACCATCAAATCCTCGTCCCAGTTGAACACTTCATCCTGTACTATCGCCCGGTTGGGAACTTGTTTGCTAGGGATCTCTCCATGATGTGACCAATTTGTGTAGCGTGCAACAAATCCATGCATCACCAAGTGTTGCTCGATTATAGATGGGTCGATCCAAATTTTCTGATTCTTGCAATGTAAGCATGGACATCTAATTTCCTTTGTATTCTTAGATGCAGCATTCTTCTTAGCAGCTTTCATGAATATGTCAACTCCTTCAATGTATGAGGACCGGTATCTCTCTCTATACATCCATGCTCTGTTCGCCATCTATGCATTATTTGCGAAAAAAATATGTACAACTTCGTCACTTTATATATTTTTGATAATATGTCACATTAAAATTATACTAATTAATATTTATAACCACTATAATCTAGATAATTAAAGCTAGCCAAAAATCTACAAACTACAAACAACTAGAAAAAATAAAAAACTAGCTCTTTTTCCCTTCTTCTCAGCGTTCTCTGCAGTTAACTAATATATAGATCTGCTACAAATAAACATATCAAAACTAGATATATATATGGAACATCGATCATGCACAATATTTCTTACAAAGTTTGCCCATTTTAAGCTCCAAATAACAAATAAAAAATACTTTTCTTCCCCCGTGTCACATACTTTTTGCTATGCAAAATCTCAACAAACAACCAATAAAAATGAAAAAAAAACTTTACAAATAGAGTAGGAGAAAGTATATGTAACCTCTGGTGCAGTACATCTTTCAAAACATTGAAGATCAAAACCTTCCCCCCTATGTATTTGTTCACAAGAGAGAGAAAATCGTGCTCAAATGCCATGGCTGCTAGCTGGACTGGTGATATAGGTGATGGTATTTTCCCTGGCGGTCAATATATGTCGGTTGAGTCGAACCACCATAGAAAATATTTAGGGGTGGCGGCGGCTTAAGTGGGCCGCCAGCGAATATGTAGGAATCTTCGCTAGCGGGCCACGTCACCTTACCGCCAGAGAAGATGTGATATGTTCTCTGGCGGGGTCTTAAGATGGCCGCCAGAGAAAATACCACATCTTCACTGGCGGCCAGCTTTAGGTGGCCGCCAGTGAAGATGTGTTTTCGCTGGCGGCCCGAAACCCCCACCCCCCTATCTTTTGAGCTGGCGGTTTCACCTCGTAGCCGCCAGAGAAAAGTTTTTTCAAATGCCATGAAAGATTGTTTTCGTAGTAGTGTCGTGGCATAGATCGACTAGCCTAATCAAGTAAAGCATATGAATGAAATATAAACTACTCATATAACATATAACTAACAAAGCACTATATGAACTATGGACACTACTAAATAAAAAAGATAATTTCATTACTAAGGTCAAAGTCTTATAAAAAGAGTAAAGTACTAAAAACACACCCAAATCTTTGAGAAGAATATGAAACCGAAGAACTACTCTAAGCCTAAACTCCACTAATATAGAGAGTAATACAAATGATGAATAAAGAGATTGCTCCTTGAGTGTGTGTTGTGAAGTTGGTTACTTAAGTTGGTTCACCCATAACCGCCATCAGGGACCAACGGGGAGCTACCACGTGGAAGGTGAAGGTGAGAGGGGCAAGGACTGGTTCGGCCGACCCATGGTTCGACCGAACCAGGGCAACCGCCTCTCCCCACCTATCTCCTATAGGCTGACATGTGGGCCCCTAGGATGGTGCACGGTGGATTGACCCAAAATATGTTGGTTTGGTCTGACTTGTGACCCTTCAATCTGTATGCTCTCATGTGATTGGTCGGAGATATGTTTCTTTGCATGTTGGCGTATTTTTTCTCCTTCACTTTAATGTATAATCCATGCATCCATAGAATTCTCCAAGGACATGTGGACATACATTATTTGAAACTAATATGCATGTAAGAAATGCTTGTTCTTTTTAATTTATTGAGGTAATTGATGGTTGAAATCGGTACTTAACGACCGTCAACAAACTCCCCAAAGCTCAACCTTTGCTCGTCCTGAGTAAAGATAAAAACTAGGTTCGATTGATCATGAGTTGCTACTATGTTTTATTTTACAAGAGTATCATGCCTACAACATATACTTCTATCTAGAATTAAATAAGTTGGTAATAATACTTTTACCTGTCTTACATTACTCCTTATGGGGCTTTTAGCTTCCCCTTGTCTTGGGTAGTTGAGAGATAGAATAGTTCATAGAGTACCAATCACTTACCCTTATGTAGAATTCCTCACTAAGTCATTGTGTTGCCTCTTTTTCATCCTACCTCTAAAAGGTTTATATGTGGAACTCAAAGAAGGGAAATTATAACACTCTGAAATTTCAATAATAAATCGAGACCCAAAATTTTGGACTTTCAGAAACTTTTGTATAAATTGCATGATGTCGATGTTATTCTCATACCTTGTTGCAAATGTTCTTGTGCCTAATAAAATATTTGTCATAAATAGAAATATTGAAAGATTAGATAATTACCTAGACCTTAAATTGAGATGGTGTTAAAAACTATTTAAATTAATTAAATAAAAATAATAATTGAGCTAACATCCCTTTTAGGCAAAAAAAACCATATTTTTCGACATTAAACATTAGATCATGTAGTTTGGCAAATTTACAAATTGACCCTTTCCTTTTTCCTATTTTTGAAAGTAGCTTAAACCTAAAATTGCTTGTCACCACTGTTCATGGGCCACCAGGTGTTCGACCCGTGTCAGCCCGGCCGAACACCTAATGCCCCACACCGCGCCGCACCGTACCACCCGTGTGTTAACGCTAAAGTTTGGTAAACCCCGAAATTGTGATCGGCCTAGAGTTCGTATCGGCTTTAGAATCCTAGAATTTACCGATGGGAATTATCAGTCGCCAGCAGTTGGATTTTTAGTGGATTCGGTTAAGGAAATTAATTAATTAAAGGAAGCTTATCAGAAGATGCCGAGTTCGAAGAGGATGCAGTGTGGCAATTTATCTATTTATTAGGCAGAATCAGTTAGTTTCCTTTTATTTTTAGGAAAGTGTGTTTAGTGTCCGATCAGGACTTATGTTTTTTCTTTTCTCTTTAGGAAAGTTTGTATCGTGTCCAATTAGGACTCATATCGGCCTGAGACTATAAATATGTACACCCGGAGTCTTTTAATTTATCTTTTGATCAATCCAACTACTCTCGGCACATCGCCACCCTCTTTTTCGAGGTTTTACTTATCAACCGGCGGAACTTGGCACCTGACACGGGGATGCATCAGCTTTCAATTTTCGGTGAAGGGGTAAGTCCTACGTTCCCCTGNTCCCCCCCCCCCCCCCCCCCGATGAATTGCTCTCGTTCGGTTGATATATTTGCCTACTTGATATTTCGATTCTATCTTTAATAGCATTGTGTTTAGAGGACACAACAGTTTAGTTGGAACTATCTCGGTTAGGTCTGATCTTTTATCTTAGCCGATATATCTCTACAATCACAATGATGCTTTAGATAGATTTGTTATATCCATCACATTAGATAGATTTATCGGCTCATTGAGTATTAGATTATTATATACAATCTCATGCTGCATCGATTGGATTTGACCTACTAGATTATTATTGATAATCTAATCTTGTTAAGCCGATAGGTTCATTCTAATGTTTCATCGAAGGGTTAGCCGATCATATCTAATGTGTTAAATTTCTCTTTGATAGTTTTATTGTCTTCGTTAAATTTAATACATGAACACCTTGAAAATCAATCAAAGGCTTGTTTAGACCTTATATTTACTTTCATACTTCGTGCTATATCATTTGGGTTTGACCTATTAAGTCGTGTTTGAAATTGTAAAAACTAGCTTGCTCTTTGATTGCCAACAAGGGTTTCATCGGGGTTTCAGCCAATAAGTTATCTAGACGTTGCATCGGCTTATAAGGGTTACATACAAGTTGGTTTTAGCCGATGACAGCAAAGGTTTCACTGATTGTCTAATGGGATTTATCGACATCGGATCTCCAATCGATGTATGCTTTAACCTTCGGATCAACAGTTACTTTATCATGTCATTGTTGACCGATTGGTTTCTATTGGATTATATTATTATTATTACATTATTATCAGCCGATTGTCTTTATATCATTATTTACTCAAGTATCAGAACCTACATTGGCTATATAGCTGATTGCTCAAAACCCTATCGACATCGGTAGAAATTACTATATCGGCTTGCTGGCCGATCGGCTCTGCAATCTTCAATTTATATATCTTATCAGTTGTAGGATCAAACTGATTGGCATGCCCGCATCTTATCAAATTCAGGACCTGCACTGGAGCTAAGCAGAACTCCTAGGCCTTCGTGTGTTTGTCGACGCAGTTCGCGTCAACGTAGATTTGACACCATCAGCCGAGCGCGGATTTTTCGTCAACACAGATTTGGCACGCCCGGTGGGACACGAGTTTTATACCAACATGTCTGAGAAAGAAGTCGATACCAAGATCTTGATCACAATGGAGAATTTGACAGAAGAGAAGAGGCAACCGATGGAGCAATCCGTGGCTGACTTTCAAAAGTGTTGTCTTTAATCTTTCGTCATGACACAACAAGGACCAATTCAGAAGACTCAATTCCCCAAGCCGATGGTTGAAACACCTCAGGATACAGTTGATGAAGCAGTTCATCGTGCCTTGTTCGATCAATCTGGAATTTTGATGAATACATTACAAGATTTGATCAAGAAATCAGTTGATGAATTAATTGCTCAAAGAATTCAGCTCGAGGGGCAAGCACATCAGTATCGACATGATGAATCATATCAATATCGGCCAGAGGAACTTCATTAATATAGGCATGGTGAAGAGTATCAATATAACAATGATTTAGTCGATAGAATTGCAAAGTTATTAGAGGAGCAGTTTGGACTTAAGCCCAAGGAACAAACTTTTGTGTATAAGCTGCCATAGCCTGAATGGTTTGATAGGGTTCCATTGCCACACTGATACAAGGTTCCAGATTTCTCCAAGTTTTCAGGGCAACTTGGTATATCTACTATAGAGCATATTAGCAGATTCTTAACACAATGTGGGGAGGCATCAGCTAAAGAGGCTCTGAAAGTTAGATTTTTCCTATTGTCTTTAACTGGATCAGCTTTCACATGTTTTTCATCATTACCATCAAATTTTATCAGAGGATGGGCCGATCTTGAGAAGCAATTTCATGAATATTTCTTTGCTGGAATCGATGAGATGAAGCTTTCACACTTAATATTGGTTGAGCAGTAAGAGGGAGAATAGACTATGGAATATATTCAAAGATTTCATAATGTCCGCTGATGATGTTTATAGTTTGAGCCTAAGTGATGAGCAGCTAGTAGATCTTGTATTTCAAGGATTGTCAGCACCTATCAACCACAAATTCTTTTGCCTCGAGTTTGACGGCCTGACTCATCTAATGCAGACAATATCGGCTTATGAGAGCCGATGGCAAGAAACAAAGAAAGATCAATTTTTGAGTTATCAAGACCAGAAAAAAGATAATTTTTAAGCATGAGTTCTCATGCTCCAAAATTGGGGGGCATGTGTTAATGCCATGTGGGGACACCCCGGGTTAAATATTATGTAAGTTATCTGAAGTGATAGCGTGAAATATTTAGTTGGATGGGGTCTAATAATAATCAAGTAAAGTAATAACCATCCAACCTCATCGCTGCCCTATCAAGTCAAATGACATACATAGTATAAAACCTGAAGCACCGAGTAGAGAGCATAGGGGATATTGTTGGGACTTTAGCATGCCAGTCAACTTCAGCCTGAGACATGCCCGTCAAACCACACGAAGGTGGCGACCAGATGTGTTACACATCTCACGAGACTTGACGAAATTCGCTAAAGCTCTACGACATCCCAAATGCTCAATACTCATACCGGTGTAGAACTAGATCCCAGGATAAGCTCTAGTTCCACACTTTCATCTAAGCGATAAAGATCAGAATAATAAGGAGTAAACACAAATAAACTTTACTCTACATTTTTATTTAAATACATAGGCCAAACGGCCAGATAATCACTGATCCGCGGAAGCTTGGCTACCCAAAACCACAAGCAGCCGACTGGGGAGGTAACCCGTTTAGATCCAGTCCTAGAAGAAACAACGATCTCCCGAATCACTCAGATTAGACTAAGCATACAACCTGCAAAATGGATATTCCAGTATAACAAGAGTCAGTACATTAAATGAGTTAATTTACCGGCAAGCACAAGACAATCCTAACATACTACATGCATGGCATATAATTAAGGAAAGGCTATTTGTAGCTCATTTTAGCATAAAGTAAGTTTTAGTTCACAATCATTTGTAAAGGAGTTGACAATTCAATGAACAAAATATTAACGTAGTTGAATCATAATAATCACCATAAAAACATCATAAACATACTCTGGTTGCCCATACCGGCAACAAGTCATAATCTCATCATAATAATATATTTGATTGCCCACCCGACATCAAGTCTCACATTCATCATCAACATAACATAATTATCATAACTTAACTCAATTTACCATTTCCAAATTCATAGTTCATAAAGCATCATTTGAAAACATAAAACAAAATCTATACCCATGAAACTTCACGAAGTCGCTCATGACCGTGAGCACGGCTAATCGATTAGTTTTAGAGAACTCTGCAGAGTTTGTACAACTTTACCCACAAGATATGAACACTCTAGTTTGTTCCGTGTTTGCAAGGCACTACTACACTCTTCATGATGAATGTTGTCTAGAGGTCATAACGTAGCCTTTACATTACTTAACGCCTAACCTTGCATCAGCGACGGCAAGTGTGAATCCATCCTGGGGATGACCCAGAACCGTTAGGTGGCGGGCCCACGTCTTAAACTTAACACCGTGGCAGCGAACACATCCGTTCCCCCACAAGGCACTATACCATTGAATTGGACAGACTTAGATGCCTAAACTACCCCCAATAATAAGCGGGGTAAATAGGTAGTTCCTATGAATCATCGCTCAGACTAATTCATTCTACTTCGGCCTACCAATATGTAAGGCTAGACTTTAAGTAACTTAATTAGCTAAGGCCACCCCATAAATAGCACATGTGGTTGTACGGTATACTTAAGTTGGTGACACGAAGTTCAGTCCTTAATTAACTCAGGCGAACACTCCCCCTATCGGCGTGCAACTACCACCATATGCACACCACTTGCCGCCCAAGTCTAAAATCGTTTTACTCACACTTTAGTTCGCAAATATTTAACATTTTCATTTTCAGTTCAGAAATATTAAAAAAATTCCAAATCCCATTCATTAAATCATAAGATTGGTCATTTGTATAGTTCTAGGCATGGCTAAGCAAATGGCATACATAAAAGCATATATACACTCCAATGAGCATTTATAAAGTACTCAAATCATCCTATGGTTACTAATAGAAGGGTAACAACATATCAAGGTAGATTATGCAGCAATAAGGTCATAGCTACCATTTTCTAAGTTTCAAATATCGTTTTTAATCAAATATATATGCAGTTTCGCAAACAACGTTTTCATCTCCCAAATCATGGGTTTCAATGCGATCAAAGGAGAGGGGAGGAAATAACTTGCCTTGATCTGGAACAATGTGAATACCACCTAAGTCACTCCTTCACTGTTAATGCAATTTATCTATACAAAAGACACGATATGCAAATAAATACCAAATTATGCGAAAAATACAAAATGCTCTAAAATGCATGATTTGTGTCCAGTGGATAGGTTCTGACCTAAGATGAATTTAGGTAAAAGAATTCCTATTTTATCTCTTTTCATTTGTGAGTTAAGAATTTTCCATGTTTATCTACTTATATATCGTTGTGAAACATTTTTAATATATGATTTTCATCGAGTTAACCTTATTGAGATGAAGAGGATTGTTTTCTAAGATTAATACAATTGGTTTCATAATTTTTAGAGCTAGTATGAATTTCCTATAAATTTTAGAAACTAAATTGTACATGTGGGGGTTATTTTACTATACAAATTATTAGTGCTGTTTTCTATATAGAAAGTGCTAAATTTTATATCACTAAGTTAAAGCTCATACTTTGCTGATTCTACAGAAATTTAGTTCACTCCATTTGGAGTATGAATGAATTTTCTACAAATTTTACAAGTTTTATGTTAACTATTACTTATATGAAATTTTAGAAATAAATATCATACTATAAGCATAGGATTTTATTCTATAACATTAAAGTTCACAATTTTATGAACCTACTGAAGTTGGTTTCACCTCAAAATGAGTTATATTTGATTTTATATGGATTTTACAAGTTTGACATAATTTTCAATTGATAAGCAAAAGATTTAATTATTTTCTTTTATATTTTCGAATTATAAATACCTAGGGTCCACAAGGTCAGTCTCTGGCAAAAAACGAAAAGGCCCTTAGGCTTTGTTCGGCAGGTAGTTTCCAAACGCGCACAGTGTTTTTTCTCCCGCGCACGCTTTTCAAACTACTACACGGTGAATTTTTTTGCAAAAAGTTTCTATACAAAAGTTGCTTAAAAAAATCAAATTAATCCATTTTTGAAAAAAAATTTAGCTAATACTTAATTAATCACGCGCTAATGACCGCTCCGTTTTCCGTGTTTACTGTGCGCGTTTGGAAACTACCCTGCCGAACAAAGCCTTAGGGTTCTCAGGAATCAACCCGCAGTACATAGCACGTGGTAATACAAATTTTATTAAGAATCCCCGAGGTTTTTAGATATTACTAATAAGTCCTTGGTCCTACATGTAAGTCTAAAGAATCTTACAAATTAAACCTTACAAGTTTTAAACTTTTGCTAAGCCGAAACTTTAGCGCTTAATTAAGTGGGGCCCGCATATCAGTGGCTCAGCGGCAAGGGAAGCAGAGGCAACAGCGCTCCGGCGAGCTTCTCGCTGGCAGCAACGGCAAACGGTGTCCGATCTCTGTGGGCGGTTAAAAGAGAAAATGGAGAGGGGTTCACGGCGAAACCGACAGTGGTGGTTTCGCTAGCTGCGGTGGCCGGAATCAATGGCGATGGCAGTGCGAGCGGTGGTGACTCTTGGGTTGACTATGCATGTTGAGCTTCGACTCGATTCCGTGCGAATGGGTGCATGCATGTGTGTCTACAAGAGTCCTAGAGACTTACCGAGGGCGCGCGATGGTCGGTGAAGCTTGTACAACGATGGCGACTTGAGAAAAACTCCGTCGGCGGCAGTAGATGGCGGCTCCACGACGTCAGCTTGCTCCAGTCGATAAATAGCTAAAAGAGGACATCCGTGAGGTCTCTATGGACCCTAGGATGACTCATGAGCAAGGAATTGAAGTGGGGCTCACCGGAGAAGGAGGATTTGGAGATGGAGTCCGGCGGTCGGAGTTGGGGAAGAAGAGGTCGATCTTCGGGTTCACAGCATCCTAGCTTGATTCTTTCGGTTAGCTGGCTCTTGGGGTCGAGATGAAGACGATGGCGTGACGGTTTGGCCTGACTTGGTCGGAGTTGGCCGAGCGGCGATGATGCCAAGGCGGCAGCGCTCTGGCGCTTCTGTGAGCGCAGCGGCGTTCCGGCGTCACCACTACAAGACACGAAGCGGGATTAGAGGGATGGACTCGGCATCTTGTGTAGGTAGTAGAACGTAGAAGGAGAGGTGATGACCGTGGCTCGATGACGATGGCGACAGTCATCGTTCCCACGGCTGGTGATAGAGATGGAAGAGAGTGGAGGCGAGACAAGCTCTCCCTCTCGACTTGCTCGGCTCAGGAATGAAATGGGAGAGGAGGCGATGCACTGGAGAGGATATGGCGAGCTCGGTGGCCGCCACGATGATGGACACGCGTCGAGCACCACCGGTGTCATCGTCCCATTCTCTCTGTCTCTCTCTCGAGTTGCATGAGCGCTGGAGATGGTACATAGAGGTGAGAGCTAGCTCGTGTGACTGTCAAGTGGGTCCAGGACAGCGGTGTAAACAGAGGTAGAGTGAGAGAGATGGGTAGAATTTTTGGTAAACTTACTATTAGGGTAGTTTTAGGATTTTTCCCTATTTATTTTCTTTCTCCCTTCTTTATAATTCCATAACTTAATTTTTGTACATGATAAATTAATGTGGATTTTCTGGAGGTAGATAAAAATTCCCAGATTCCATTTTCTTTGGTTTCACACAAAAATTCCCTATACTTTATTCCCTGGAAAATAAATAAATTCAGTCCATCCGAAAATGATTTGAATTTTTAGAAGGTCAAAATATATAAAATAAAATATGGAAAAAATATATCAATTCATGATAAATAGAGTATTATTTGAATAAATTATACCGTCTATACACTCTCATGTGATAAAATACATAGATGAAATGTGTATCCATTTTGTCGATTAGGGTTTAGAAATAGTCTATAGTTTGACTACATTGACCAAATTATTTGAGGTATCAAATATACATATTAAATTATACCGAAATTCAAGTGAGATATATATATTGAATAGTATCTACATGAGTTTCCCCATGATTTATATTGCACCAATTATTTTTAAATATTCAGTGAGTTCACCTACCTTTAAATGTTCCTATTATAAATATATATTTAAATGATTGGAAAATTATATTCTTAATTTGTAATGAACCAGAGATGATGTGTTTAGACTTTACTTCCTATTCACCATGCTTAACTCACAAAATATTTGAGCATGGGTGCACTTAAGGTGATGACTAGTGTAGTGCTTTTATTGTATATGAATTATCATGTATGTATTCTTGTTTTCATGAGGCCTAGTATGTAATGCATCCAAGATCCAAAAACATTTAAAAGGACTCAAATTACACACCACATCTTGTGTTTATTGCAAGTATGCACATGTTTTGCATGCCAGGTTAAATTAGGAAAGAAAAGTTTTAGATTGTTCGCAAAATTTGCATGTGGGCACCAACTAATTTAACCTTACCTAGGTTGTATATTTGAGAAATTTTGGTCACCAACTTGAAAACACATTTTTATTATTTGGTTGTAGTCAAAAATTCAAAATTCGAATTTTTGGTATGTTACACGCCAAAATTTGGTAAACCTCGAAATCGTCATCGACCTAGAGTTCGTATCGACTTCAGAGTCTTGCAATCGGCCGATGGGAATTATTAGTCGCCAACAGTTGAATTCTTAGTGGATTCGGTTAAGAAAATTAATCAATTAAAGGAAGCTTATCCAGAAGATGCCCAGTTCGAAGAGGATGCAACATGGCAATTTATCTACTATTTAGGTAGAATCAGTTTGTTTCCTTTTATTTTTAGGAAAGTTTATTTAGTGTCCGATCAGGACTTATGTTTTTCCATTTATCTTTAGGAAAGTTTGTATCGTGTCTAATTAGGACTCATATCGACTTGAGGGTATAAATATGTACACCCGGGGTCGTTGTAATCTATCTCTCGATCAATACAACTACTCTCGGCGCAACGCCACCCTCTTTTCCGAGGTTTTACTTATCAACTGGCGGAACTTGGCACCTGACACGGGGCTGCATCGGCTTTCGATCTCCGGCGAAGGGGTAAGTCCTACGTTCCACCGACCCCGATGAATATATCGACTACATTGGTGTTGTTCAAGGCTGCATCGCTTCGACCTCTTGAACTGCTCTGGTTCGGCTGATATATTTTCCTAATTGATATTTCGATTCTATCTTTAATAGCATTGTGTTTAGAGACGCATCGGTTTAGTTAGGACTGTCTCGGTTAGGTTTGATCTTCTGTTTTAGCCAATATATCTCTACAATCATAATGATGCTTTAGATACATTTGTTATATCTATCACATAGGCAGATTTATCGACTCATTGAGTATTAGATTATTATATACAATCTCATGTTGCATCGATTTGGTTTGACCTACTAGATTGTTGTTGATAATCTAAATCTTGTTAAGCCAAAGGTTCATTCTAATGTTTCATCGGACGGTTAACTGATCTTATCTGATGCGTGAAATTTCTCCTTGATGGTTTTGCTGTCTTGGTTAAATTTAATAGATGACCATCCTAAAAATCAATCAAAGCCTCGATTGTTTAGACCTTATACTTACTTTCATACTTCGTGCAGTATCAATCGGGTTTGACCTATTAAGTCGCGTTTGGAATTATAAAAACTAGCTTGCTCGTGGCCTAGACACGGGCATTGGCCGTGGTAGCCGCCACGCCCATGCCATCCCCTCTGCGTCGCCTCGGTGGAGTGAAGGCCAAAAGCCACTGGCCACCATCCCATCATGACCGGTGTGCCACTGGTCGAAATCACGCTGCCGCGTGATTGTGCGCCACCATGCCCATACTTCCACGAGAGCGCGCGTCAGGACCGTCGTGTCCCGAACTCACCGTCACAAGGGGCGGGCCCACGAATTGACCCCACTGCTGCCGATATCATGCCTGCGCACTAACTCTCTAACTACCGCCGTCTCGTCCAGACCAGTTGCTGAACTGATCCATTCCCAAAAATCCGCCGCCCGGACGATTGTGCGCTTCTCCATTGCTGCGTCCCTCTCTCGTCATCCCTGCTGCATAGGATTGCGTCCCTAACCCTAGGCCGGTGTCGCCGTGCATTGAAGCCAGCCAAGACGTTGCCCGTTGCCCTCACCATGAACCCCTACCGCGCGAGTGTCCCATTGCCCTGCGTCGCGCCCGGTGGGTAAACGGCTCCCCCTCCCACTAGCTAGCTGTGAGGCCTGCATCCCTAGCGATTAGAAATTACACCGTCAATTTGCAAATACTCGAGTATGAGAGAGGAGGAGGCTTAGCGTCGTCAGCCTCTCGGTCAACCGTGCACGGGCGCATTAGTGCGTCAAGCCTCCTTTCGCCCCTATTTAAGACGCTGCGGTCACTTGCACTTATCCACACCACTCCCTTAACTCCACTGCAACCATACACCCCTCCACACGAGAGAAACATGCGGGCGTTGCTGCGCCGCAGGTGTCGAACACCTACGGGGCACGGGCTGCGCTGCCGCCATGAGCCACAGAGCTGAGGCCGTTGATGGGGGAGTAGGAGTCAGGGCTGCTATTGTTGCTGTTACTATCATCGAGGAATCAGGGGCTGCTGGGCGATGAAGACCATGCATTGAGCACCTACATGTCCGCTGCCATCACCCGGCCCTATTTCGCCCACGCCGCGCCACCCACTGTTAACTGGTAAGCCCTTGCACTCGAAGCACCCCTTAGAGACCTAGAACCCGGCGGCCCCCGCAATTTGAGGTGTGCATTGCCGTGGCCATGCTGGCCTGGCCACCAATCTACCGCCACCGAGCTCCTCATGGGTAGAGTCAACTGTGGGTCCTTTGGGCCGCATTATTGCAAAATTGGAACCCCTAGGAACCCTAGTACACGAGTAGAAAACAGTTGAACCTAAGGCCTGTCATGCCTAGAAATTCATGAACCAGAATTTCAAGCAGAATGTGTATGAAATCCCTGTCCAGGACAAATGACAAAGTTGATATACATATCCACATCTTACGAATAGATTAAAAGTCTTACAAATGCAACCGAAAAGTAAAGCGTGCTTAAGCTAAAGACTTTACACTCGTAGTGTGGTGACTCCACTCCACGGGCATCCTTGACAGAAAAGACGAAGCCTACTCCTCTGAGTAACCTCCATCTGAGTACTCCAGCTCTGATGTGGGGGAGACAAAGCAAGACTGAGTACTACCCACTGTACTCAACAAGTCATACCAAGAGGAGGTATGGTGCAAGTATATCCAAGGGAGGCTAGTGGTTCTTTTGCATAAAGCAGACATTTAAAAGCAGTAGTTGAAACTGTTAAATGTAATTAAGCAATATTAATCATCACTGCCCAATGCTAAACCACGTTGAGACAAGCCCAACCAACCACGTGAAGTACACAGGTTCCATTAAGTCAAATTATTAATGATGAGACTAATCACGGTGAATCTGGTTGATCGCCCATAATCACAGACATGGTTATTCGAATAGTTTTACTCTGATCAGAGGTGTACATCTATACCCACAAGACACAGTCCCACAAATATGTTTCCGTGCGCTAGAATGCCACCACGACATATCAGAAAGGAACCATGATAGGACTCTTTGCATAACCCTTCCTAACCAATCACACCACACTTTACTATTCTCCCTACCCTTAAAACCAAGGTAGGCAACCCCCTCTTGTGCCTAGGTGAATCTGGAAGCCGCGTAGACTGTCGCAGGGCCCATCCAAACTTCATCACACTCATCATAAAGATTGATTCGAAGCGGATTCGAAGGGGGTTGTTTCCAAAAACACGATAGTACATCGGCTGGATGTTGTATTGGCCGATACAGAATCGGACTCGGTTAGTCGATACAGATAGTGTGAGTTCATATCGGACTTGGAAGGAAGATATGAAGATATTGCCAAACATGGATTGAGTCCGGGAGAGGCAATTGTATCTATTAATTAGGAATAAAAGTTAGTTATTTCCTTTAAGAAATTCATGGCAAGAGCCTAGGGATTTGTTTGTTTAATTTATACTTAGGCAAGTTTGAGTCATGTCTGATATGGACAAGGTTTGTATGTTCGGGTATAAATATATGCCTATGGTCTTGTAAAAATATCTTTAATCTTGCTTTTCATGTTATTTCCACCTATTATATAAGTATATCATTCTATTTAAATATATTAAGCTTGTATTCAATATTGGCCAGATCATCATATTTGGGATTGACGCTTGTTTGGTATATTTACTTAGATTGATATTCTTGTATAAGGTTGTATAAGAGCAATAGCCGATACTGTATCTTTCTTAACCTAAATATTGTATCATCGGCTATGATATAAACATATGTAATCTTTAATTCATCTGATCTAAGTTGTGAGCAATCCATACTGTCTCGATTGGGTTCGATCTATACCATTTGCTTGTATCTTAGAGAAAGATTGAATTAGGGATTGCATGATTGATTGCATCTACAGCCGATGAAGCACGTTTTAGGCTTGCTTATCTTTATTTACTCTATACCTTACAGTCGATTCAACCAGATTGCATCGGCTAGATCCCTACGATACGTCATCGGCCCACCAGTCGATCGACTATCGTATTCTAATATGATTTAATTGTTTATTCTTGTTGGTTGCATGATCAAACCAACTAGCATGCCCTGAACCCAAAAAGCAAGATTTGGACCTGCACTGGAGCTAAGTAGAACTCTTAAGTCGCCATGTTTTTCTCATCAACACGCTTTTGGCATGCCCGGTGGGACCTATTTCAAGATCTTCATAATGCCTGCTAAACTTACAGAAGAGAACATCATCCCAATCACTATTGAACAACTATCAGAAGAACAAAAGGCAAAATTGGAACAATTGATTCAAGATTTTCAAAAGATGTATTTGGAATCTTTTAGTGTTACTCGACAGGGAAAGGTAATACAAAAAAGTAAAGTGATTTTCCCGTAACATGAAGTAGAAACTAGTGCACAAGGGAAAACCAAAGCCAAGGTTGAAGATCAAACAACTAATGACAAAAATGATGACAAACCAACCTTATAAGACAGAATTGATTCTGCAGTACACCATGTTTTGATCAATCAATCAAATGTGTTAGTTAATACATTAACTAATGTGGTAAAAAAGGTCATAGATAGGACTATAGCTGAGGAAAAGGCCAAAAGACCGATATATTTGCCAAATAATGTGTTCCTAGACTATAGAACTATCAAGACTGAGAGTCCGACCTCTTCATCGAGTAATAAGGGGGCAAACATCTCAACAAGTGGCACAGAACCAAATTTTGCAATTAATAAGGGGTAAACAGCCACCATCGGCCGGAGCACCTTAAAACCTGTAGTCGATGGGGGAACAGATGGCTCAACAATCCATGATTCAGCAGCCTGTAGCTCAGCAGTTGATTGCAACACAACCAATTGGACAACAGTATGTGCCTAAGGTGTCTCAAAATCTTCTACATCAACAATATTTGGGCCAACACTAGTTCTCGATATCAACCAGTCTCACAGCATCAATATTGCCCGGAGCCTATGTCACAGTTTCAATATACAGTAGAACAACTTCGAATAAGCATCACAATGGAAGCAATGGACAGCAGCGGCAATGGGCCGATATGATTGCAGAGGTGATGAGGGAACAATTTGGACTCAAGCCCAAAGACAATGGGATCATGTATTGACATCCATATACCCAGAGCATTTTGATAGGGTTTCTTTGCCAAACCGATACAAGATTCCAGATTTTTCAAAGTTTTCAGGACAAGATAATGTTTCAACATATGAGCATATCAGCCGATTCTTAGCACAATGTGAAGAAGGGCTGTTGAAGCTTTGAGGGTTAGATTCTTTCCATTATCTCTATCTGGATCAGCGTTTACCTGATTTTCTTCCTTGCCTTATAATTCTGTCAGAGGATGGGCTGATCTAGAAAAACAGTTTCACAAATATTTCTTCAATGGGGTTCTAGAGATGAAGCTGTCGGACTTGACATCCGTAAAGCAGAAATCTGATGAATCGGTTCCAGATTATATTCAGAGGTGCCGAGATATGAGAAATAGATGCTAGAGTCTTAATTTGACCGATTCATAGCTTGCTGATTTGGGTTCCAGGGATTGCTTGGGTCGATAAGGAAAATGTTTTCTTCTCAATACTTTGAGAGCGTAGCTCATTTAGCTCAAAAGGTATTGGCATATGAACATCGATTCCAGGAGACAAAAAGGTTTGTTAATAAGGCTAATAATGTCAACAATGTCTACAATTATGCCTCCGATTCATAAAATGAAGATCCAGAGATCGGCTTGGCAGAGTGGTCAAGGAACAAAAAAAACTGTCATCTGTCAATGGGTTAAGGACATTAAAAAAGAGGAGAGGTATGATTTTCATAATAACACAGCCGATAGGATATTTGATTTGCTGCTACAGGAAAAACATATTCAACTTCCAGTAGGTCATGTGATTCTATCGGCTGAAGAATTAAGAAAAAGAAAATACTGCAAGTCGCATAACACAGGATCTCATTATACCAATGAGTGCAAGGTGTTCAGGCAGCAGATTCAATCGGCTATTGAGCAAGGCAGAATCAAGTTTGATGGTGGTAAGAAGCCGATGAAAATTGATGGCCACCCTTTTCCTGTGAACATGGTCAACACAACAGCAGGTGAAGCCAATAAGAAGAATTATCGGACTTACCAGCAAAATAGATTTAATTCTACAAGATTAATTAGCAAGTACCAGAAGAGGCAGGACCAGCAAGTTCAAAAGTATTATCAAGACGATAGGGTTTGTTTTGATCCTCACTGAGATTGTGAGTTCTTTATCTTTAGGTTTTGCTGGAATAAAGGGATGAGGTTGCCATCAATTGAGGATTGCCTAGGATGTAGTAATGCAGATGCAATATACTATGGTAGTTCTCATTGACAGAGCCGTTCAAGACATCAGAATCGGCTGATACAGAAAACGTTGCCAATTCATCAATTGTTAGGGCCGATTCATCAAGACTACTTTAAAGATAAAGATCAGGAACAACAAGAAGGGAAAGTTCAGAACCCTCAATGGTGCCCGACCGAAACTTTTACAAAGAATCAGAAGAGAAGAGTACAACGGTTGAGGAACAGGGAGCAGATGCAGGAGGTTGAAGAAGAGATCAACCATCGGCTGAAATGCACAAGGAAAGAGTGGCGTGTTGTTAACACCAGAATTTGGTAAGCCCCGAAGTCCTCATCGGCCCAGGATCCATATCGGATCAAGGTTGGTATCGGCCTAGAGTCTTATATCGGCCGATGGGGGTTTTCTTAAAATCAGCCACCAACAGCAGTCGGATTCTTGTTAGATTCGGGAAGATCTTATCCAGAGAAGACTGAGTCCAAGAAGGATGCGGCTTGTATCTATTAATTAGGATAAGTCTGTTAGTTTCCTTTTTATCTTTAGGAAAGGATGTTAGTGTCCGATACGAACTTTATCTATTTCCTTTTATCTTTAGGAAAGTTTGAGTCGTATTCTGTTAGGATCTTTGTTATTCTATGGGTATAAATATGTAAGCCCAAGGTTCATGTAAAATCATCTCACGATCAATACAACTTCGACGCATCACCACCTTTTTACTTTCGTCTTCTTCGGCGAGTTCATGCCCTTCCTACGAGGGGTAAGTCTCGTTATGGTTGCCTGCGCTGTCGGGGCTAGGGCTTCGACGTTCTGATCTCGGCAACGTAAGCACCTACTATCATATATCTTAGTTAATCTGATTTTGCTTCTCGATTTCATCGTATCAGCCGAGATTCGTTTTAGGGTTTACGCTGGTATCGACCAAATCACCTCACTAGATTAGATTGGCTAAGGTATCCACCACCCCCGAAAATCAATCGAGAGCTTGATTGTCTAGATCTTGCGTTTGTTTTCATACTTAGTGCCGCTAAGTCGTGATTAAAACCGTAATCTCTAGCCTGCCTGTTGATTGCCAATAAGGGTTTCACCGGGGTTTCAGCCGGTGAGTTATCTGGACGTTGCATCGGCCCAAGAGTTTTACATATAGATTGGATCTGGCCGATGACAACAGAGTATTTATTGTTTATTTGCTTATTGAGAATTTATGCCATCGGACCTCTGGCCGATGTATGCTTTAATCCTCAGATCAATGTTTATTTTATATTTGGATTATGCTATATCACGTTGCTATATCATCATGTTATCATCGGCCGACCGGTTGTTTTGGCTATCGGCCTACCGGCCGATACGTTTTTGCCCTATCGGCCTATCGGCCGATAGACCTTCCGTTCTGCTATTTTGCATATCTTGTTAGCGGCAGGATCAAACTGACTGGCACGCCCGCGCTTCATCAATTTTAGGACCTGCACTGGAGCTAAGCAGATCTCCCAGGCCTTCGTGTGTCCGCACGCTGGATCCTCATCGGCGGTACGGATTCGGCGTCAACATATTTTTGGCACGCCCGGTGGGACCGTGTTTTTGACAACAGATTTTTACACGGCTCGTGGAACCCATAATTGCAACAATATGTTTGATCAAGAAGTCAAGGCCAAGGAAGAACAATTTCTCAAGCCGATAGAGGAAGAGGAAGAGCCGATGGACGATGAGACGCTTCAAAAGACAGTTGATGAAATCGTTCGTCGCGCTGTGTTTGATTGATCTAGAGTTTTGGTGAGTACATTACATGGTTTGATCGAGAAGATAGTTCCCAGAGTAATTGCCTTAAGAAATCAGACTGGGGGGCAAATCGACGAACAATCTCAGCATCATCGGCAACAGCGACATTGGCTTGGGGGGCAAATAGATCAGCATCAGTCTGGAGAGCCACATCAACAATATCGGCCAAAAGAAACTCAAAGATATCAGTCTAAAGAAGATTGGGCTGATATGATTGCAAAAGTAATAGAGGAACAGTTTGGAATTAGACCTAAGGGACATATTTCTGTGTATCGGCTGCCATATCCTGAGTGGTTTGATAAAGTTCCACTTCCGAGCCGATACAGGGTTCCAGACTTTTCCAAGTTTTCAGGACAAGATGATATGTCTACGATGGAACATATCAGTCGGTTCTTAGCTCAATGTGGGGAGGCATCGGCTGAAGAAGCTCTGAAGGTTAGATTTTTTCCGTTATCTTTGACTGGATCGGCTTTCACATGGTTTTCGACATTGCCACCAAACTCAATCAAAGGTTGGGCCAATCTTGAGAAGCAATTTCATCAGCACTTCTTTGCTGGGAACAATGAGTTAAAGTTTTTAGATTTGATATCAGTCAGGCAGCAAGAAGGGGAATCGACTGTGGAGTATATTCAAAGATTTCGTGATGTCCGCAACCGATGTTATAGCTTGAGCCTAAGTGATGAACAACTAGCAGATCTTGCGTTCCAAGGGTTGTCAGCGCCTATCAAGAATAGATTCTTTTTCCACGAGTTTGATAGCCTGGCCCATCTAATACAGAAGGTATCGGCTTACGAGAGCCGATGTCAAGAAGAAGAAAGGAATCAGTTTTGGGGTGATCAAGGCTAGACACAGGATAATTTTGAAGCATGACTTCTCATACTCCAAAACTGGGGGGCATGTGTTAACACCAGAATTTGGTAAGCCCCGAAGTCCTCATCGGCCCAGGATCCATATCGGATCAAGGTTGGTATCGGCCTAGAGTCTTATATCGGTCGATGGGGGTTTTCTTAAAATCAGCCACCAACAGCAGTCGGATTCTTGTTAGATTCGGGAAGATCTTATCCAGAGAAGACCGAGTCCAAGAAGGATGCGACTTGTATCTATTAATTAGGATAAGTTTGTTAGTTTCCTTTTTATCTTTAGGAAAGGATGTTAGTGTCCGATACGAACTTTATCTGTTTCCTTTTATCTATAGGAAAGTTTGAGTCGTATTCTATAAGGATCTTTGTTAGTCCATGGGTATAAATATGTAAGCCCAAGGTTCATGTAAAATCATCTCACAATCAATACAACTTCGGCTTATCGCCACCTTTTTACTTTCTTCTTCTTCGGCGAGTTCATGCCCTTCCTACGAGGGGTAAGTCTCGTTATGGTTGCCTGCGCTGTCGGGGCTAGGGCTTCGACGTTCTGATCTCGGCAACGTAAGCACCTACTATCATATATCTTAGTTAATCTGATTTTGCTTCTCGATTTCATCGTATCGGCCGAGATTCGTTTTAGGGTTTACGCTGGTATCGACCAAATCGCCTCGCTAGATTAGATTGGCTAAGGTATCCACCACCCCGAAAATCAGTCGAGGGCTTGATTGTCTAGATCTTGCGTTTCTTTTCATACTTAGTGTCGCTAAGTCGTGATTAAAACCGTAATCTCTAGCCTGCCTGTCGATTGCCAATAAGGGTTTCACCGGGGTTTCAGCCGGTGAGTTATCTGGACGTTGCATTGGCCCAAGAGTTTTACATATAGATTGGATCTGGCCAATGACTACAGAGTATTTATTGTTTATTTGCTTATTGAGAATTTATGCCATCGGACCTCTGGCCGATGTATGCTTTAATCCTCAGATCAATGTTTATTTTATATTTGGATTATGCTATATCACATTGCTATATCATCATGTTATCATCGGCCGACCGGTTGTTTTGGCTATCGGCCTACCGGCCGATACGTTTTTGCCCTATCGGCCTAGACCTTCCGTTCTGCTATTTTGCATATCTTGTCAGTGGCAGGATCAAACTGATTGGCACGCCCGCGCTTCATCAATTTTAGGACCTGCACTGGAGCTAAGCAGATCTCCCAGACCTTCGTGTGTCCGCACGCCGGATCCTCATCGGCGATACGGATTCGGCGTCAACATGTGTCAAATCTAAAGTTGTGTCAGCCGATGAAATTAAAGCCGATAAGACCAGAATTCCAGCATCTACCAAGGGTAAAGCTATAGCTTCATCCTCAATCAATATGATGTTTACATTGCCAACAGAATATAGCATACATTTAGCCAATGAGAAAATTGAGTAATCATTGACAAAGTTAACATTATCACCAAAACATGCTGTTTTTGAGAAACCCGAATACACTGAGCATCGACATCTTAGACCTTTATACGTCAAGGGATTTGTCAATGGGAAGCTGGTGTCCAAAATGTTAGTCGATGGGGGAGAAATTGTGAACTTGATGCCTTATACCATGTTCAAGAAGCTTGGCAAGACTCCAGAAGACCTGATCAAAACCAACATGGTGTTAAAGGACTTTGGAGGCAATTCATCTGAGGCAAAAAGAGTTCTGAATGTTGAGTTAACAGTAGGCAGCAAGACAATTCCAACCAATTTTTTGTCATTGATGGGAAAGGTTCATATAGCTTGTTGTTGGGAAGGGATTGGATACATGCTAATTGTTGCATCCCTTCAACAATGCACCAAAGTTTGATTCAGTGGCAAGGAGACCAGGTAGAAATTGAGCAAGCCGATAGGTTAGTAAATGTTGCTATTGCCGATTTGTCTATTTGGAAGATGGAAGGAGTTGATTGTCTATCTGGAAAAGTTTGGAAAAGAGATTATCTAAAAGTGTTCGATTGTGATATACAACCAATAAGAGATGGAGAACCCTAACTTTTACTTTAAAAGCATGGTAGACGGTCCCAATCCTTATACTAAAGATACTGTTAATGATCTAGAGGGCAAATTGACCTAAGGTTTTATGTCGGCTAATGAGTTAGAAGAGGTAGGCATTGGAATTGGCGACAAACCAACGCAAACATTTGTGAGTGCTAAATTATCAAATGAGTTCAAAAGGGAATTAATAGAGTTGTTAAAAGAATACAAAGATTGTTTTTCCTGGGAATATCATGAGATGCCAGGAGTTAGCCGATCTATTGTAGAACATCGGTTCCCTATCAAACCAGAGTATCGGCTGTACAAATAACCTCCAAGACGATTTAAGCCAAAGATGTATGATACTATCAAGGCTGAGATTACAAGACTTTTTGATGCCAATTTTATAAGGCCTTGCCGATACGCCGAGTGAGTTTCAAACATAGTACTAGTGATCAAGATGAATGAGAAGCTTAGGGTTTGTGTTGATTTCAGAGATTTGAACAGAGCTACATCCAAGGATGAATACTCGATGTTCATTGCTGATTTATTAGTTGATGCAGATTTTGGACATAAGATTATAAGTTTTATCGATGGCAATGCAAGATATAATCAAATTTTTATGGCTGAAGAAGACATTCATAAGAATGCATTTTGGTGTCCTGGTGTAATCGGTTTGTATGAGTAGGTTCTTATGACTTTTGGATTAAAGAGTGCTCGTGCTACGTATCAGAGGGCAATGAATTATATATTTCATGATCTTATCGGCTAGTTGGTTGAAATTTATATTGACAATGTGGTTATGAAATCAAAAGAGGTTGATAGACATATAGCTGATCTACAAAAAGTGCTAGAAAGAACAAGGAAGTATAGTTTAAAGATGAATCATAACAAATGTGCTTTTGGTGTATCGACTGGACAATTCCTTGATTTTCTAGTTCATGAAAGGCGGATTGAAATAAGACAAAGGAGTAGAAATGCTATCAAAGATATTGAGCCTCCATAGAATAAAACCAAGTTACAATCCTTGATCGGCAAGATTAATTTTGTGAGAAGATTTATTTCCAATTTACTAGGTATATAATTGAACCCTTCACTCCATTATTGAGGTTGAAAGCCGATCAAGAGTTTATATGGGGAAAGCAACAACAAAAAGCTCTGGATAACATCAATGAATATCTGAGTTCTCCGGTATTGATGCCACCTTAGAAAGTTCAAGCTGTACCTGTCAGCCGATGAGAAGTCTATCGGCTCAGTTCTAGTTCAAGAGGTTAAAGGAAAAGAAAGAGCTATATTTTATCTTAGCAGAAGATTTTTGGATGCAGAAACAAGATATACCCCTGTAGAGAAGTTATGTTTGTATTTATACTTTTCATGTACAAAGTTGAGGCGTTATCTACTTTCAAATGAGTGTGTGGTGGTTTGCAAAGTCGATGTAGTAAGATATATGCTATCGGCTCTAGTCTTGAAAGGCAGAGTTGAAAAGTGGAATTTTGCTTTAACAAAGTTTGATCTTCGGTATGAATCGGCTTCAGGTATTATAAAGGACGTCAAGATTGTCAGAAATTTGGAGCAGTTCAAAAAGCACCAGCATTGGCTATAAACCCAATCATCAAGTCATGGTCGTTCAAAGGTTGGAGAATTGATATGATCAGCCAGATCAATCCACCATCAAACAAGGACATAAGTATATTCTGGTGGTTAAAAATTATTTTACAAAATGGGTTGAAGCAATTCCTTTAAAGAAAGTTGATTCCAAGGATGCCATTGAGTTTGTTAAAGAGTATATCATTTATTGGTTTGGGATTTCATAGACGATAACAACAAATCAATGATCTATTTTTGTGTCGATGAGTTTGTTTAGTTTGCCGATATGTCACGCCCAGAGATTCGCTAACCCGAATTCCAAGCAGAATGTGCATTAAATCCCCGTCCAGGGTACACAAATGACAAAGTTGACATACAGATCCACGTCTTGCAAACACCATAAAAATATCTTACAAAAATACAGCGGAAAGAGATAAACAAGCTATTCTAGATAACTAGACGCTCGCAGCGTGGCAACACCACTCCACGGGCAACCTTGACGGCAACCACAAGTCTACACCTCTGTGTAGCCTCCTGTTAACAACGGATTTTCGTAATCGACCTGGAGAGGGAAGAGGAAACCGAAGCAGAGAGGAAGGATTGAGTTGGAGTCAGACCAGGTCTCGTATCGGACCCGGTAGCCGTATCGGACTGGGAGAGGCGCTACTAGGGAGAGCGTATCAGCCGATACGGATTCAATATGGTCGTCGGCCGATACAGGCTGCAAGTTGACAGAGTCAGCGTGGGCTTGGTTTGGCTCAAGATAAGCTTCAAGGAGGTTGCCAAATAGAGATAAAGCTTGGTTTTAGGCAATTGTATGTTGTAAATCAAGTAGGTTTAGATCTAATCTGTAGCAAGAGTCTGCCGCAAAGACTTGTTTGTTAGTTAGAGATAAGATCGTGTCCTACAAGGGCCCTGTTGTAATCTCGGGTATAAATATCCCGGTAGTTTGTACATAGAAACTCTCTCACAACACAATACAACAAACAGTTTTGTTTTTAATCTACTTCGGCGCATCGCCAACCCTCGTAAGAGGTCATCTCCGACGAGTTCTTGCTTCCCCGGAGCAGAGGTAAGAACTCGTGCCCAACGATCTGCATCGTCGGGGCTGGCGTGTCGCTTTAGACACGTTAAGCCTCGATGATGTGATCGTCGTTTATCATGTTTTGAATGATTTTGACAAGCGTCTTAATTACGCTTCGCCAGCGATTTACACGTTTTAGGGTTTGTTGCCGACGGCGGTTTAATTACTATGGTTGGTTAGATCTTTCAAAGCATCTACCATCCCCAAAAGCAATCGGCGGCTTGATTCTCTTTGTGTTGAGTTTCAATTCACACTTTGAGTTGCTATCGACCTTAGTCCTGTTTTGAGACCTAACACAAAGCCTGCTTTCGGTTGTAATTAAGGATAGCATTGGGGTTTCAGCCAGTCTTGCCTGATACGCATGTTTATCGTAATGTTTTCTTGTGTATCTGCCATCTACATGAATAGATTGATGAATATAGATGCATCGGTTGTAGATTACTCTTTAGGGTTTATCTGTGATTGACATGTTTATATTGGTTGATTGGTTCATATAGATTTGCACTAGAGTATTAGCTAGTGTAGTTATCCTTGTTACATCTTATCGGCCGATGCCAGTAATTGACATCAACATGTTGATGAAGGCCGATAAGATCAGATTTATGCTTCAGTCTTATTTTATCACGAGTAAGCCGATACAGCTTTGCCCTATCGGCTGGGGCACGACAATGCGACATCGGCCTATCGGCCGATCGGCCATTGTTTTTTAACATGGTTTACTTGTTTATCTTGTTGATTGCAGATCAAATCAACTGGCACGCCCTACACGCACCTAGGCAAGCCATTGGACCTGCACTGGAGTTAAGCAGACCTCCCAGGCCGCCGTGGAAACGTGAAACCCATTTTGTTGCGAGGCAGGTCTAAATTCTACGCCAACACGCTTTTGGCACGCCTGGTGGGACCAAAGAGCACAAGCTCCGCAACAACAAGAAGACCACTGCAAGATGTCAAAGCAGGCTGAGATCTCCGAGGAGAACGTCGTCTCCGTGACCGTCGACCAGCTCAATGAAGAGCAGAAAGCCGAGATGGACAAGCTGGTCGAGCAGTTCCAAAACATGTATCTGCAGACATACTCTAGGACTCGGCAAGGCACCCTTATCCAAAAATCTAAGGTGGTAATGCCGAGCCCTGGAGATGGAGCCAGCACGTCGGCAGCAGCCCACAACCACGCCGTCAAACGCTGCGCCAACGTTGCAAGACAGAATCGACTCCGTAGTTCATTCTGCGCTAGTAAACCAGTCGGGGATCCTGGTGAACACGTTGACCAATACGGTCAAGTCGATCCTAGATGGTTTGATTGACCAGCATAAGCCTCAAGGGCCGATTTTCTTGCCAGAAAATAAGTTCCCTGCTTATCGGACCTTGAGGAACGACCTAAGCACGGCTTCACAGCCGACGACGCCGATGTCACCCCCATCGGCGCAACCGACATCAACCTTGCCGCTGGTCCTCACCAGGCAAACGGGAGGAAGCCCTCAGCACATCACGGAGGAACAGTATGCACAATGGACAAAGGGCAAACAACCGGTGATCGAGCCGATGCAGCAAGTACCAGTAAACCCGCCATCGGCCGGACAACCTCAGGCCCCTGTATTCAATAACCCTCCACCACAGACAGCTTACAACGTGCCGCAAGGCTACCAGCAGTACACCACAGGGCAGTACGACACGCAGGACCTGAATGACCATTACCAACCGTACTCTCCCAGGCAGTATCAAGCAGAGGGCCTGCAACAGTTTTATCAGCAAGACCTCCCACATCGGCCCGCAGGATACTAGGCCGATATGATAGCCGAGGTAATGCGAGATCAGTTCGGCTTGAAGCTCAAGGAGAACTCTACAGTGTATCGGCACCCGTACCCCGAGGAGTTTGACAGAGTGCCACTGCCAAGCCGATACAAAATCCCGGACTTCTCCAAGTTTTCAGGGCAAGACAACGTCTCGACATACGAGCACGTGAGTCGATTCCTAGCACAATGTGGAGAAGCATCGGCCATAGAGGCGTTGAGAGTGAGGTTTTTCCCTCTGTCCCTGTCAGGGTCTGCATTTACGTGGTTCTCCTCTTTACCCTGCAATTCCATTAGAGGATGGATAGATCTTAAGAAACAGTTTCATAGATATTTCTACAATGGTGTGCAAGAGATGAAACTGTCCGATCTCACCGCCATCAGGCAACGTGTTGATGAATCGGTCCCAAAGTACATTCAAAGATTCTGGGACAAAAGGAATAGGTGTTACAGCCTCAGCTTGACCGATTCTCAACTAGCCGATCTGGCGTTCCAAGGATTACTAGGGCCGATACGAGAGAGATTTTCTTCTCAGGAATTTGAAAGACTAGCTCAGCTAGCACAATGGGTATCGACCCACGAGCAACGATTTCAGGAGGCGAAGAAGTTCGCGAAGAAAATCAATACAATTTATCAGTACGCCTCCGACAAAGATGACGAGGAAGACGTCGACGTCGATCTAGCCGAGTGGGCCCAGATGAAGAAGCCTACAGCATGCCAATGGGCCAAAAAGGGCGACAAAGAGGATAAATACGACTTCGACATCAACAAGGCCGACAAGATATTTGACCTACTCCTGCAAGAGAAGCAGACCCAGCTGCCAGTGGGTCATGTACTGCCATCGGCCGAAGAAATCAAGAAGAGAAGGTATTGCAAATGGCACAACACATATTCCCATCATACCAACGAATGCAAAATCTTCCGACAGCAGATCCAATCGGCCATCGAGCAAGGCAGAATTAAGATCGATGATGCCAAGAGGCCGATGAAAATAGAAGGACACCCATTCCCAGTCAACATGGTGCGGGCGGACAGGGCCGACGGCGATGGCCATCGGACCGGCAAGCGACCTCATCAGACCTCCGAGGGTCTGATTAGAAAATATCAGCGAAGGCGGGAGGAACAAGCACAAGACTACACCGATCAAGACAACTCCTATGACCCACATTGGGAGTGCGAGTTTTTCCGGTTTTGCTGGAATGAAGGAATGAGGTTGCCATCCATCCAAAAGCGCCCTGCATGTAATGATGTAGAAGACTCTTATCAGGGCAGCTCGAGCAAGCGAGTGCATCGGCCAAGCAAGCAGAGAAAGTCTGTACACGAGAGGCTTGGGCCGATGCACCATGATCATCAGACCGAGGACGAGGAGCAATCCCAGAATCCCCAGTGGTGCCCAAGCGACGTATTCAGCAAGACACAAAAAAGGCGGGTCCAGAGGCTAAGGAGGAAGGAGCAGATCCAAGAGCAACAGGCTACAATAGCCCATCGGCCGGCCAAGACCAAGAAGGAGTGGAGAATAAAATCAGCGGTGGCCAAGGCCAATGAGGGCACCTCCAAATCAGCTCAAGCTCCTGCATCCGCAAAAGGTAAAGGCGTAGCATCGGCATCTGTTAATATGGTTTTCATATTGCCAACAGAATACAGCGTTTAGACGGCCGATGAAGCAATAGCCGATGACGAGCAGTCCTCGGCTCGACTACAGTTGTCACCGGATCAGGCCATATTCGACAAGCCAACTGACACCAGCCATAGGCACCTACGGCCGTTGTACATCAAGGGATTCATCAACGGGCGGCCGATGACGAAGATGCTGCTCGATGGCGGCGCGGCAGTAAACTTAATGCCGTATACGACTTTCCGGAAGCTTGGAAAAATGCCGGAGGACCTCATCAAGACCAACATGGTGTTGAAAGACTTCGGTGGCAACGCATCTGAGGCAAAGGGGGTGCTGAATGTGGAACTCACTGTGGGAAACAAGACTATACCTACCACCTTCTTCGTGTTCGACGGAAAGGGTTCCTACAGCTTGTTGTTGGGACGGGATTGGATCCACGCAAACTGTTGCGTCCCTTCAACAATGCACCAATGCCTTATACAATGGCAAGGGGACCAGGTCGAGATTGTGCAGGCCGATCGGTCAGTACATGTGGCCAATGCCGATCTCGCAGTTTGGGAGATGGAGGGAATCGATTGCTTGTCCAGGCGAGTCTGGGACGCCGATTTCCTCAAAGTAACTGATTGTGATATCAAGACGATAAAAGATCAAGACAAGCAGTTGCTTTAACGAAGATGTGCCATCCACTGTTCGAGATGAGCAGGCTAGTCCCTACACAGACGACGTGGTGGATGAGCTAGATGGCAAACTGGGACAAGGCTTTACGTCGGCCGATGAACTTGAAGAGGTAGACATAGGAATAGGTGACAGGCCTAGGCCGACGTATGTAAGTGCTAACCTGCCAAGGGAATATAAAAATAATTTGATAAATCTTTTGAAGGAATTCATGGATTGTTTTGCATGGGAATACCATGAAATGCCAGGATTAAGCCGATCGATCGTAGAACATCGGCTACCTATCAAACCAGGCTATCGGCCATTTAAACAAGCTCCTAGGAGATTTAAGGCTGATATGCACGAAGCTATCAAGGCAGAGATCACAAGACTTTACGATGCCAACTTTATCAGGCCCTGCCGATACGCGGAGTGGGTCTCCAACATAGTTCCAGTAATGAAGAAAAACGGCAAGCTCAAGGTGTGTATCGATTTCAGAGATCTAAACAAAGCAACACCAAAGGACGAGTACCCTATGCCGTTGGCCGATTTGCTAGTTGATGCCGCGTCTGGACACAAAGTTATCAGCTTCATGGATGGGAACGCAGGCTACAACCAGATTTTCATGGCCGAGGAAGATATCCACAAGACAGCCTTCTGGTGTCCGGGGGCAATCGGCCTGTACGAGTGGGTTGTTATGACCTTCGGCTTGAAAAATGCTGGAGCTACTTATCAGAGGGCCATGAATTATATTTTTCATGATCTTATCGGCTCTTTGATTGAAGTTTATATCGATGATGTCGTCGTGAAGTCAAGAGAGTATGATATGCACTTGGCCGATTTACGCAAGGTACTTGAACGAGCGAGGAAGTATGGTCTCAAGAGGAACCCTAACAAATGTGCCTTTGGTGTATCTGCCGGTCAATTTTTGGGTTTCTTGGTCCACGAAAGAGGAATTGAGATTACACAGAAGAATATCGATGCTATAAAGAAGATCAAGCCTCCGACGAACAAGACCAAGTTACAATCTCTGCTCGGCAAGATCAACTTTGTCCGGCGCTTTATATCGAACCTGTCAGGGAGAATAGAGCCGTTCACCCCGTTATTGAAGATAAAAGATGATCAAGAGTTTACATTGGGTGACAAGCAGCAAAAGGCGCTGGATGACATCAAAGAATATTTGAGCTCCCCACCAGTTCTAATTCCTCCACAGAAGTGAGTTCCGTTCAGGCTGTACCTATCGGCCGATGAGAAGTCTATCGGCTCAGTTTTGGTTCAGGATATTGATGGCAAAGAGCGGGTTATTTTCTATCTCAGCAGGAGGTTGCTGGATGCCGAAACAAGGTACACGCCAGTGGAGAAACTCTGTTTGTGCTTATATTTTTCATGTACTAAGTTGAGGCATTATTTACTTTCCCATGAGTGCATTGTGGTAAGTAAGGCCGATGTGATGAAATACATGTTATCGGCCCCCGTGTTGAAAGGAAGAATTGAAAAGTGGATTTTTGCCTTAACAGAGTTCGACTTACGGTATGAATCGGCTAAAGCGATCAAGGGACAAGCCCTGGCCAATTTTATTGTTCAGCATAGAGAAGATTCAATTGCATATTCAGATATTGTGCCTTGGACATTGTATTTTGATGGGTCTGTTTGCAGACATGGATGCGGTATCGGCCTAGTCATCATATCCCCTCGGGGGGCAAGCTTCGAATTTGCTTTTACTATCAAGCCTTATCATACTAATAATCAAGCAGAATATGAGGCTGTTCTCAAAGGTTTGCAGTTATTACAAGAGGTCGAGGCCGATTCCGTAGGGATCATTGGTGATTCACAGTTGGTTATTAATCAGCTTTCTGGGGAGTATGAATGCAAGAATGATATTCTCAGAGTTTACAATGAGGAGTGCAAGGAGTTACAAGTTTTCAAGATTGTGACGATGAGGCATATACCCAAGAAGCAGAACTTCGAGGCCAATGACTTAGCTCAGGGGGCATCGGGATACAGGCCGATGGCTAAAGATGTTCAGATTCAGGTTGCTACCGTAGATGCCGATGACTGGAGGTTTGATATCATCGAGTATTTGAGAAACCCTTACCAATCGGCGTCACGAAGAATGAAGTATAAAGCTTTACATTATGTCTTACTGGAGAATGATCTGTATTATCGGACGATTGATGGCGTCCTGCTCAAATGCTTAAGTCTCGAAGAAGCCAAAGTTGTTATGAGCGAGGTCCATGAAGGGATTTGTGGAACACATCAATCGGCCCATAAAATGAGATGGCTTCTAAAGCGCGTCGGATATTTTTGGCCAATGATGCTAGAGGATTGTTTCAAATATTATAAAGGATGTCAAGATTGTCAGAAATTTGGAGCAATTCAGAGAGCACCGGCATCGGCTATGCATCCAATCATAAAGCCATGGCCGTTTCGTGGATGGGGAATAGATATAATCGGCCAGATAAACCCGCCGTCAAGCAAGGGACACAAATATATACTAGTGGCTACAGATTATTTTACAAAGTGGGTTGAGGCCGTTCCCCTTAAGAAGGTTGATTCTAAGGACGCAATTCAGTTTGTCAAAGAGCATATAGTATATCGGTTTGGACTTCCACAGACATTGACTATAGATCAGGGATCAATCTTCGTGTCCGATGAGTTTGTTCAGTTTGCTGAGAGCATGGGTATCAAGCTATTGAATTCTTCTCCATATTATGTGCAAGCTAATGGGCAGGCAGAAGCTTCTAACAAGACTTTAATCAAGTTGATCAAGAGGAAAATTGACGAACAGCCGAGACGGTGGCATATCACGCTGGCCGATTCCCTTTGGGCGTATCGGATGGCTTGTCATGGTGCAACTCAGGTGCCACCTTATTAGCTGGTTTATGGGCACGAAGCTGTGCTGCCATGGGAGACCAACATCGGCTCAAGGAGGATTGCCTTGCAAGACGACTTGACAGCCGATGAGTACCGTAATCTTATGGTCGATGAGCTGGATGACTTGGCACATGTCCGATTGCGGGCATTGGAGAAAATAAAGCGTGATAAAAATCGAGTTGCTCGTCATTATAATAAAAAAATTGTTGCCAAGTCGTTTGAGGAAGGGGATCTTGTTTGGAAATTAATAATACCGATTGGTTCTCGAGATAACAAATTCGGCAAGTGGTCACCTAATTGGGAAGGTCCTTTTCAAATTCATCGATGTGTTCCTCGTAATGCTTATCTGCTCAGAGGATTAGATGGAGAAGTTTATGGCAAAGCTCTTAACGGCAAATACTTAAAGAGATATTATCCAAGCGTATGGATCGACTCATGATCGGCCCTCCAGCCGATTTATGATTACAATCGATGTGCTATGCATCGTCTTTAGATGGCCGATATATCCTATCGCCCTTAGTTCAAATTTTACAACATGAGCCCTTATCTTCTAAAATTTGGGAGGCATATATATATATACAAGCGCGGAATTTTTCAAGGAATTTTTAAGTCTTATTCTTCATGATTCTTCAAGTTTGTTGGATTGATCTAGGTTTATGGACTTCAAAAAAAAAAATTTCAAGCTTGAGTTTCTCCAGATTTATTCAGATCAAATTCGGCTGCTTGGCCGATGAGATTTGTGTTTACAAAGCATGAAGACATACAATATATTACAGTACCCTATAAAGTCTGCAATAACTGTGATGGCTCTACGGCGGATTTGATCAATATCTTCTATAGCTTGGGCGTCATCGGCTGTCGACCCTAGGATTGGCTTCAACGATTTGCTTAGGGTTGCAAGGTACTTGGCCGATGCCTTCAGCTTCGCCGTCTGGTCTTCTATAGCCTTGGGTGATGCAGCTATCCCGGCTTCAGCTTCTTGGATTTCTTGGCGCGTGGCTTCTAGTTTTGATTTTAGATCTACTTCAAGGCGGCGGAGTTCTTCAAGTCTGTTCTTCAAGACAATCGGTTCCACAGCTAGCTCATCCAGCCTGGTTTTGTCAGCATTGACTTGAGCCTTGCTAGCGGACAGGGCCGATTCCAGTCTCTCACGTTCTTGTCGCTCCGCGAGTCTTTCCTTCGCCTTGTTAAGCTTGAATCGGTATTGTTCCAAGAAGATGGCTGGTGTTAGGGTCTCCATCAGGTCTTCGGGCAGTTGATCTTGAATTTCTTGTACCCTGACTTTGATGGGAGTGCAATCCTCCACCAAGAACTCCAGCGAGGACTCCAGCCGATTGGCGATACCGGACAGCCGGTTCTTCAGCTCCTCAGGGATCGACGCCTTGGCTGTCATGGATGGCTCCTTGTCCTCATCATCAAGAAAGTGTCTGATGTCAAAAGAGAACATATCGGCTAGGTTCTGCAAATATCAGTATAGGCCAAGGTTAGCCTGGTCGAACGAGGATCAGCAAAAGGGGATCAAAATAATCTTGGTTACCTGTGTTGGAGCATCGGTGGTGCTTGCATCGGCTTCCTTTTGCTGTGTTGAAACAGTAGGCGAGGGGGTTGGCCGATGTGGTGCAGGTGATGGAGCCCTAGATTGAGGAAAAACAAGAAGATGGTGCACAGATATATGTTGTTAGAAAGACAATGTAAAATAAACTCTTACCGAAGCAATCGGAGAGGGTGGTGGAGAAGGAGTTTTCAATCGAGCCCTGGCTCGTTCGCGCCTTTGCAAAGTTGCCTTTTTGGTTCTTGGTAAAGGGGCCGATTGAGTCCGTTCCTTCAACAAAGACGACGCGACAACCTGCAAGGGATTAAAGTGTAACATACCAATAGAAGAAGATTGCATAAATTCAAGAAGGGAAACGTGTTACCTTGCGGACAGCGTGCCTGGTTTTCCTTGGCTGGGTGGTGTTGATTTGGTCATCGGCCGATGGGATTGTAGTGGTCTTGGCCGATGGTTCCTCAGTAGTCTCGGCCAATGGATTTTCTTCTTCAGGCGCATCGGCAGCTGCTGCATTGACCTCTTCCTCCATCACTTGTTCATCAAGGAATTCTTCTATGGAGGGGTCTAGCTCTTCAAGATCGGCCTGATCATCAGTTTTAGCCTTCTTGCTGGATTTTTGAGATTTTCCTTTGGCTGGCGCCTTCCTCTTGGGATTTTCTTTGATCATCGGCCCTTGGAGTAGTGATGATACTTTTGGGGCAGTAAGGCCGATGATTGATTCCAGGATAGTTGATCGGAGCCACAGCTTGAGCATAACAAATTTTCTGTCCACTATTGCTCACAGATGGAATCGGACCGTTTGGGACTTGAGGGCTGATACCCTGGATAAGCTCTGTTACATAAAATCTGGCCGATTGATGGAAAATATGAGCAACCCATTCTTGCCACCATGCTTGGAAGCTGATATGAATGAAGGCGCTCAGATGCAATCGGTCGCAGTCACCCAGCTTTGGGGTTTCAATTTCCAGTGCTTTATTCATGATCAGCGCTGATGATACCGTGCCTCTGCTCTCCAGGAGTTTATGGAAATATAAGCTGATGGGAAGTTGTCCAAGCCCACACTGTCTAGCAGCTACCATAGGATTGTAAAATTCATAAGACAGGTTGGTGCTTCTTCCTTGAAATATGCCTACTGGGAGCAGGCATGGGGTGATGCCGATCATGAATGATTCCCGTGATTCCATGTCATCATTCACCAAGTCCAAGTGCAGATCATCAGGGAGTTCAAAACCCTGGTCTGAGAGGTAGATGAACATATCCATCTTAACTGATGGGGGCCCGGTGTAGAATCGAATGAACCATGTAGACATGTCTTCGGCCGATTGATCTGCTCCAGAGTAAATAGAGGCCGCCTCTCCAAAAGACATGCACCTTCTGGTTCTGTGGTCTTCGTGATCGGCATACTTTGATGGGAAGCAGGAGTCCGATAGTGGAGGCCGATCGACTATAGTTTTGGTGTGGATAGTTAGCCAAAGCTGTATAAACCACCATGGTCCTCCATGAGCCACAGTTTGCTTCAGCATCAGATCCTGAGTGGAGATATGAAGCAGCCGATATACAACTCCCAAGAGATATCGGCCAAGGGGGATTTGTTTTTTATCAACCAGAGCTTGAGCCAAATGTTGACAATTTGTAGTGGGGCCGCAGGTTGATCCACAGAAAACAAATCTTTCCAACCATAGCGTCAGGAAGGCCACGTGTTCTCTCTCTGAGACTGATCCTTGTTCTGTTCAGAGATATATCCAGACCAGCCTCCGATCTTCTTGGTTTTCAATTTATGGCTGCTGTTTGCTAGGAGGCTGAAGGGATTGATCTCGGACTGGATGTCTATTCCTGTTAGCATCTTGATGTCAATCAAAGTTGGGGTCATCGGACCTTGCTTGAACAGGAAAGTGTTCAAGGTGCTGGACCAGAAGTAGGTGGCCGCTGACATGAGTGGTTCGTTTTTCTTAGTATCGGCCAGGGATAAGGTAATACATTGGCCGATTCCTATCTCGTCCCAGTGAACCTGTTTGGCTGTAGCAATCCTCTTGTGCTAGGTTCTGTACCCATTGAGCTTCGACGGCCAGGATCTGAAAGTGTGCTTCCACGAGGAGACATTGGGCTTGGCTTGCTTGAAGGGGACTCTGTTGTCTCGGTATTTATCAGCCAGGTTGGGTCGCGATTGCCCATGGGGCCTAGCAGGAATCGGTGCGATTTGTCGTTCGTGGGGATCAAGATTTGGTTTTTGAAGACCTATGGCATAAGAACAACGATGAAAAAATAAGACCCGAGGGGCAAGAAGCAGAAATCCTAGCTTGAAGAAATCGGCGGGAAAGTGAAAATGTGGATTCAGAAGGGATTGACTTACCACAGGGATCTCGAAGGCGTAAAATGGAGCGGAAGCCATTGTTGTCGTCAAAGAGGTCGCCGTTGAGGGGGTTGATGCCGATGGGACGCCGATGGGTCGCCGGAGTTGAAGAACACGCAGTGATTGCTGAATCGGCGGCGGAGGGATGCGAATCTGGATCTGCGCGGTTTTTAGACAAACCCTAGCAAGGAAGTCGATGGGTTTCTCGGAGTTAATTCCGCCACATTATATAATGAAGCGGAATTGGGGGGCATGTGTTAACAGCGGATTTTCGTAATCGACGTGGGGAGGGAAGAGGAAACCGAAGCAGAGAGGAAGGATTGAGTTGGAGTCAGACCAGGTCTCGTATCGGACCCGGTAGTCGTATTGGACTGGGAGAGGCGCTACTAGGGAGAGCGTATCGGCCGATACGGATTCAATATGGTCGTCGGCCAATACTGGCTGCAAGTTGACAGAGTTAGCGTGGGCTTGGTTTGGACTCAAGATAAGCTTCAAGGAGGTTGCCAAATAGAGATAAAGCTCGGTTTTAGGCAATTGTATGTTGTAAATCAAGTAGGTTTAGATCTAATCTGTAGCAAGAGTCTGCCGCAAAGACTTGTTTGTTAGTTAGAGATAAGATCGTGTCCTACAAGGGCCCTGTTGTAATCTCGGGTATAAATATCCCGGTAGTTTGTACGTAGAAACTCTCTCACAACACAATACAACAAACAGTTTTGTTTTTAATCTACTTCGGCGCATCGCCAACCCTTGTAAGAGGTCATCTTCGACGAGTTCTTGCTTCCCCGGAGCAGAGGTAAGAACTCGTGCCCGACGATCTGCATCGTCGGGGCTGGCATGTCGCTTTAGACACGTTAAGCCTCGATGATGTGATCGTCGTTTATCATGTTTTGAATGATTTCGACAAGCGTCTTAATTACGCTTCGCCAGCGATTTACTCGTTTTAGGGTTTGTTGCCGACGGCGGTTTAATTACTATGGTTGGTTAGATCTTTCAAAGCATCTACCATCCCCAAAAGCAATCGGCGGCTTGATTCTCTTTGTGTTGAGTTTCAATTCACACTTTGAGTTGCGATATACCTTAATCCTATTTTGAGACCTAACACAAAGCCTGCTTTCGGTTGTAATTAAGGATAGCACTGGGGTTTCAGCCAGTTTTGCCTGATATGCATGTTTATCGTAATGTTTTCATGTGTATCTGCCATCTACATGAATAGATTGATGAATATAGATGCATCGGTTGTAGATTACTCTTTAGGGTTTATCTGTGATTGACATGTTTATATTGGTTGATTGGTTCATATAGATTTGCACTAGAGTATTAGCTAGTGTAGTTATCCTTGTTACATCTTATTGGCCGATGCCAGTAATTGACATCAACATGTTGATGAAGGCTAATAAGATCAGATTTATGCTTCAGTCTTATTTTATCACAAGTAAGCCGATACAACTTTGCCCTATCGGCTGGGGCATGACAATGCGACATCGGCCTATCGGCCGATCGGCCATTGTTTTCTAACATGGTTTACTTGTTTATCTTGTTGATTGCAGATCAAATCAACTGGCACGCCCTACACGCACCTAGGCAAGCCATTGGACCTGCACTGGAGTTAAGCAGACCTCCCAGACCGCCGTGGAAACGTGGAACCCGTTTTGTTGCGAGGGCGGGTCTAAATTCTACGCCAACAGCTCCATCGTACACATACTCCAACTCTGGTGTGAGGGAAATAGAGCAAGACTGAGTACTACCGACTGTACTCAACAAGTCATACCGAAAAGGGAGTAAAGATGCAAGTAAAAGCAAAGGAGGCTGGAGGGGTTTATTTGCATGAAAACACATTTAAAGGCAATAGTTGAATGCGGGAAAATAGTTAAGTTAATTAATCAAAATTGAACCATCGCTGCCCAACGCTACACCACGTTGCGACAGGCCCAATCCACCACCTGAACTACACCAGTTCCATTAAGTCAGGTTATTAGAAGTATAACTAATCACGGTGAATCTGGTTGATCACCCATAACCGCGGGCACGGCTATTCGAATAGTTTTACTCTGATCAGAGATGTACAACTGTACCCACAAGACACAGCCCCACGACACGTTACCGTGTGCCGGCATACCACCACGATACACTGGAAAGAGACTGTGACAGGACCCTTTGCACAACCCTCCCTAACCAAGCGCACCACACCATAGGTTTCGTCCCCACCTTTAAACCAAGGCAGGCAGCCCCCTCTCGTGCCTAGGTGAA
Organism: Oryza officinalis; assembly: GCA_008326285.1. Lineage (NCBI taxonomy): Eukaryota > Viridiplantae > Streptophyta > Magnoliopsida > Poales > Poaceae > Oryza > Oryza officinalis. The sequence goes on from BDMV01000009.1 coordinate 3,831,601, forward strand.
TCCGGCAGCTGATCAACGAGTAAACCCCCGCCGACCCAACTCCATCACACCCACCCTTGCTGGCTTGTGGAAAGTACAGTAATTCTTCTAGGGTTTCCCACGAACCGGTCCTTAATCGTCATGAGCACGACCATCAAAACCATGTGCTCACAACCCACCATTAATCATGTTTTAGTTGGACCAATTATTTAATCATTCACGATTAACCATCGTGAGCTACCATTAAATATCCATCATTAAGTAATAGTGAAGCATTAGTTATCCTAATAGTGCGCTAATGTTTCTAAGCAGGGCTAAGCATGGTCTAACTTAGCGACTACTCAAATCATTTCCCAAGCTACCAAAGGAACAAGATAATTGGAACATAACGCTGATTACAATAGGTAATTAAGACCATAAATGACATTATAAAACAATGCAATATTTAGAGAAATAAGACATGCAATTTAGGTACAATATGTTCAAGTGAATAAGTATGACTTGCCTTGCTCTTGCGTTGGATCGACCTCTGCAACAACCTCGAAGTAAACCGGAGTGTCGGAATTACCGGAATCTAACCGAAAAACAAAACACACAAGCAAACAGGCTATAAGTCTACTGAAACAGAGAACAAAACAATTTTTAATATATTCTAGACATTTTATGATTTTTCTGCAACTTGAATGGACTCAAACGGAGTTCGGATGAATTAGTTATGAATTTTAGAAGATTAACTGTGTTTTTACTATAAACAGAAAAATCCTTATTCAATTTATTGCGCAATAATCCCTAGGGTTGACGTCATCGGCGCAAGGGCTGACATCAGCGGGGAGGAGCGGCGGCACCAATAGGTGGGCCCCACTTGTCGGTGGCACGGGGCCCCAGTCCACGATGGACCGAGTCCACCGGCCAGCGGGTGGCGGCGCACCACATGGCGCACACGTGGCGCCAACGCGGCGGCCACACGGCGGGTGCGGTGGCGAGGCGCAACGCCACGCGGCGCACGCGTGGCGCCAACGCGGCGGCCACGCGGTGGCCACGGCGCGACCATGGCACGGCCATGGCGCGGCGGCGCGCGCGGCGGCCGACGAGTGCGGTGCGCGCGGCCGCCGGGCGAGTTGGCGCGGGCGCGCACGGGCGGCGCCGGCGCTAGAGGGCACGGGAGAGATCGGCAAATGGGGGAAAAGAGAGAGAGAAGTGCAGGGAGGATTTTTATAGGGGTCCGGGGGCTAGGGTTTAGCCGATGGCCCCCAGATTCCTCGCCGGAGTTAGGGAGGAGAGAGGAGAGAGCCGGGATTCGGTTGCGAATCCCGGGCTCTACGGTGTGGGGGTGGGGCGCGGAGTGGGGGAGATGGATGCGAGCGGCGCGCGCTTCTCGGGGAGGCAGGTAGCGGCGGTTGNTGCGAGCGGGGGCGGCCGGCTGGGGAGGAGACGGCCCGACAGGTGGGCCTGACCTGTCGGTGGCCCGGGAGGGAGAGAGAGGCGGGACGGACTTCGCGGCGCGGGCCGCGGCCTTGGGCCGGCCCGGGGAGGGAGGGAGATGGGACGACGGCCCGAAGAAAAAGGAAAAAGGAAAAGAAAAAGGGAAAAAAGATTTTCCAGGGATTAAATTATTGCAGTGAAAGTTTTTAATTGATTAAAATTATTTCTAGGGCTCTGAAAATTCCACTAAAAATCTTGTTAATGTATTTTAACATGGGGAATTGAAGAAAAATCCCACCATGCCATGTCCACTTATTTAAATATATTTTTAAATTAGGATTTTTCTCTAGGTTAAAAGAAAAATTTATTTTAAGCGATTTATTTCACGAATTTAAACCTAGAAGAAAAACTCCGGGGTGTGACACGATAGTATGGGTATTAAGTTATTGAATTCATCTCCCTATTATATGCAAGCCAATGGGCAAGTAGAAGCTTCAAACAAAAGTTTGATCATGTTGATTAAGAGGTAGATTACATGAACAGCCTAAGAAGTGGCATACTACTTTGGCCGATTCATTCTGGGCGTATCGGATGGCATATCATGGAGCTACACAAGTGCCACCTTATCAACTTGTTTGTGGGCATGAAGCTATTTTGTCTTGGGAGAATAACATCGGCTCAAGAAGGATTTCATTACAAAATGAGCTACCGGCTGATGATTATCAAAGTTTAATGATTGATAACTTAGAAGATTTGGCATAGGTCTGATTGTGTGCTCTAGAGAAAATCAAAAGGGATAAGGAGCAAGTTTCAAGACATTATAATAAAAAAGTTGTGCTAAAGTCTTTTGAAGAAGGAGAGCTTGTTTAGAAGTTGATTTTGTCGATAAGGATAAGAGATAACAAATTAGAAAATGGTCACCTAATTGGAAAGGACCCTATCGGATTCATCGTTGTGTGCCCAAAAATGCATATATGCTCGAAGGAGTTGATGTAGAAGTCTTTGGAAAAGCGCTTAATGGAAAATATTTGAAGAAATACTACCCAGGTATTTGGATTAACTCATAATCGGTTGTTTAGCCGATGTATGATATAGCCGATTTATAAACTACATCGTCTTAAGATGGCCGATATTAAGTGTCGCCCTTAGACCAGAAACTCAGAAAATATACAAGTATGTAAAGAGCAGAAATAAAATTGGCTCGAAGGCCAATGATTATATCATACAAAATTGTATCAAGTGTTTGAAGCATAAGGTTTCAAGACTTAAACTATTACATTAAACCAGGTAGTTTTGTATTACCGATATTGCATGCCAGTGAATTTGATCTACTTTAGTAATGGCGCGTACATCATCGGCTTTCGAGCTTGGGACCGGTGTCAGAGCCTTGTTCTGAACAACCAAGTGCTTGGCTGATACCTTGAACATCGTCTTTTGGTCTTCAATGGCTTTTGGGAGATCAGCTAACTTCTGTTCAGCTTGAGCAATTTTTTGGTGTGTTTGCTCCAACTTTGCTAGGAGATCGGCTTCTTCCTGTTTCAACTCAGTAAGTTCTTTCTGTGTTGCTTCAAGGCCAGCAGTCGGTACATTGAGTTTGGCCTTATTGTCTTATTGTCACTGACTTGCTATCGGTTGGTTTGGATGGCCGATTCCATTGACTTGAGTTCGAGGCGATTGACAAAGCTTTGTCTTGCTCTCTGAACCTTGAATTGATGTTGTTCAATAAAAGCTACTGGGGTAAGGGCATCAATAATTTCATCAGATAGCTGATCTTCGATTTCTTGAAAGCGATTTTTGATCGGCCCACTATTTGCACCTAAGGCATCCAATGAAGCATTGAGTCGATTAGCTATATCTTGCAGCCGAGCTCTCAAGTCTTCAGAAATGGGGGATTTCGATTTGCTGGTGGTTTCTTCATCCTTTTCATCTTGAAATTGCCTTATGTCAAAAGAGAACATGTCGACTATGTTCTGCAAAGAGGAATATAAGTTAAAAGTTTGAGCAAGGGTAAGCCGATAGAAGGTTTTGACTTAAATGAACTTACTCATACCATCGGTGCAGCAGCAGAAGTTGTTTCTTCTTCATGGTGGCTGCCAACAGAAGGAGTGTGTTCACTAGAAGCAGGCAAATGGTGAGAAGCCGATGGAGCCTTGGGCTAAAGAAAGAGCAAGTGTTAGAATTACACTAGTATCGATTAAAGGTACAAAAGATATGGTAAAGGAGACTTGCCAATACTAGTGGTGAAGGTTGAGGATTTTGAGAAAGAGGGGCATTGCATTGTGTTTCAAGCTGGCAAGAGACGATATAATCTTAGGCTGCAAGAAATAAGTGTTAGCAAATGTTAAGGAAGTTCAAGTATAAGGCAGTGTGATATTTAGCTTGACTTTGTGGGCAGCTTGGCAACGATGTGATGGTGGTGGTTGTTCATTGGTCTCGCTGCTTGCTTCCTTAGGATCGGCTACTTCAGCATCGGTCAAATCTTGATCGGATGCATCCTTGTCTTCAGCAACTGCTTCATCATCACTCAAGACATCGGCAGCATCATTAGCTTCTTCTTGTGCCACATGATCCTTCAAGTATTGATCAAGGTCTGGATCGATGGGAGGGAGCTTTCTTAAGTGCAGTAGTCTTGGGTTTCTTGGTGGTCTTTTTGATTGCTGGTTGTTTGCGTTTGCCTGCAACCTTGGAGATTGGTTCTCTGACTTAACTATGAAGCAAGGATTCTACTGGAGGGGCATTAATGCCAATGAGTGATGGAGCTAGTTTTTCTCTAAATGGCAGTAAAGCCAGTGCATACACAATTAGCTGGTCACTTATGCTTCTAGTAGGAGGAGGAGCACCGACAGCCTGCAAGATAGATACATTAGTACTTTGAAGAAAACAAAGAATTCAAATTTGTTCAGAGAGAAAAAGTACAACTTACTTGAGGATTGATGGAGGGGATGCCAGTGGTCAAGTAGAAGCTGGTCGATAGATGAAAGATGCTTCTTCCATTCACTCCACCATTGGTCAAACAACTGCCTTCGTAGGAGATGGATGTTGATATGTTCAAAAGCGCCCAGGATAGGACCTTCAAGATTAAGTACTTTGTCCATCAAGAGAGCCGATGTCACAATCCCTTTGGTTTGAATTTTCCTTGCAAAATGCAAGCTGATTGGAAGTTGACCCAGACCTAGTTGCTTTGCTGCTACCATTGGGTGGTAAAACTCATAGGAGACTTGGACGTTTCGGCCTTGAGATATTCTAGTAGGAAGTATACAAGGCGATATGGCTGAAACAAAGTTATCTCTAGATGTGGGGACTTTTTCGTTATTAAGATCATTTAGTCTCATATCAACTGGGTGTTCATAATCGGTGAAGCTGTCATAAGGGAACCAGATTCTGGCATTTTGAGGAAATCCATCATAAAAATGATAGAACCAAGCTTGAAATGCCTTGGCCGATGGACCTGATCCTGGATAAACTGATGCTACCTCTCCAAAGAACATGCATCGGCGGGTAGTTGCTTCTTCGTCGTCAGAATGATCAGAGGTGAAGCTTGATGAATAAATAGAAGTTCTTTTAGCAACATTGATGGTGTATAAGTTCAACCAAAGCTGTAGTAACTACCAAGAGCTACCATAGCCGACAAGTTTGCCCATCAAGATCCTAGCCGATGCTTGGCCCATCATTTGATACACAGCTCCAAGCAAATATTTTCCAAGGGGGAAAGCTCTCTTTTCAACTATGGCTTGGGCTAAATGCTGCATGTTGGCTGTCGGACCACAGGTTGATATGCAAAACGCAAATCTCTCTAGCCAATGCTTTAAGAAGGTGATGTGTTCCCTATTTGAGACATATCCTGTTCCTATGTGCTTAGCTATATATCCAGATTAACCACCTATATTTTTGGTTGTAAGCTTGTTGTCACATTTGACTTTCAAACTAAAGGGGTTGGTCGATGATGTTATGTCCAGGCCAGTGAGCATCTTGATGTCTAGGAGAGTGGGGGGTCATTGGCCCTTGGTTAAACATGAAAGCATTGAGGGTGTCAGACCAGAAATAAGAAGCCGATGACAGCATGGGCTCATTTTTTTCATATCGGCTAAGAACAAGGCCAAGCATTGGGCTATTCCTGCCTCTTCCCAGAGGGTTTGCGTGGTAGCTGATATTGTTTTATACTAGTTCCTCCATCCATCTAAGTTTGAAGGCCAGGATCTAAAGACTGTCTACCAATCAGCTAGATTGGGCTTGGTTTGTTTGAAGGGGATCCGATTGGTTTCAACATTTATGAAATGAGTGGGGTTTGCATCACCCATCGGCCAATGGAAGTAGTGAGATGGTTCCTTAAGGACTGGAATTGCAATTTGGTTTCTCAAGTGCTACAGTGATGAAGAACAGAGAAGGGGAATCAGAAAATTTCGAAAAGGGGATCTAGAGCAAAATTTGACCTAGGCTAGTGCAGATTAAAGATGAATGGAGACGATAGAGCAAGGATTGAGAAGGACTTACATTAGGAACGTCGATGACAGTCGCCATTGAGCTTGAAGCAGGGAAGTCGAAGAAATTCACCGGGAATCACCACCGGGGAGTTTGTGCCGTCGATGTGGTCGCCGGAAAAGGGAGAGGAGAAGTGTGCGGCGTGAAGCAGTGGCTAAAAAGTTGATGGCGTGAGGTGTGAGGAGGTGGCCGTTGCTATTTACAATTTGCGTTCTTAGCGGTTAAGTTATGGGAAACCTAGATTTTAATGGATCTAACAGATAAATTCTACAGCATGTCAATTAATACTCCGAAATTGGAGGGCATGTGTTAACACCAAAATTTGGCAAGATACATGAAGATAAAGATTGATTCGAAGAGGGGATAGGGTTTTTTCCAAAAACAGAATAATACATCGGCTGGAAGCTGTACCAGCCTGATGTGACCATGGCTCCTATGGATACAACCGTTGCTCACATCATATGTCAACAGGAAGATGTCAAGATCAAGTTGTCTAAGTTCTGGAATCCAATTCGGCCACCTGCTACAGAGCCGATTTCAAATGGCCGCCAAATACGCATACGAGCTCCGTTTTTGGCCCATGAGTATTTGATGTAAAGCTCTTCAAGTCCTCTTTCCAATGGATATAGCCTCATCTCTAAATTCCATCTCAATCATCCATAGTTGAAGAAACAAGGTGTTGCATCACCTATAATGGGCCTATGGGCCTGTAACTTTATCTGGGATCCCGGCCCAGGTGGGGCCCATGTGGGGTGCGCCGCAACCTGGTGGAGCACGACATAAAAACCCCCTTGGTCGTCCTCCCACCCCTTTAAATAGCTAGGTACCCCTTCAGGGTTTCTCGGGTTTCTGGGCTTGTAACATTGAGGTCCTTAAGTTGGTTTTTGCTAAAAAAATCAAAAAAAAGAAGAAAAAAGGTAGAAAGGTGCTTAGAAACTAAAACAAAAGCCACACCAAAAAAAAGAAAAGGATGAAAGGAAAAAAGAAAGAAAGAAAGAAAGAAAAGAGAAAATCAGAAAGAAAAAAAAGAGAAAATCAATTGTTATCTTTGAGTTTGCTTTTGTATATCGAGTTGTGCTTGAGTTGTTCGTAGTGTTATCTTATGGTATCGTTTGTATCTAGGCTCGCGTATCTAGTACGTTCTAGCCTAGGACCAGCACGGTATTGAATTTGAACAATTATTCAACTTTGCATTCTCTGATTTCAGTATTTGCTACTCCTATGCTACATATTTAAGCCTACCCAAAGCTCCACATAATTGATTGCAGCCGTACAGCAAGCGTTGAGTCGGTGTAGTCACCATTGACTCGGTGTATTCAATTCCTATTTGCAATTCAGACTGCTTTTATCTTGTTCTTGCTTGTTTCTTTGATTTGATTGCAGGAATAAGGTTGATCTGTACCGACAAGATCAACAATCCACGGAGAGGTGTATCGATCGCTAAGGCGCAACACAAAAACGTCTCGTACGGTTGTAGTCAGGTCATTAACATTTCTCCCAAATCATCGTTATCATCAACCCACCGAAAGACCGGGACAACCAGATCGCTGAGCGTATCAAGTAGAGTTCAAGGTTTATCAAGTGATATCAGAGCTTTCATTGCTCGGTGAGTTCTCATCTACCTATAACCAGAAAATAGCCATACAAAAAAAATTTGCATGCATTACCTAGCCATCTTTGTGCTATTGCATTGTTCTTTTTAGTTTTTGCATTGTTGAGTTTTGTGTTGCATGTCGTGTCGTGTTGCTGGTCTTAGCGTCTAGTCCGTTTAGAGTTTTGAGTTATGGTCACGTCTAGTACCACTATTACCACCACTGCCACTGTGTCTTTGTTGACATCGGGACCAACAAATACGTAATCGTTTTACCGCTAGGGTTTCATTTTTTCAGTTTTCAGAAGTTTATGTTGGTTGGTTTTAGAGTTGCATCTAGGGTTTGCTGCGTAGTCGTGCTTGTGTATTTTGGCCATGCTTCTGTGGTGCACGGGAAGTGGAAGAAGTTAGTAGAACGGTTTTTGGAAGTAGTCAATTTCTGTTTGGGAAGAAATAGTAGATTGGATCAGCTGCAAATCAGTTTCCTTTTTATGCGATGCACCCAATCCAAACTCTTAAGTCCACCTGGCTCCACCGTAGAATTGTTAGACACCTTGGTGAAAATCTTTTCGGTGTCGGATTCATGATCTGATTGCAAAAATGGAATCGGCATAATTTCAGCTTTCCATTTTTCTGTAGTTCAAATTTTAGGGTTTGGACTTTTACATTTGAGTCCCTGTAATTTTCTTATTTACATTTGAGTCGGTGTCGGATTCATGATCTGATTGCAAAAATAGAACCGATATAATTTCAGCTTTCCATTTTTGTATAGTTCAAATTTTAGGGTTTGGACTCTTACATTTGAGTCCCTATAATTTTCTTATTTACATTTGAGTCCTTGTAATTTTACATTGAGGTCCTTAAGTTGGTTTTTGCTAAAAAAATAAAAAAAAAAGAAAAAAGGCAGAAAGGTGCTTAGAAAATAAAAGAAAAGCCGCACCAAAAAAAAGAAAAAGATGAAAGGAAAAAAGAAAGAAAGAAATAAAGAAAAGAGAAAATCAGAAAGAAAAAAAAAGAGAAAATCAATTGTTATCTTTGAGTTTGCTTTTGTATATCAGGGTTGTGCTTGAGTTGTTCGTAGTGTTATCTTATGGTATCGTTTGTGTCTAGGCTCGCGTCTCTAGTACGTTCTAGCCTAGGACCAGCACAGTATTGAATTTGAACAATTATTCAACTTTGCATTCTCTGATTTGAGTATTTGCTACTCCTATGCTACATATTTAAGCCTACCCAAAGCTCCACAGAATTGATTGCAGCCATACAGCAAGTGTTGCATCGATAAATCCAACCTCCATTGGGTCTAGGTTGAGTCGGTGTAGTCACCATTCTACTTGCTTTGGTAAGATCTTGTAAGAGCTTGGTTAAAAGCTTGAGTATGTGTGATATTTCAGGCTCCACTACCTAGAAGTTGATAGGAGCATACATATTCCTGTGTATGTTTCCTGTTTCCTACTAACCATGACAAGGTTATGCAAGGGGATACAAGATCAACATCAATTTCTGATGTTGATCAACATCAATTTCTTCACCTTCGACGAAATATGATGACTTCTCTACGTGATGCATATGAGGTACCTGACTATAATTTTGCACGAGTTGAATCTAAGTTACCATTCTAGGATGGTAAGTACAATTCTGTTGGTTGTGTTGATTGGGAGCTAGCGATAGACAACAAATTTAATAAATATGATTTTTCTGATGCTCAAATGATTAAGGCTGCTAGTAATAAGTTTACCTCTTCTGCTTTATTTTGGTGGAGTCATGTTAGTAATAAACCTGAAACTTGGGATGAATGCAAAACCATGATGAGAAAACATTTTGTGAGTTCTTATTCCAAATGCACTCTTCTTGAGAAACTAGAATATTTGAAACAAGGTGATAGAACTGTTAGAGAGTACATCTTTGAGTTTAAAGTTTGTATCATCTACAGTGGCCTAAAAGAATGCAATGAGAACACAATGTGTAGATATTTCAAAGGGCTTAATTATGATATTCAAGTTATGCTTGCTAATGTGACATATAATCATATTGGACACCTATTCATGCTTGCTCGTAGCATTGAAAGTCAAATCATATCAAATGCGAGAAAGCATGAACAATGTGGTTTGTTTCATGTTTCTGAATCTCCTATATCATTGTGCAATGATGATGTGCAAATATGGAAGGAGCAATCTTTTGTGTCTCCTGCTACTAACGTTTTGTAGTGAGTTTAGAACATTCAACAAAAGGAGGAGAATGATATTCTTGAGAAGAAAGAGGAGAAGCATGAAGCACCTACAATGTCTGAAGAAAGTTTGCATGGTAAAATAACTGGTGTTGAGATAAATGAAGGTGAGTATTCTCAAGTTGAGCTACACATGTCCACTTTTCATGCTATAGTAGAGCAACCATTAGTGGAACCAATTGCTGAGATTCCTTTGTCACAAGTTGATTTGTTTGCTGTTCCTTGTGATAAAGAAGAGTTATGTGTTAATGTTTCACTTAAATCCATGCCGCAACTAATGAATGAACATGTTATTCCTGTTGTTAATTCTTTCTGCGCTGATTTTATGCATGTTGTTCACATTGCTAATGAAGTTGATGAACGTGAATTGCTATCTTCTTTAAAAACTTTGGGCTATATTCTGTTTGATGACTCTTGTGAGCTCGATAATTTGAAGGAGAAATTACTTGCTACTAATTTTCCATATCCAACCAATATTATATTTCATATCTTTGGCAAATATAATGATAAAGGAGTATGTTTGGTGCACAGTGTTTACATATGTTCAGTTTCTAAACCTCTTGTAGCCATAGATCAATATTGCATGCTAGAGAGTTATATTATTACTAATCATGTTACTTTGAGTTTCTCTAGTTTTGATTGGATGAAATAGTTTATTTTAAATGGACTACGACAAGAGCACCATATGAAAAAACCGAGGATGGTTTTCCGTGAAGAAGGGGAGGATGTTGTGACCATGGCTACTATGGATACAACCGTTGCTCACATTATATGTCAACAGGAAGATGTCAAGAACAATTTATCCAAGTTCTGAAATCCAATTCAGCCACCTGCTACAGAGCTGATTTCAAATGGCCGCCAAATATGCATAAGAGCTCCGTTTTTGGCTCATGAGTACTTGATGGAAAGCACTTGGAATCCTCTTTAAAATGGATCCAGCCTCATCTCCAAGTTCCATCTTAGTCATCCGCAGTTGAAGAAACAAGGTGCTGCGTCACCTATATTGGGCCTATGGGCTTGTAACTTCATCTGGGACCCCAGCCCAAGTCGGCCGATGTGGGGTGCGCCCCAACCTGGTGCAGGACGACCTAGGAACCCCCTTGGTCGTCCTCCCTCCCCTTTAAATAGCTAGGTACCCCTTTAGGGTTTCTCGGGTTTTGTTTAGATTAAAGTTTAGCTTCGCTACTTTGCCGTGTAATCCCGTGATCAGTTAGATCACCGGTTTGCTCGTTACGGCATCTCAACTTATCATTTGTTTTCAATTCCTATTTGCAATTCAGATTGCTTTTATCTTGTTCTTGCTTGTTTCTTCGATTTGCTTGCAGGAATAAGGTTGATCTGTACCGGCAAGATCAACAACCCACGGAGAGGTGTTTCGATCGCTAAGGCGCAACACAACAATGTCTCGTACGGTTGTAGTCGGGTCGTCAACGTTTCTCCCAAATCGTAGTTATCGTCAACTCACCGAAAGATCGGGCCAATCAGATCCCTGAGCATATCGAGTGGAATTCAGGATTTATCAAGTGGTATTAGAGCAGCTCAGGGTTTATCAGTAATCGTATGTACCAGACTACTTGATCCAGGGAAATGATATAGTAAACACGATTGATTTCTGTTATAAAAAATTTAAAAGGGAGTCGTCAGAAATAAAATGAGACATTACTTGCATAACATATATTGCAAAATCAAAAAGCAGATCCAAAGAGAAAATCATATAGTTTGATCAAGATGTGCAAGTGTGTGTTTATTTTTTTTGTTTGGAGACATGGTTGTCCTTCCTCTCTCTCTCTCTATATATATATATCTTTTCTCATCCTCCTTTTTTACGTTCTCAAAATGCCTGAGAATATTTTCTTCTTTCTTTCTTCCTTTTTTCCTTTTCCCTTTTTTTTCACAGCCATCACTTGTGCAAACTACTAGGAGAGACATTTTGATTGAAAAAATGGAGCATTTATTTGCATGGATGGCATGTTGCTGGTAACCTCCAATATAGAGATCGAGCATACATTGTAGGTATATGGCATGTTTTTGCTAACCTGCATTGTAGAGGTCGAGCATTTGTGATGGATGTACATGATCTTGATCAAGAAAGCATGAAGGGTATCTCACAAGGGTCACAATAATTTGAAAAAGCTCAATGTAATAACAAGTAGCATATGTGTAAAGGTTTTGCAATATAATCATCATATGGCTTTGGTGGGAATTTATCATCATTGAGGAACTTATAAATTTTCATTCTTTTGAAAATAAAAACTCTAGATGTCAAGTATGATTTGGAGAAATATCATAGCAATTCTATTTCACCATCTCATATCCCACAACAACTTAGACTTAGATTATGCATGTGCAACCCACAAGTTTCATGTTCAAGATAAAGATTTTTGACCATCAAACTCAAAACTCAGGTGAAGATTAAATTGTAAACTAGGCACTAGAGGGAAAATAGAACAGGACAACTATTCATCATTTCAACCAGGAGAACTAAAACATTCTTACCGTGCATGATAAAGCAAATACTTTTGGTGTTTTATCTTTTGCAACTTTTTTCTTTTTCTTTCAGATGCAGAATAATGATACAAGTTAACTTATGTGGGGGCCCTCCCCCAAGCTAGCTTCTTTCTCATGGTCCACGATAGGGATCAAACCCTTGCGAACAGAAGTAGGTCATCAAGTCGGCCTGATTTTGCTACATTGTGTCGTTGATTTTCGCCAACTGGCCATCAATATGCTGTTGCCATGTGTGGGTTTATTGGACATGTTGATTAGCTGTAACTTGTAACTCACTAGTCCTGATATTAAGCTCTCCCAGCTATGGGGTGACGTCCGCAAATCCTCGATTGAGATCACGATAACCTCTAGCCAAGAAAGAGTGGTGTTGACCAAATGATAGAGTCATCCAATTGGAGCTGGAGGAGTGGTCCAGACCGGGGGAGTTGTCCCAGCATCTGCTGATGGACTGCTCCTAGTGGCCACTACTCGTGCTTCATGAGCTGGTGGTGGTTGGTACCAACCAGGTGTTGGTCCCTGGTCTGATCCCACTTCGCTTGCTGTCAATATGGATATTGTGGCAGTTGCGACTGCTACTCCATGGCTGCATTCCTCAATCTACTCCGAGTCATCCTGCCAGATGCACTACTCCTGCGAGCTACCTCTTGTGGCACAATAGGTATGGTTAGCGCCCGACACTTATACAAATAAAATTCTTGGTTAGGTAACAGAATTTCATTTGTATATCTATGAAGAAAAATATAAGATAGGCATCTAGATCATGTTTTAAATTATGCCCTTGCACAAGATTATCCTCATCAATAATGGAGCGAGGATGGCAGATGTCTATGATTGGACCATCCTCCAACGCTCCAACCTTTATAGCTTTCAATTGGTCCTACCATCTTAAAGTTTTCTAACCATTATTTTGTCATAGCCTTCATAGGAAAAACTTTTTTTATTTTTAACCATGGCATATAGGATTCTCAACTCATCATTGTGGATTGGTTTCACATCTTCCCGAGGGAAGAGAGTAAAGACCAGCCATTTATGCATGAAGACTAAGGTGAGATTGTGGATATCATTGGTCCGTGGTTTCCCACGCACAACTTGACCCGAAATGTGTTCCCAGAACTCGTTCCTGTTGAAACCTCAAGTTGCCAACTCCAAATCCAATGGACACCGTCTGTGTTATCCTAGATGAACACTGAGATTCCTCCTTGTGAGATGGTATTGTGTTCTAAAGAATCGAAACGTATTACCATCCCCCACTTCTCATAGGGTCTAGAGAAATTGTTTGGTGAGAAAACGCTAGCCTTGCTCATCCACATGCATAAAACCTTCCCATCCCATGGCTTGCCAAACATTAGCAAAATCAACATCCATACTTGTTTTGGCGAGCAGGTTCGAGTCCTACGCTCGCATGTGAGCAAACACCTGATCCTTGAGGATGACGTACGCCTGCCTCTCCTAATCACTCTCCAAGTCAAGCTCGGTTTCGAGGCACTCCTCCAGTGGCATATTGCCATAGGGCTCTACTTGCTCTTCACTCAGCGCGTGCTCAGTGGATGGGCATGCACTCGAGCTATGTGAATGATCTCTTCAGCTCAAACTTCTTGCCCTCTGTTGGTATTTGTCATGGTCATAGATAAATCCATAAACGCACGGATACCGCTGTAGCACTTCACCTTAGAGTATTCCAAGGGTATCTAATCATATAGAAGATATGTGATAATCTAAGATTAGGATTCAATCAAGGACAACTCCTATGGGTTAACTATCTTAATTAAGTTAAGGTACAACTCTATCAGTTGCTTCGGGCACCGGCTCTCCCCTGATCTGCCAGACTGAGTCCGGCCTGTAGCTCTATGATGTACCCGAACATGGAGGAATACAAAGGATGGACAAGGCTGTCACCACCTGCTGCCTACCTCAATTTCCGTGGAGCACACAGCAAATGAAGGTAACTTCTAACCTAGACACCACGTCCACGTTATCAATTACTACTCTAGCCTCGGCCAAGAACTTCCTTCTTTATCCAGAGTCTTAGTACTAGAACACTCAGTATAACTACTAAGATATGAACCCGCAATGATGAGAAACTATCTTACTTAAATAAGAAAAGTAAATACCATAAGGAAATCTCGAATACTTACTTTATTGAAGAAAGCATTCGTTGAGGTACATGTCTTAGGAGAGAGTGTCGGCACTCCTCTGAGACTTCCTTGGAGAGAACTCCAACAACTAGGACACTCCTTTCATAGCTTTCCCTCACTCTCTACCTATTTTCTAACTCTACTACAAAGTAGCCTAAATATCAAAGTGAGTTGTACTCTACTCGAGTTGTGTGTCTTGAGAGTGAGAACTTCTCCATATATAGTGTTGTAATGATAGTTTGGAGGTCGGTTAAGCCTGGGAACCACGCATAACCACCATTGGAAGTCATCAGGAGCCTACACGTGGAAGCAGATGGCAAGAGGGTGCAAGGTCGGTTCGGGCGACCTTGTGGTTTGGCCAAACTTCTGGCCCACCTCTCAGCCACTCCTTCGGCTGGGAGGTTGCCCGATGGGCCCCCTACATGTTGTACCTTGGTTGGGCTCAATTTTAGGTGGCTTTAATTGACATGTGGGGCCTCCAACCCGTGTAATCGCGTTCGGTTGTCCAGAGGTGTATTTCTTCGCATGATGGGTGGTTTTCGTCCATAAGTCAAAATGGTTAGTAATAACCACTACCTCTAATTTGGTATTCCATTTTAAACTCTTTCATTCGCTTTTATGCAGGAAATCATGGCTGGATTTGGTAGTTAAGGAGCGTCAACAACATCCCCACACTTAGCCTTTACTCGTCGCTGAGAAAAGATCATGGATGACAACAGAGTAATGAATTCCTTTGTAATGATATGTGCATAATAATTATTCCAAGCCATACATGTACTTGTGAATCTTGAAGTGTCTATTATGTCATCTTGGGTGATTGAACAATGGAACCGCCTTGATTCAATTTACCTCCACTCCTTCTGATAAGTACCTTGGGTTTGTTCGTTTTGCTCATAAAAACATAAGTTTACTTTAACAATTGATTCTCTCGAATCGCTTAATGTGTATGATTCCTCACCAAGGTAGTGACTTTGCCCTTTCTTATTCCTACTTCTAATAAGGCTCATGTGGAGCTTAGGTAGGGACTAAGAAAGGCATACTTGCAATCACATATATTGCAAAGTCAAAAACTAGATCCAAAAAGATAACTAATCATACAATCATGATCAAGATGTGCATGTGTGTAGCAGGTGGATGTGTATGTGGAAGAATGGAAAATGGAATGATGACTTTTTTGTATGATTCTCCTCGCACTTTTAGTTGGAGAACATGGCTATATATTTTTTCTCTCTCATCATTTTTTTTCTTTTTCTCATGCTCGAGAATATTGGCTCTTTCTCATGTGAGCATTTTTTTCTCAACATCATATTTTTAGCTCATGTTTCATTTATTTTCATGTTTAGGTGGATGAGAGATCATAGATATGTGGAGTCTTTATTTTGTGGATGGTTGGTTGATGCAGACTTCCAGTGTAGAAGTTTAGCATATGTGGTAGATGAATAATTGATGGACTTTCAGTGTAGAAGTATAGCATCTGTGGCAAATGGAAAGTATGTATTTGTTACCCTCAAGTGTAGAGGATGAGCAAATATGGTGTGTGTGTGTGTGTGTGTGTGATCTTGATCATAAAAGTATGAAAAGAATCTAACAAGGGTCTCAACAATTTGACTAAACTCAAAATGATAACAAGCAACATATGTATAAGGTTGATCAATATGAATGACATATGGCTTTGGTAGGAATAAGACATCAATGAGGAGTATATAAAGTTATACCATTTTTTTCATAAAATTCCCAAGGACTCAACAGAGAAGAGCAAAGTTTCTTTCTTCAGGTTATCTCTCATTCATCAATTACTTAGATGACATGTGTTCGTACGAATGAGTGTTCACAAGCAACAAGTAACATGCAAGGAATAAAGAGCATTCAAGACATTTCTAGAAAATCACATACTCTAGTTGAAACATTCAGGCTCATTTTAATTTTGAGTTTAATTTTTTAGATATTTTCTATTGTGACAATTGATTAAACTCAAAATTCATGGAGGTGCAGGGACAGATGCGCAAACCATCGCTCTTGTATGAAGTGGAAGACGAGGAGGTTCAGGGGTGGTTTGGCCGATCCTTGGATTTGGCCGATCCTTCCCTAGTTCCAATCGCCTTGCTCCTTCTAGTGTGGGCTCCAGAGTTGTGGTTGTTGAAGAAATGGGAACTAGGGTATCCCTTTGTCCGGGTCTTAGGATAACATTTGCCACATCAATACATTTTGCGTAAGCAGAATTCATTGCTAGGTCAGAAACAGGAAGCTGACAGCTGGCAGGGCATGGGGATCGGGGCCTGCTCCGGCCAGGACCCCAAGGCACTTATGCCCTTGATGGTTACACACTCTCTATATGTTAAGAAGAGTGTGGAAACCTACAAGATTTATATCTATAAGGTGAGGTTGGGACCCACTCCGGCCGAGGCCCTAGGGCACCCATGCCCTTCATGGTTACATACCCTGTATGTTAAGAGGAGTATGGAAACCAACAAGATTTATACCTACAAAGTGCGACAGGGGCCCCAGGGCACCCATGCCATTTGTGGTTACACACTCTAAATGTCAAGAGGAGTGTGGTGACGTACAAGATTTATTTATACAAGGTTTAAAGAAGAGTGTGGAGACCTACAAGATTTATATCTTCAAGGTACTCCAAGATACAACTACATGTTAGGACGAAACTTGTAAAGTTCTGTCTATCATGAATTTCTTCAGCAACGACATCTTTGAGAAGCCTATCTAAACATGACGAGAACTTGTATTACAAAGCATGGGAGTGTGCCCGGGGTTGGGGACCATCCAGGAGGCCTAGGTAGAACACGGCCCGAGAAAACAACAGCTCGAGGGATTGACGCTACCCCAGGGTAAAAATAAATCATGTGATAACTCTAACGAGGAGTCTGTTGGTACTGGTTGCCGTGGGCTCTTCACAGAGATCTCCGTGTGGGGGTTATCATCTCAAGGCAAAGACTGGGTGCGTCGCTAGTGGTCTGAGCAGGATGGTAGGCCCAGTGATCTGATCGAGGGCAACATCGTCATGCTGATTGCAGTGCAGTGCCCAAAAGATTACAGATCGTGTTTACAGCTTGGTCGCATGCAACCAGGTGGTGGCAAGGTTTGAAGCCGCCGGCGACGCCGTGTCAGTCAAAGAAAAGGGGGGAGCGACGTGTCGCACGCTGGCAGGCGGTTCATAGTGTCATGCCCGAAAAATAGAACACTATATTCCATTTGTGAGTGCATAATTCCTTGTCCTAGGAGGCAAGGTACACATTACAAAGTTGGTAAATAACAGAGTATACAACCGGAAGCGTAAATAAAGTAATTTTATTACATAGGCGACCAAAGACCCAACACTGAAAGATAAACAACAAAAGCCGAAAAGAACGACGAGCCACTATAGGCGCTTGATGGTAGGCACGAGCTAGACCTCAAAACCTTCAACTCCAAAGCACTCCTCAACTGGAAGAGGAAAAAGGAGCAAGGCTGAGTACAACCACCGTACTCAGCAAGCCATGCCAGGAAAATGCAAATATAATGCCAGGGAATACAAAGAATTCATATATAAGGCTATTTTGCGGAAAACCAGCATTTCAAAGCATTTAAATATTTAAAGACATTTAAATAAAACACAAACCTATCTTTAGTCAAATTATTATCAAGTCGCGCACCAACGCGATCTTGCCTTATCCCAGGCCAACAGGTGATAACTTCAGTTATTTCAATTTTAACATAATTAAACTTTAACTTGGGTACATTGCTCGGCTTGCCCATAACCGAGGGTGCGGCTATTTGAATAGATTATACTCTGATCAGAGGTGTACAGCGTTACCCACCAGACATGTCTTCCTCACATGTTGCCATGTGCCACATGCCACCACGGCATACGGACAGAAGCCATGACATAACCCATTGCTTAGCACCACGCTAAACAAAGAAGACCAACATAGACTTCCCTCGTCAGGTGCCCTGGGTCGAGCAGACAGTCTTTGCCCCCGGGTGTACTGCCAAAGACGTCGACCCCACCAAGGGCTTCATCCATCCCTATCCGTGTCTTCCTTGTTCATGACCGTACTAGACGATGCGTTAAGCCTTACCCATTAAACAGGTGGTTGTACGGAATATCATTTGCAACAGAGGCCCAAAGACCGGTCCTTATGACGGCTGAGGTGCAACTAGCGAAACCAAGCACCTCGAGCCCAGCCGAAAACATGTTTCGGGAATTTTCAAGGGGAAACATCATGTCATGGCTAAACAGCCACTAAACCATATTACCCATTTTTTACAAGTTATTCCGAAAGTCTAATTATTGAAAAAGATCTAATTATTTCTATTTAAACAGGGCTAAGCATATTCCTAAATTCACTAGTAAGCATCACATGTATAAAGTTCTCACTAGTTTTATTTTTCCTAGAGTTATCACGGATCATTAATAATACAAATAATAAGGCTATAACAAGGAGAATCGGTAGGGCTAAATAAAACAATGAAAAGCGCGGGAATTTAATAAAATGAAATGCAATTATTTTGAATAAATATAATTTTATAATTTGGGACATCAATATGATCAAAATGACATGACTTGCCTTGCTTGCTACCAAAGTCTACAAGATCAACCTTGACAAAGAGCGGCTCGACGGGAACGACGGAGTTACACGACAGCGCAAACAAAAAGGGGTCCAAACTACAAATAACACCATATAAAAAGTAGTAACAAAGCAAGAAAATGGGTTCTACACTGTTTAAAGAAAATTTAGAAATTTGAACGGGTCGATTCCGAGTCCAAATGGTCAAGATACGGCCATTTGAAGTTCGTATGTTGTTTAAGTGGCAATCTTCGAATTTGTTAATTACCCTTTTTATTTTTAATTTAAACAGGGGAGAGAGAGGTGGACCGGAGGCACCACATGGGCCCCACGGGTCCGCCCCTTGGTCCACTGTGAGCTAGGCGCACGAGCAGCTCACGGGGCTGGGGAGGCGGTGGCTTGCCGGCGGGCGGCCGAGCGGCACCCACCGGTGGCCACAGCGCGGCGACGCGGCAGCACGGGAGTGGGCATGCAAGGCGGTGACGGCGAGCGGAGGAGGGGAGGAGAGAGGAGACGGGTCGGGATGGAGGTGGAGGCGGCGCTCTGGTGCTCACCGAGGAAGGTGGAGGTGTGGACGGGTTGCCGACGGCTAGTGGCGGCCGGAGGAGGCGACAGCGGCGGGGCTCGGGCGGAGCGGTGCGACGGCGGTGGAAGGGTGGAGAGAGGTGGGCGGCTAGGAAAAGAGAGGAGACTAAGGGCCTCCTTTTAAAGGTCGTCGGGGAGAGGAATGGCCGAGGAGGAACTCGGCGGCGGCCATTAATGGCGCCGATTCGCTGGCATCCAATTACTCCCCACTGGCCGCGATTCTCGGGGAGCAATCAAACGTGAAAGGTAGAGGAAGAGGTGGGGAGCAATTCCCCCCACTCTATTGGGGAGGAGAGGCGGCAGGGCAGGCGAATCGGGCGGTGGAAGGCGACCGGCCGCAAGAAAGAGAGAGGGAGAGGGGCGGCCGGAGGAGGGAGAAGGCCCCGACAGGTGGGCCCCACTTGTCAGTGGCAGCAGGCGGGAGGCGACGGCTCGGCTTGGGCTGAGCCAGGCCAGACGGCGTGGTGGGCCGGAGGGGACGGCCCGGGAGAAGAAAGGAAAAGGGAAGGGGGCGGCTGGATCGGGCCGGGGGAAAGAAAGGTGGGAAGGAGTGGGCCAAACCGGCCCAAGAAGGGTGAGGGGATTTTTAATTGATTTTCCTTTTTAGTTAAATCCAAAAATGGTTATTGTGGCATTAAAATTTATGCTCTGAAAATTCAAGTAAAAATTGGTTAAATATTTTGAGGCATGAGGAATTCAACAAAAAATCCCACACACCCATTCGAGTTGAATCTTGTCTTTTAATTGTTGAAGGCTAATTCGACTTTTACAATTTCTCATTAACAAATTAAAGGGGTAAAATTTTAGGGTGCTTTAGGGCACGGCACATAGCTTCACCACCAAGTAAAGAGATAACCGGTGGCTCCACCATGACCTGGTTTCAAGAACATGGCAGCAGAAGCAAATCCCAGCTGTCTCGGGACCCCTTGTCAGGGTGCCCGAGGCACAATAAAAGCGGGCATCCATGGTAATTCTCCCATGAATTTTAGGATGTCGGAGAAGACAATGACAAGATATAGCATAGATGTTCCCCATTCGACTATAAAAGGATGGGTCATCCTACTAAGATAAAAAAAAGGATGGAAGGAGAAAACCCTAGATAGAGCAACTCTAACACCGAATCATCTTGTAAGTTTATATTCTATAGTCTTACATCCTTATAATCCCAAACAAAGGAGTAAGGTATTACGCTTTCGAGCAGCCTGAACCTGTATATGTTATAATACGGTTATATTATTGTAATAAACCCAGCTCATCGTTGGGGCCATAACTTCAACCATTGTTTCCGCTGTCGCGACAAACGAGCACAAGGAAAAATTGGCAGTCGTCGAGCAACACCTATCTGCCGACAGAAGGCAGGTTGACGGGGAGATGGTTGCGTCCTAGGACCTAGCCAAAGAGCTGGTTGAGGCCAAGGCGATAGAGGAAGTGGCAGTTTAGGAGTGTCGTACCACCGAAAAGGAGCGGGCCGAAGCTTCGCTGGCCACATCCTTGGCCCGGACCCAAGAACGGGATGCGTGTGAAAGAGCTGCAGTCCCAGGAACTACAAAGCGAGGCCCAGGAGGTGGGTCTAGTAACCCAAGAGCAAGCTTTGGCCGCGCACTTCCAGATAGTTGTGGTGCGGGAGGAAGCCTCCCTGCGGATGGTGACATATGCTCGGGAGCGTATGCAAGGAACTTGGCGCACAGAGTAATCCCTTGCCTCGTAGGAGGCAGATATTGTGGAGAAGGAGGAGGATTATTATGCCAATTTGGAGCAGATGGAGCTGTGGAGGTCCATCTTGGAGGTTAAGGATGACTGGCTAGGGACACCGGAATCCTAAGTGGAGCATTGGGAGATCCAGGTCACAGATCGGGAGCGCTTCTTCTCCGAAATGGAGGGGAACGAAGAGGCCTCCTGAAAGAGGGCCACAGATTTTGAAGCTGTATACCGCGGTGCCACTCTCCGTGCCCATGACCCCAGCACTCTTGTCGACATCGTAGACACTGCCACAAGCTCCAATACCACATCGCCAAATGATCCCCTCCCCTTCCCATTGATCTAGAGTGGCTAAGGCACGGGCTAAATGATTCCGCCTCTCTCTCAATGCTCACATCAGCTCCGATGCATCACTTGGGGCGGAGCTCGAGGGCACCGTTGCTCATCTCCAAGAAGTCCTTCGCTGTTGCCGTCTTCCACCTGCCAATGTCCGGGGTTTTCTTGGGCCGCCCTCTAACACGGTGTATAGGCGAAGTACGCCGCATTGCTAATGTGTTGGAGGAGCTCCCTCGGCATGCCCATGATCTGGCCCCAAGGGAGGGCCGCGAGCTGGCAACAGCGGTAGCAGAACATATCCTTGCCTGCTTTCGAGCCCGGGATCCCAACTTGTCCCAACATCGGCACTTCAAGGATTCTCTATCAGGACTGAATGTATGGCTGAACATACAGTTATATTCTTGTAATAGAATTAAAATAATACACTATGTATTGTCCAGCTTTGTTTTAACTCTAGCGCCACCTAGGGATAGCCTCAGGGATGTTGGTCACCCCTGAAGTGCAACTGGGCTCCTGGGCTCCAGTGGCTGAGGGGATTAGGTCTTTCTCGACCATCAAATCAACCACCACTGGCGTGGTGATGAGCTCGGCGGCCTCGGGCTGTTCCTCAATCTCCAAGGCGGCCTACCCCGGCTTCGCCTCTTCGGAGTCTGGGGCAGTATGGCTCAAGTCTTCTTCCCCGGTCCCTGGGGCAGCCTAGCATGGATCCATCCTTGTGCATCCAGGGCCATACCGGGCCAACGGCGACCTCCGCGTTGTCCTCTGGGTCTGCCTCCGACACGGTGGGGGCTATTGGTTCCTGCTCCGACGACGTTGGCACCACCTGCTCCTTGGTGGTGGTTGTAGCTAATTCTTTGGCCACCTGCACTGGCACTCCCTACTAATCAGGGACGGGCGCTGGAACGACTGGGAAGGAAGGTTGCTCCCCTGCGCAGCTGCCGACAGGGCGGCCCCCTCTGTGGTCAGGCCTCTGCAACATACAATAATTCCAAGGAGTGAAATTAAAGCAAAAATCAAGAATCCAACAAACAAGCAAATGAATATATATAGACCCTACGTGATCAAGGGCCAAGTGTACGCCCATACGGGCCGGCCTTGCCTGGGGTCTCCTTGGCGGGTGATGTGCTTGCACCCAGGGGAATCACGGGCTCACATCCAGCCACAACTGACGGTACATCGCACGTGGAAGCAAAATTCCACAATTGTGATGGGTCGGCCAGTATGGCTGCAACCCCCGCCTCCATGTCATCGTCATCATCGTCACTGGAGACGTTCATCGACCGGTGTCATTTCCTTGAGCCCGGGTTTGGAGTAGACGCCAGGGGCTTCTTTCCCTCCTTGTGGGATAGAGGTCTTGCAGGGGCAGCAGGAGAGCCCAGGTCCGACTCCAGGCCAGTCAAGGCGGCATCAACATCCGCCTCCATAGTGGTGATCGCGGGGTCTTGAACCTTGGGGCCGTATCGCGGCTCCATAATACCCATAGCGTCGAAGTTGGGGAGGAGGTGGTGGATTTGAACCCAGTTGGGGTCCTCACAAAGTGGGAGGACCCCCGGGGGAAGATCGATGACGGCTCCTACCCCATCTTTTAGCGATGCCGACACAAACACCTCAACTCGATCTGCAGGATGGATTCTGGTAGCATCTTGGTGGTTGGTGTAGAGCCAGTACGCACGGCTCCGTTGGTTGACGGGAGCCAACCTCTACCAGTGATAGTCGGCTGCCACCATACCATATACGCTGTTAGCCCATCCCCGACCAGCTTTGTAATTCTAGCGATGACAGGGTCCAAGAGGTTGTCTGAGGCCGACATCTTTGTCTAGGACCCCTACTTCTGGGTAGCCTGTGTGGGGAGGAGGAGCCGGTCATGGGCATCGACGCCAATGTAGACCCATTTCTAGCAGTACTCGTCCCACTTATCATTTTTTGGCACCTACAAGAACTCCTGGTTTGGGCGGTGGCTGTTGTAGACACAACCCACTAGCGGCGCATTGGTCTTGGACACGAATCGCACAGTCAAGAAGTGCCAGAACAAATCCACCGATAGCCTCACCCCCACAAACATCTCACAAAAATGGACGAAGACGTCCAGGGTCACCACTGCATTGGAGGTATGGTGTAACATTTGCAGCCCGTACACCTCCAGGATGTTGAGGAAGAACTCGGAAAAAGGGGGAACCACGCCCCCGGCAACGAAGGCAATTCAATACACAATACACCACCTTCATAGACTCGATGGGCCTTGTGTGTCTTTCCCCCTTCCTCACCATGACGTCTGATTGCCCATGGATCGACGCCGACATCAGCACCTTCGCCACCTCTAGCATGTGGCCACCGGTCATCGTGGACGGAGGAAGGACACTCCCTTCCAAAGGAACGGCAGTGCAGTTGGCGCGTGGCATATCGACGGCGAGAAAAGGCGGTGAAAGGCGGCGGAGAAAAGATTTAGGCAAGGGCGAAGAAAGGCGGGGGCGAGCTCACGAACAATAAAGGCAAATAGCGAGTTTGAAGTGTGGAAAGTGAATCGGTGCGAGGAAGGGGACAAATTAAGTCTTTGCCTTGCCCTTTCGCTCTTGCACTAACTACGCCTCGGTTTTCCGGGTAGTAGTGGGAAGTTATGGCAACGCAGAAACGTGTCCTAACGCTTGGAAAACCACTCCTAGTGTGTGAGCGGTGGCGTATGATTCGTTTTGCCCTATCACTTCTGGACTGATAGTGGACCTACATGTTTGACTTGCGTGTTAGCTTCCGAGAGAAGCCCTATACTCGGACACGGCAAGCGCCCGTTGCTCGGATTACAATCATTAGAAGCAAAGGCTTTCAGTGTTAAGCCTTCTCAGGTTGGAGTGTAGGATTCCTCAGCTGGATGTCATGACAAACTAAATGGAACATAGAAGTCCCACTCGTTGGACTTAAAATAATGAGTCCTCCGCCGAAAGGTAAACTCGGTAGTTATCTTATATTTGATTTTCAATTGCATATTTAATTCCTCTCTCTTGCATTAACATATTTGATTTCAACTCATGTTTAAATTTCTTGCATTTGCAAAATCCTTTTGAAAAATTCAAATTTGACTCATGCCATGAGTAGTGGGCTGGTCTCTTTTGAGATGTAACCCCACTAATTAGAAACTTTGGAGACATGTGAGATGGTACACTAAACCTAATCTTTTTGAAAGTATAAAATTGGACCACTTGGGGAAATAATAAGGTCTGAATTGACATCTTTCCAAGGACCAAGCTTTCACTTTAATTTAGTAGAGGATGTCATTATTCTTGCCTTGAAGGATGAGCAATAAAGGGATCAAGGAGGGGTCGGCCGAACCCTAGGTTCGGCCGAACCATGGGCACCTCCCCTCCTATAAATTCAGCTCTTGGGTCATTGCTCTCCTTGCCCCAAACCAAGTAGCACTAGTTTGCTCTTGTGTTCTCTCTTTATCCTATAGTTTACTTCATGTGCACGCTTTAAGTTTGAGCAAAAATATTTCCCTTCCTCCTCTTCCATAACAAGTTATCTAAGTGGTGCTACCAGAACATGTTGTGGTGGTGTCACTACCCCACAAGAACGATTGTTGTGGTGCGTTCTCACCCACAAGAACGATTTTGTGGAGTGTTACTACCCACAAGGCTTTTGTGGTGGCAACCAAGCTCTACAAGAATGAAAAATTCGTGGACGGCTAACCCGTTTACTAACGTAACCCATTCTTCGAGTGTTCTTGTGTGTTCTTGTTTCTTGTGTGCAAGATGAAGAAAAGGTGACAAAGAGTCTCCTTAGCGCGATGAAGCAGGCAACAGTCTCGAGCTCACATCACCAATCCTCCAGCTCGAATGCATGCCCGTCCTATGAGTACATGCCGAGTGAAGGACAAGCAGAGCCCCACGGCCATGTGCCTATGGATGAGGAGCATGGTGAGGCGAACCTCCGTTCCGATACTGCACTTGACTTGCAAGGCGATCGAGAGCTGCAAGTTTACAACCACCTCAAGGATCGTGTGTTCGCTCATACGTGAGCGTACAACCCGGCTTTGCTCTCCAAAATAGGACAACTCGAAGTATGGCTCGGAATGCTGCAGTAGAGTAGCCACAACAGCAGTCGCAGTACCCATTCATGCAACATGCAGATTGGAGCCAACCTGGGTATGAATCCGGTTGGGACCAACCTTTACCTACTCATGATGAAGGTACCTTGGCATGGCCAAGTGCGAGCAGTGGTCGCTGGGATCACCCCATGAGCGGCCGTTGGGCCAATTTCTCCAGCGGCGATCACCCCTCTAGCTCCAGTGGGCTAACCCCATAGTCCAGTGCACGCCACTCATTCTCATCCCGAAGTTTTCATGACTTTGGGCGAGGATTTGCGGACGTCACTCAACAGCCGGGAGAGCTTGATCTCCGAACCAAGAGATGCATGACACGCTAGATCAGCATGTCCAGGAGACCGACTCATGGCAGCAGCATATCGACGACCAGCTGGCGGAAATCAACGCTGCCATGTAGCAGAATCAGGCGCACCTGAAGGCCTACTTCAAATTGCGAGGATACAATCCTCATCAAGCACCATGAGCAAGAAGCTAGCTTGGTGGAGTCCCTCCCCCACCAAGATAACTTGTATCTTTTACTTTCCTACATTGCATGATAAAACATAAAAATGATAAAAATTTGCATAACCTTAAAAATACCAAAAAGATTTTCTTTTTCACATGTGGTAAGAATGCCTTAGTTTTCCCTGTTGAAATGATGAATAGTTGCTCTATTTTATTTTTCTCTAGTACCTAGTTTACAGCTTAATCTTCACCTTAGTTTTTGAGTTTGTTGGTCAAGAATCTTGCCTTGAACTAGAAACTTGTGGGTTGCATATGCATGATGTAAGTCTAGGTTGTTGAATTTGAATCGGTGAAATAGAGTTGCTATGATCTTTCTCTAAGTGAAACTGAATTTCTGGAGAATTTATTTTCAAAAAGAATGAAATATATAAGTTCCTCAATGATGATAAATTCTCATCAGAGTCATATGATGATTCTATTGAAAATCTTATACTCGTATGTTGCTTGTTATTACATTAAGCTTTATCAAATTGTTGTGACCCTAGTGAGATTCTTTTCATGCTTTCTTGATCAAGATACCCATCCACGTACACCCACCAAATATGCTTGGTCTCTACACAGGAGATTAGCAAAAACATGCCATTCACCCACCATAGTTGTTTTACCTCTACACTAGGGGTTAGCGACATTTCCACTGATACGGGGTCGCCCGATCTTCTCGACGTAGGATCAAGATACTCACGTGGAACTGATGAATCGTAGTGATCCCCCGTTGCCAATGCAAGAGTTAGCACTCTATAATTCGCCCAATCACACGTGTTGAACTTCACGACCACCAGATGAAGTTCTATCGCGCTCCCAATTCCCAGCGGAAAGGTTGAACGATCTTGATTTTTGACTAACTCTCAATTCCTTCAATGTTGTTTGGACAACAGAAAGAACAAGAGTATTTTTAATATCAAAAGTGGTTCCTTTACAATGGGGGTCTACCCCTCAATATATAGTCTCAGCCCAAGGCTATTCAACACTAAACTCCCCATGTGGTACTATTCACGCGCACTGTAGCACGGGTACTGTTCATGGGCCGTACGGTACTGTTCACGGGCCGCAAGCACTATTTATGGGCTGATCATTGTTCATGATGTGGACTTATGCTTCCTTGGATGACGGCCACATATCCTTGATCTCCATCCATCGCTGACTCTTCAAACCTGAGCACAAGTAAAACATTGTTTTTAGGTAGTATAAAATTCTCATTAAAATTAATGACATATTCATTAAGGAGCAGGTTCACCTGAGATTGTAGTTTCTTGGCTCGTGCTCTTGTTATTGGTCCTGTTATTGAAGTCTCATTACTAGCTTTGACATTACTAGCGATGTCCTCATCATCCACTCATTCAATAAATACTCCACCAAGTCAAAATATCTCTCCTAGTAGATTGCAATAAGAGGTGGCTCAAACAAGAGGAGAAAAGAAGGAAGGTAGAAAATATTCTCAATCATTATGAGAAGAAAAAAAATGAGAAAAAGGAGAAAAGGAGTGCTCATGAAAGTTCTTGGGTAACCACAAAAATATAATTGAAGAAAAATATCCATACCTCAAAGTTAGGAAATAAAAGAGAGCTAATGAGAAAGAAGTACCACATACACCTTCCACCATATAGCCACACACTTTGCACATCTTGATCAAGGTTGTATGATTTGTTTTCTCCATGGATCATCTTTTTGATTTTGCAATATATGTGATACAAGTATTGCTCTATCTTTTATCCCTACCCTGAGCTCCATATATAAAACTTTAGAAATAGGATGATAAAAAGAGGCAAAACAATGCCTGGGTGAGAAAATTTATACACATTGAGTGATCAAGTATATCATTTGAGTAACATGGCTTTCATTTGCGAAAATTATTTAAAAACCTCTAGAATGAAAGTTGAGCATAAAGTTGGTGATTGGTGCTCTATGATCCACTCAATTCTTCAACTACCAAGGCAAGGAGAAACTATAAGCCCCATGAGAAATAAGGTAATAAAGGTAAAGTACTATTGGCAACTTATTCAAATTCTAGGTAGAAGAATATGTTGTAGACATAGTACTATTGTGAAATAAAACATGGATAACAACTCCTGATCAACAACCTAAGTTTTATCTTTACTCAGGACGAGCAAAGGTTTAGCTTGGGGGTGTTGTTGACGGTCTTTAAGTACCAATTTTGACCGTCAACTTGTATCACAATTAAGGTATAAATTAGCTTTTGTTACACATATCTTAACAATGAATAATATACTTGTACTAGACTTGGAGAACTAATATGGATGCAGAAAAAATAAATCAAAGTGAAGGAGAAATGAGGCTGGCATACAAAGAAACACAACTCCGGCGAGTCACATGTGAGCACGAGGATTGATGAGCCCACAAGTCAGTGCAAACCGACTTCAGGTGGAGCAAAACCGACTTAATAGAATTATCTTCTTTATTTAATTATACTTACAGCCTATGTATTTCTTTATTAAATATGTGTTCTACAAGTAGTTTATACTTCGTATATCTGCTTCATCCTAGGTAGTCGATCCAAGCTACGGTAACGATCCAATGACCTTTATATGTTGCTCTAGCTCTAACTTGTTCATCCATAGGGTGAGAGTCCTGGGGGAGTTAGTGATATTGTTTACTAGCATAAACGTGGTGTTTATGCTAGATAAATATTATTGGATGCAGGTGTGCCCCACGGAAGTGAGGTAGGCGACAGGTGGTAACAGCACTGTCCATCCTTTGTATTCCTCCACGTTCGGGTATGATGTAAGAGTACGTAAATGCCATAACCATGCTGGCAGACCAGCAAGGAGTGGTCTCTCGGTAGTACCTGGGTGCCTGGAACTAAGTCCTATGTTGTAAGCATGTATATGTTAAGTGTATACTAGACAGTTAATTTAGGAATACATTTGTACCTTAGTTTTCTCATGCTAGTTTCTATTAATATTTATTATGAGGGGAATCTTCTTGTGTGTCCACTGCCTTATTATTATCATATTAATCCCTATTTAGACTATGGTGGAATAATTATAGATTGATTAAAGATAAGAAAATAGTTATTTATGTGACGCCACCTTCCTCGTGGAAATAAATACGATACCCATGAGAATACTCATAGGTGAAATGCTACAGCCGTATCCGTGCACTTGCGGATTTATCTGTGAACGTAAGAAATACCAATAGCCGGCTTTGCTCCTGGTCGGAGTCGGTTAGACCGTGTCTGGGCGTGGTCAGACCGGTCTGTGGCCGCTTGTTAGACCGGCCAGAGGACTTGGTCAGACCGGCGCTTTGCGCTGCATCGGCACCGGCTTCGGTTTTCTCGCCTTGGACCATCTTGGCTTCATCTCCAGTAGGTATTGCCACATCATAAGACCCAACCTTGATGGTAATCACCTCCGAAGTCCTTGTCTTCATCTTGACACGCTTTTCTCCTTCTCTTTCCTCCTCAGACCGATTTTTTGATTGAAACCGGATTTTGTTTAGCAAAGAGAAGTGCTCATGCACTAACCTCTATGGCTCCACCCATCCTTGATGAAATTGCATTGGCGGCATGGGTGGCATAAACTCGTACATTGCCGGCGGTGCCCCTCATGGCATGAAGGAAAAGAACAACCCGGTGGCGGCACTTGACAAGGCTCCCATGGCATGATTTGACGATTGTAAGAAGAAGGTTGCTCCAATTGCTTTGCTGATTGACCAAATCCCTCTCTAAGAGGTAATCTTGGTCTTTTCCCTTTGTTAGAATATTGTCTGGCCTTTCCTTTCTCATACTTATTTAAAAGCATCTCAAAAGACACCTTCGACTTTTGTGATGTTTTAAAGCTCGAAGCGTCATTTCTATTCTCCTTTCATACACCAACCTCTAGGCCTTTTGGAACAATCATCTTAGGCCGAGGCTCTGCAATCACTACCTCATTTCCCATGGTAGACCTGGCTTGCTTCAACCAAATCAGCACCTTTTTGTCATCAAAGTTAATAGTATTCACCGGGAAAGGATCATGATCTAACTTCATCTTGGAACCTTGAGTAAATTTCAATCGTCCTTCATCTATGGTCGATTGAACTTGTTGACGAAACACATTACAATCATTAGTAGCGTGATAATAAGAATCATGCTTACAATAAGCACGACGTTTCAATTTCTCCAAAGATGGTGTGACATGGCCTTTAGGTAATCTAATTTGTTTCTCTTGCAAAAGATAATCAAAGATTTTATAACAATTGGCCACATCAAAACTATATTTAACCTCACTTTGTTGATCCTTGCGAAGTGTCGGCATCAAATTAGAGCAAACAAATGGTTTGTTTTTATTAATCCATAACCACTCGGCAATATAAATATCATGATCACCATCATCATCATCAGAATCATTATCATCTGAGCAATCAACAATACTAACATTAGGCTTTTTATCTTAGATCTAACAAACCTCTTAGTTTTTTAGCTTGGCTTTCTTGAGCCAGAGCCTTTTGCATGAGTTGACTAACATCAAGAAATTGTTGGCCATCTAATCTTTCTTTAATAGGAGCAAGTAAACCATTATAAGCAAGGTCGGCCAAATCTCTTCTAGTTATATTCAAAATAAAACATCGGTTTCTAGTATCTCTAAACATTTTTATATAATCACTGACATTATACTTTTGCCTAACCGATGTCAAATCAGATAACCTAAGCTCAATTTCGTCAATGTAAAAGTAAACATGGAATTTTTGTTCTCATTGAGCCCAAGTATGAATAGAATTTGTCAGCAAAGAAGTAAACCATGTAAAAGCAGTACCGAATAAAGATAATGAAAACAAGTGCAATTTAAATGCATTCGAGTTACTAGCTTCTCCACATTGTGCTAAGAATTGGCCTATATGTTCCCATGTAGTCCTACTATCCTCACCATTAAACTTAGTAAACTCAGGGACTCTAAAACCATGGCGATATGGTATATTGTCAAAAAAATCAGGATACGACTTTTCGTAAACCCTACCCCGATTCCTTGGATCAATTCCAATGTCTTCTCTAATCATATTCCTCACATGCTCTTCTAGGTTCTCAGGCCTTGCTTGTGGATTTTGTGGCCTAAGAGGTGGTGGCAGCACAATATGATTATATTGGCCATATTGAGCATCTTGTGGATATCTACCATGAACATGATTAGGATCATTACAAACATTAGGTACGGGTGGAGTAATAGGTGGATTAGCATTAGCAACAATAGTTACTGGTGGATTAGGTACTGGATAATGGTGCAAAATAGCATTATAGTGATAGGGTCAACTTCCTGCACTGGGACAATCATGTCGGTCTGACTGGACTAGGGCTCGGTCTGATTGGCGGTCAGAGGTGTGGTCAGACCGGCCAGATAGCCAGTCAGACCGGTGGCGGGTGGTGGCACTACCCGGAAGCAAGGTGGCTGGTCAAACCGGCCGTAGAGCTAGGGTTTGCCTCGCTCCCGGCATGTTGCGCAGTCGCTCTATCGGTTTTGCTATATATGTGATGAACAGAGGCTTGGCTAGTACTTGGAATAGAACTAGATGACGATAAACCAGCCATAAAAGAGCCGAGTTTGGCATCCATAGCGGATTCAACCCTCTTATCAGAAAAGGAACTCATAATGGCCTCAAGTTTATTATTAAAAGTAGCATTGATGACTACTCTATGGTACTCGCTATGATCTTTTGAATAGGGAGAGCAACGTCAGCCAAATCCTCCTTGGTGACGGGTATGACGTTGTTTGGATCAACCTCGCACTTGGTCATGATGTTGATGTAGTCGTTCCCCAGTGGAGTCGCCAAAAATCGTGTTGGTAACTGTTTTGGCAAGAAGACAATCACGATCGCAACACCTAAAGCTTTGCGGTGATATGGAGTTGCCAACCACCCTAATCAAGCAAAACCTAAATCAAAATAGGTTTTGTAAAAACCAGACCGGATAGCGAAGCCAATTTAGAGATCGAAACCGGCCTCTAGGCCAATCTAGATCTATATGAGGATAACTACCCGTCTCATGGCAAACGAAAGGTTTACGCGGGACAAACCTACAAAGGGATAATCGCACTCTCGCGGCGAGGACGGACGGCTTTCAGTGCAAACCGACGAAGATGGGCAAAACCCTATGCTTAGAACTAGGCAAAAAAGTTAGATGCATGTAGAAAAAAGCGATTCAATTGCCTAATTGTGTTGAAAGTAGATTGTATCTCCAATTGAACCAGCCTTGTCCCTTATATAGGGGTTGGTCTTGCAAGACGTCCTCTATATATCTACAAGACCTCCTCTATGTCAATCTATGTCAATCTCGGGGTAGAGACCAATTAGAACTCGAAAAATAGCTTCTCATGCAAAGAAACCCAAGACCCGACGAAATTGGACTCGGAGTCGGACACTACTGGTCTGACCGGGCACATGGCGCCGGTCAGACCGGCCCTACACACTAGTCAAACTAGCCTATACATGGCTGTCAGACCGGCCCCATGAAGGAAACTAGGTCCTTCCCAAACTTTGGCAATATTTTCCTATTTCGACTATAGGTGCCAAAATTGGGTGTAAACAGAACCCTCAACCCCGGGCCCGAGCACCAGTCTCTTTATGTGCAACGATAGATGCCACTGATATTTGCAAGCCCCCAACGGGACCTGGGTCCCATCGTAGTTAGCCTATCACCTGCTTTATTTTTCTGCACCTCATAACAAAAGTTGGATAAACTCTTGCGTCCCCATCTTTTTCACGCTACAAATCTTATTACTTTAGTCTTCTAATAATCTCTTAAAACCCAGAAACTTGTTATTGGCAGTAGCACGCATGACAAGCAACAAACACCAAACCCATAAGAGAGCTTCGAGCCATGATTAACCAAATGGGACACCACTGCCAGCCAACAAGACCCAAGTTACTCGATAGAGGGGCGTGCTCGAGGCCCCACGGCTTTGGTAGTGCTCGGGGTTGAAATCCGTGGCAAGGACTTTGCTTATGGAATCGGCCCCACGACTGTCATAGTGCTACTTCTCATAACACGAGTGTGAATTCTATCTTATTATTGTGGAAGCCATATAATTTGCAACACGTGAAAATAAAAAGATAACACTACTTGGGAATAAGCAACTTACAAATAAATGTGACAAGACATGAAAATTGAAAAAAATGAATTTTTATTGATAATATACATTGTGGAAGCCCTCGGCCAATGTTTGAATTTTGAAAAACCAAGCATTGGCCTAAGCACTACAAACTTACATCTTTCATGCTAAGGATAGAATTTGCGTAGCTATTCAATATTCCACGAGTTCAGTAGCAGGGTTTCGTCTTCGGTAGCCAATCTTAATGAACTCGGTTGCGGGATGCCGACCACCAGGAAGGGGCCTTCCCATGATGGGGATAACTTGTTCTTACCGGCACACATTAGGATGCAACACAAGACCAAGTCCACAACCTGGAGTGTTCAGGCGTGAACCTTGCGCTGAAAATAGCGCTTTTGGCTTTGCTGGTATCTAGCCGCCCATAGCGAAGCCCGCCTTTTGCGCTCTTCTAAGTAATTCAAGTCATCCTACAAAAGATTTTTGTTGTCAGGGACGTGTTCAAACATCTTGACCGGAGAACTGTATGTTAGTTTTAACGGGAGAACAACTTCAGCCCCGTATACAAGGAAGAAAGGCGTTTCCCCTATTGCTTTGCTAGTAGGTTGATTTGCCCACAAGACTGTTGGGAGCTCCTCGATCCACCCCGATCCATGTTTCTTGAGAATATTATATGATCTGATTTTGAGGCCTCTCAAGATCTCCGCATTTGCCCTCTTGATATGCCCATTGCTCCCGGGGTGGGCAGGCGAGGCAAAACACAACTTGATTCCGATGTCCTCGCAGTTGTCCCCGAACAAGTCGCTCGTGAACTGCATACCGTTGTCGGTTATGATATTATTAGGAACCCCGAAACGGCTCGTGATCCCTCTTAGGAACATAAGTGGGCGAGTGGGGTTAGTGGAGGCGTGGGTGCGAGAAACGAGGGGGCAAGGTAGAGGGCGCGGGAAACGAGGAGCCGAGCGCGACATAGGCAAGAGTATAAAAGGCGCCGAGGAAGGGATTCGCTTCCTTCCTCTCGCCACTTTTTCCTTGTCTTTGCCATCCGTGCTCTAGCTCTTCGTTTCTCTCGCCTTAACCTCGCCACGCGCACTCCTTCTCAAGCTCCCCCTCCGTCGGCGCCATGACGCAGAGCTCCGCAACGCTTGACGGCAGCGTGCTGCCGCCTTCTCGCATCACCAGCGAGAGGCAGGCCGGGCTGCCGCGCCGGTTCATGCCGGAATCTGCCACCCGGGAGGTGGTCATGCTGGGCGAGGGACGCCCGGCGCCCAACTACCCGAGGCGGTCCGTCTTCTTTCTTTCCTTCGCCATGGCGGGCCTGATCCCGCCATTCTCCACATTCTTTATGGACGTTCTGGAGTTTTACGACCTCCAGATGGCGCACCTCACCCCCAACGCGGTGATGACGCTGGCCATCTTCGCACACCTGTGTGAGATGTTCATCGGGGTGCGCCCATCCCTTCGGCTGTTTCGGTGGTTCTTCACCGTGCAGCCGGTATCGCCGCCGACGGTGGTCGATGGCTGCTATTTCCAGCCGCGGGGGCAGGTGCTAAACCGCTACATCCCGTGCGTCCTTCGCAAGAAGTGGGACGACTAGAAGAGCGATTGGTTCTACACCCCCCTCCCCGACGAAGCGCGCCTCCGACTCCCGAGCCAGCCCCCAGCACAGGCGCCTAGCTGGCAGGCGATGGTGGATCTGGGGGACGGCTACGACGCCGTCCTGGATCGCCTGGCGGGCCTACGAACCCAGGGGCTCACGGGGGCCATGGTGTTCGGCGACTACCTCCGCCGCCGGATCGCGCTGCTCCGGCGACGCGCCCGGGACGCCTGGGAGTACACCGGGACCGAGGACCTCCTGAGGACCCACCAGGGGCGCAAGTGGGACTAGGACCCCGAGGACTTCAGGATGGTGGTCCAACGGGTGCTAAACCTTAGCTCCGTGGAAACATCCCTCATCCCTCAAGGGATCCTCCCCCTCTGCTGCGACCCGGAGAGCGCCAACATCCTGGCCATCTTGCAGGTGGTCAGGGCGTCGGGGGACTGGGCCCCTCGAGGCCATGACGGCGCGGGCGGCAGCCGCAGAGGGGATCAATCTACCCCCGGAGGGGGCCATGCTTCTGGGCCCCGCGGCGGGGGCCCGGGGGGTAGCCGCCCTGCCGACGCCAAGGGGAAGAGGAAGCAGGAGGCGACCCCTCCTCCCTCTCCTCCTCGAGGGGGCGGGGCGGTGTGCGCCAGCGGCAGGCGCCCGGAGGATGCCGCACCGACGCCCCAGCCCGAGGAGGAGCGGGAGAAGAAGCGGCTCTGCAAGATGGGGGAGACCGAGCCATGCAGGGGGAGCCTGATCACGCCCCCAAAGTGGTTGTTCAGCCGGCTACCCCGCAGGTTCGACCCCTCATCCGCAGCGGCCACACTCTTATTCCCAAACCCCCAAGGCAAGTCTTTACTTACCTCCTTCTGTTTCTTGTATTTCTTCTGCCTCAGCGGGATCCCGACCCACCCAACACACCACTCCAAGGCCGGCCGGCCCGAGGTCGGGGAGACGGCGACCGCGGAGGCCCAGAGGCGGGAGGCTGACCTGCAGGAAGCCGCAGTCCGCCTTCGGGAAGCCCAAGAGGTTGCTCGGGAGGCGGCCCGAGTCCGCTAGGCCGAGGAGGCCGCTCGGGAGGTGGCCAGGGTCTGCCGGGCCGAGGAGGCTGCCCGGGAGGCAGAGGCGACGCGCGCGCGCGCGAGCGCCGGTAGCCGAGGCAGCCACCCAGGTCCCCGACCCGACTATCCCCGACCCGATTGCGCCCGAGGCAGAGGCCGCCATCGAGGCCACCTGCGACGATGCCGAGGGGGCGCGCCCGGGGCCCGACGCCCCAGGCGCGCTCCGGACGTGCCGGCCTCGGGAGAGGCCCCCGAGGCCAGCGCACCGATCGGCGAGCCGTGCCGCGCGACGCCACCACCGAGGTGGCCTTCCCCTCTTCCTTCCGCCGCCCCGCTGAGCGCGGAGCCCCTCCTGCAGGCCTTGGCCACGGCCAACAGCATGGTGCTAGACGGGCTAAGCGCCCAGATGGAGGCCCTGCAGGCGGAGCGGGCAGAGATCGACGCGGCGTGGGCGCGCGTTGAGGAGGGGGGTGCTCCGTGGAGGCCATGGTGGAGGCCGGCCGTAAGGCGCACAACCTGCACACCTCGCAGCTCGAGGCTCGTCGCAGGAGCCTGGCGGAAATCGCCCTGGAGGTGGAGGAGGAGCGGGAGGCTGCCCTCATCGCCACCGCCGTGCTCGACGGGCGCGGGACGACCTCCGCCTCCAATACGGGAGCCGGGTGGCAGAGCTGGAGGAGAAGCTCGACGCCGCCCGAGGAGTTCTCGACGCCGCCGCTGCCCGGGAGCGGCGGGCGGCGGAGATCGAGGCGATGACCCGCCAGCGCGAGGAGGCCCTAGAGGCTCGCGCCATGGCGCTGGAGGAGCGCCTTACCGCGTTCGGGGGGTGGGCCTCGCGCCTGCTGGCACAAGAGGCCGCCGTGCGCCGGCGGGCCGAAGCCCTTGACCTCCGCGCCCGGGAGCTAGAGGCGCTGGAGGAGCGCGCCCGCTGCCCTGGACGCGAAGGAGGCGGCGCTGGCGGCCCGCGAGACCGCCGCCGCCACACGGGAGGCGACGCTGGCGGCGCACGAGGCCGCCTCCGCCGAGCAGGAGTCCGCACTCCGCCTCGCGAAGACGCGCTCGCCGAGCGGGGGCAAGCCCTCGAGGAGGCCGAGGCCGCGGCGCAGCGGCAGGCGGACAGCCTGCTCCTCCGCGAGGCGGCGCGGGAGGAGCAGGCGCGCCGCAATCTGGAAAGCGCCCGCGCCGAGAGGGGCGCGCTGAACCAGCGGGCCTCTGAACTCGAGTCGCGGGCGAAGGAGCTGGACGCGCAAGCGCGCAGCGGCGGGGCGGCCGCGGGCCACGGCGATCTAGCCCCCGCCTCACACCGCCGAGCACACCATCGCCGAGCTGCAAGGCGCCCTGGACTCGTCCGCCGGGGAGGTTGAGGCCCTCCGGCTGGCGAACGAGGTGGGGCTCGACATGCTTCGGGATGCCGTCTCCCGCCTCGACCGCGCTGGGCGTCAAGCGGGTATCTGGAGGGGGCGGTACGCGAAGTACACGGCCAACCAGTGGGGCCTCGCCCAGCGCCTCTCAGAGATAGCCGGGGACCTTGAGAGGCTTGGGGGCCTCTCCTCCCTTCTCTCTCCCGGGTCGGGTCGGCACATGGTGGGGGCGCGCGGGCCGAGGGCTGTCCTCATCGCACTCCACAACCAATGCCACGCTGACTACCTGCGGAGTTGCCGTCAAGTAGAGTAGCAACGGCTCATCTGGCTCCAGGGCGACCAGGATCGGGGGGGAGCTGAGGTACGCCTTCAACTGGGTGAGGGCCCGCTCAGCCTCCTCCGTCCAGGTAAACGGCCCAGAGCGCTTAAGGAGCTTAAATAGGGGCAGCGCCTTCTCTCCCAGCCTCGATATGAATCGGCTTAAGGCAGCCATGCATCCGGTGACGCATTGCACGTCCTTAAGCTTGCTGGGGGGCGCATCCGCTCTATAGCTCGTATCTTCTCGGGGTTGGCCTCAATGCCTCGGGTAGAGATCAAGAACCCGAGAAGCTTGCCTGCAGGCACACCAAACACGCACTTTTCGGGGTTCAGCTTTATGCGGGCGGAGCGGAGACTTTCGAAAGTCTCCGCTAAATCTGAGAGCAAGGTCTCTTGGTTGCGTGTTTTCACAACCAAGTCATCGACATAGGCCTCAACATTGCGTCCTATCTGACTACCCAAAGAAATACGGGTAGTACGCTGAAAAGTAGGACCTGCATTCTTTAACCCGAAGGGCATGGTTGTATAACCAGAAGCCGCGCCACCTCATCGCGGATAAAGGCTTGGCGTTCCGGGGCCTGCCGCCGCACCTTCTGCCGGACGGGCCTTGCGCCCGGCCGCACGGTGAGACAGTGCTCAATCACCTCCCTGGGGACCCCGGGCATGTCCGCCGGACTCCAAGTGAAGACATCGGCGTTTGCCCGCAGGAAGGAGACGAGCGCGTCTTCCTATTTGTCGTCCAAGAGACCACCGATCCGGGTGGTCTTGGACGGGCCGTCGCCCAGGGCGACCTCCTTCACCGGGACCTCGTCGCCTGAGGCCATCCACTGCCTCAGGGCGGTCGAGGTGGAGGCGCCGAGCCTCTCGTCGCCGCCCGCTGGCTTGGATACCGCGGCGAGGCGGTCCGCGCGCTGCTCCATACAAGCGAGCGCGACTTTGAGGTCGCCGTGGACGGTGATGGGGCCACTGGGGCCCGGCATCTTCATCTGGAGATAGGCGTAGTGGGTAGCCGCCATGAACTTCACTGACGCGGGCCTTCCCAGGACCGCGTTGTAGGGCAGACTGAGGTCCGCCACATCAAAGTCCACCCTCTCGGTGCGGAAGTTGGTGGGACCACCGAAGGTGACCGGGAGGTCGATGTGACCCAGCGGCCAGGTGTGCCCCGGCGTCACGCCGATGATCAACTGGGACGGCCGGAGCTCCATCCCCGGGGCATTGATAGTATCGAAGGCCGCGGGGGAAAGGATGTTGAGGGCCGCGCCCCCGTCTATCAGGACGCGCCCCAACTTCACATTGCAGACGGTGGGGTAAACCACCATCGCGATCTACCCTCCCCGGGCAATGCATGTCGGGTGGTCAGTCTGGTCAAAGGTGAGGGCGACCTCTGACCAACGCGCCCGCCGCGTCGCGTCATGGGTAGGGGCCGCGACCAGAAGCTCTCGCTTCATGGCCTTGAGGCTCCGGTGAGAAGCGTGAGCGCACGCTCCCCCATCAACGGTGGCGACGATGGCCTCGGGCTCCTGAAAGCCCAGATCATCGTCGCCATCGTCGATGTCCTCGGCGGGGGCCCTCTGCCTGGCCTCACTTCGCCGGTTGCCGGTGGGAGTCGCCGGGGCCTTGCCCTCACGGCGCTCCTGCCTCCTCTCCTCCACCCACTTCCTCGTCCGCTCGGCCAAGCTTTTGATCGCGCGGCAGTCTGCGATGTCGTGGAGAGAGATGTTGTGCACGGTGCACCATCTGCCGGCCGGGCGCTCCCTGCCGGGAGCGCCAGCCTCCTTCTTTTTGTCGCCCACGGGCCTCCCCTTTCGGGGGGCCCGCGAAGCGCCCTCGACGGCGAGGACGTGACCCTCGTGGTCGGAACGGGCCGACCTCTTCTTCCTCCTCCTATCCCGCCGCCCTGAACGAGCGGCGGACTCGGGGGCAGCCGGAGCCGCCGCTCCAGAGCCGGGGGAGTTCCAGGTCCAGGCCTCCTCCTTGCAAGCCACACGGTCCGCGAGCTCGAAAAGCTGCGCGGTTGTCTGGGGCTCCTTGGAGGCGATCTTCTCGAGCATGCGGTTATGCCGCACGCCCCCCCTGAATGCGTAGATCACCGCATGCACAGGGATGCATGGTATGGTATTGCGGACTTGACAGAACCGCTGGATGTACGAGTGGAGACACTCATCGTCCCTCCGCTGTACCGCGTGCAAGCCCACCTCTTCGCCTGGGCGCGGGTATGTGCCCTGGAAGTTCGTGGTGAACTGCTGGCACAAATCCTCCCAGGAGTGGACCGACGCGGGTGGCAGGTTCATTAGCCAACCCCACGCCTGGCCTTTCAGGGCCATGGGAAAGAAGTTCGCCATGACCCTGTCGTCACCCCCCGCGGCTTCTATCCCAGTCGTGTAGATCTAGAGAAACTCAGCAGGGTTGACGCTTCCATCATATTTTTCGGTGATGGTGGGCCGGAACCTCGGGGGCCAACGGACATTCCGAAGGCTCGCCACGAAGGCTCGCCAGTCAGCACCGCCAACCGAGGACACGGGGGGCCGGCCCCTGTGACCGGAACGGAGCGGCGCCCTAGAGGAGGAGGCGACTTCCGTTGCATGGGCGGCGCGACGAGCGTCGTGCCGGCGCTCGATATCGAGCCGGGTGTCTGGCCCCCCATGCATATCTTCTTGAGTCGGAGGCGCTGATGAGGGAACCGCGGACGAACGGCGTGTGTCGGCCATCGTCCGCCGTGCCCTCCGCCTCGACGACATAGAGCCGGCAGCGGCAGCGCCAGAGGTCCCGGTGGCGGAAGACTGCCTGCCGGAGCCTAGGCGCTGCTGTGTCGTCATCACCAGGTTGGCCACGTCATCCAACCAACGCTGGGCTGGGGTCTCTGGATCGGGGACGACGGGCGGGTGACGCAAGAGCGCGCCCTGGGGCGTGCCGCCATCGCCGTAGGTGAGGCGACGACGCACCCCGCCTCGCCGTCCGCCTCCATCGCCTGCGAGCGGTGAGGTCGCGGATCCCTCGTCCTCCTCAAGCGCCTTCCCCCGCCCAAGATTACGGAGGGAGGGGGACGACGGGGTGCGAGCCCGATGGCGCGGGTTCTGCTCCCTGCCATCACCGCTGGCGCTCAAAGAAGGTTGTACGCCACTGCCTCTTCGGCCATAGGGCTGACCTGGCGAAGCTTGGCGCACACGAAAGGAGATGGGGGCTCAGAAAAACACACGCGCGCGTCCCCTACCTGGCGCGCCAGATGACGGAGCATGAAACTCCTCACCGGGAGACCGTGCAGGTCCCCCTTTGCCGGTTCGGCCGGGGGCGCAAGGTGAGGTTCTTAGCCCCTGATCTGAGGATCTCAGCGAGAAAGAACGCGTGGACACAGGCGGTTTAGACAGGTTCGGGCCGCTGAGAAGCGTAATACCCTACTCCTGTGTTTTGGTAAATCTGTGAATGTGAAGGGATCCAGAGAGAGTTCAGCCTCTAGACCAAATCAGCCAGAGTCCGATCCCCTCTCTCCTAGGCCTGGGGCCACGAGCCACGAGCTGCCTAAGAAAGAAAACATTCTTTTACAATTAGGGCTATCCTACTGCCGGAAGCAGCCTCTGACAGACGCCGTAGCACGCCTCTGCTCAGCCAGCTGACCCATCCGGGGGACGCCCATTTCGACCTTCATTAAATGGCGGGCGACTTTCTCG
This sequence comes from Oryza officinalis, assembly GCA_008326285.1. NCBI lineage: Eukaryota > Viridiplantae > Streptophyta > Magnoliopsida > Poales > Poaceae > Oryza > Oryza officinalis. Next base: position 3,872,738 of record BDMV01000009.1, read on the forward strand.
TCTCGCCTGCGCCGGAATCTGGAATGCATCTGACCGGGACTGACATACCAACTCCGGGAGTTCGCACGCCAGCTCCGGCTGAGAGACGAGAGACAGAGGGCTCTCATCATTCTGACAGGACGGGGTGAGGCGTGCCGCAGGCCGCCTGGCGCCACCTAACCCGCGATCTGACCGGTCTGTGATCGGTCACTCGCTGTGACCAGTCACGGACCGGATAGGCACGCGCCATGCCGCATTAAATGTGGCGTAGTGCGCTCGTCTGAACCGCCATAAATGCGGTTAGATGAGCTCTGCCATGCTCACCTAACCTTCGCACGTGGCACCAAAACCACAGGGGGTCGGGGCGCCCCAGCTCTCGGGGCAGAATCGGGAGCGGCCCGACCCCGGGGGGAGACCGGGAGGGCAGCCGCCACGTCACCCTCGGGCCTGACCCCTCTGGGGGAACGGGCCACGTGGATCACCGCGGCTGCCCTTCCCTTTGATCTTGACACCCCCGGTCCCATGTCACCGACAGCTTGATTTGGATGTCTTCTAGTTGAACTATGATGTGAGCAACGGTTGTATCAATAGTAGCTATGGTCACGTCATTTGCCAATAGCTGAATCGTCGTCGGACCCTGGCCTTGGGTCCGTGACATCTCTAGCCGCAATGGCTTGTTTCTCAATGGCCAAGTCTTTGGGCAACGCTCACTCGACAATGAGGGTCGCGCTCACGACTTGGGGTGTTGCCGCTATGTACAACAGCAACAGTTCTTTAGGGGCCGGGGCCATGAGGATGGGAGGTGAGGACAAATACTTTTTGAGCTGGCAAAAAGCTTCTTCCGCCTCCTCTGTCCATGTAAAGCCCTCGGCCTTCTTAAGAAGCTTGAAGAGGGGCAAGGCCCGCACCCCAAATCTGGAGATGAAGCGACCAAGCGCTACAATGCAACCAGTTAGCTTTTGAGCTTCTTTGAGATGCATTGTGGGTCGCATTTGTTCAATGGCCTTTATCTCTTTCGTGTTCGCTGCAATGCCCCGGCTGGACACGTGGAACCTGAGCAGTTTTCCAGCCGGGACCCTGAACACGCACTTGGTGGGATTCAGCTTCATCGTTGGATTTGCATGACAGAAGAGGATGAGGAAAAAACTGCTTTCATTACCCCATGCGGGGCTTATTGTTATATGCATGCCTTTTGGGTTAAAAAATACCGGTTCTATTTTTCAACGCACTGTGCGTATAACTTTTAAACCGCAGCTTGGGCGTAACATCAAGGCCTATGTCGATGATTTAGTGGTGAAGTCACAAGACAAAGCCACTTTGCTCGACGACCTAGCCAAAACGTTTAGCAATCTTTAGTCTACATAGCCGCTCAGCTCGACGCCACGGCCCCCATATGACATGATAATAAATATTTTACAAATATTTATTATTTATTTTATACGATAATAATAATATTATTATAAATATGTATTATTAATATTAAATGATAATAACCATTTATATTATATAATTATCATGCCTAGGGCCTGCGCCTGCCAAGGAGACCCTGGCAAGGCTGCCCCGGGCATGAAAAGGGCCCCAGACATGGATGCCTTGGGTCACGCTGCCAAGAAGTAGAAGGCAACTCCAAGTGGGTTGACCCCAGGAGAACCACCTGCCAAGAGGCGCTCACTGCACAAGAAGAGCGTGACCCCGGGCCTCATCGAGAACCTCTACGCCCCCAAGAATTGGGCAGGACAACCACCCACTTTCGGTTACTAAAAACTAGTCTCCTCCATATTATTGTACATCAATAAGAAAGATAAAAAAGAATTATATCATATATATATTAATACTATAAATATGAATATTAAGTATGTTTTTAGTATATATTTATTTTAATAATATTCTATATTTATTTTATCCTACATTTATGTAACTCATAGCCGAAACATACTTAATATTATCGTTAAGTATGTTTATAATAATATTATCATTGATATGTTATAAGATATGAATAATAATATGTTTATAAATAAAATAACAAAGATAAAAAAAGATTTATATCTTTTTTATATGTTTACAACATATGTATTAGATTTAGGGGTGTACTTTCTAATATTTCATATGAGAAAGTATAATATTAAAATAGAAATAAATATTCTAGGGGTCTCACAATAATTTATCCTAAAGTTCGTTTTTATCTTTGTGCTTGGTTATTTGCCCGGACACTCTTCTCTCTACACTATCCCATAACGGTGAATTTTATATGGGGCATATTGTAGCTTGGTTCATATCTTCACCACCAAGCAAGGAGATAGACGGTGGCTCTACCATGACTTGGCTTGGGTGCACTAAGCCTGGTTTCAAGAACGTGGTAGGAGAAGCAAATCCCAGCTGTCCTGGGTCCTCTTGTCAGGGTGTCCAGGGCACGGTAAAAGCGGTCATCCATGGTAATTCTCCCATTAATTTTAGGATGTCAAAGAAGACAATGACAAGACGTAGCATAGATATTCCCTATGTGATAACGGTGCTGTAGACCCTCCTTCGACTATAAAAGGAAGGGTCATGCTACTAAGATAAAAAGAAAGATGGAATGTGAAAACCCTAGATAGAGCAACTCTAATACTGACTCATCTTGTAAGTTTATATTGTATACTCTTACATCCTTACAGTCCCAAACATAGGAGTATGGTATTACGCTTCCGTGGAGCCTAGATCATGTCTCCGAAGCACACGGGCGCGAGTGGGCCCCTGGGTTCGTTCCCCGATCAAATGCGAGACCCCTCCGAGGTGGTTAGGCCAAACTATGGGCGCACACAACAACGCTTGGTCTATTTTATCAGTGAGGAGGTTCGGGATGCCAAGTCACGGTATCCGCAACCGCAAAATATGCTTTATACCGTCCTTATCACATCAAGAAAGCTACAACACTATTTCCAATCCCACGAGGTGTCAGTAGTTACTTCGTACCCCCTCGGGAAAATTTTGCACCACTGAGAGGGCATGGGGCAGATTGCGACATGGGATGTTGAGATCGTGGAGTTCGATCTTCATTTCGAAGCATATCACGCAATCAAAAGTCAAGCCCTGGCAGATTTTTTGGCTGAGTGGACGTTGGTGCCCGATGTGGATGATGTGCTCGACGCAGCTCCCTTGGGGCATGGCCCACCACGCGACACACCGATGGTCTATGAACTTAGACGGCTCTTTTGCATACAATAGGAGTTGGGGCCGGCGTTGTTCTAACATCGCCAACTAGGGACGAGCTGCGGTATATAATACAGTTGGATTTTCGGGGCACTAACAACATGGCAGAATACGAGGGCCTGCTTGTTGGGCTCCGGGCGGATAGTGCCCTTGGCGTCCACTGTTTGTTGGTGCGGGGCGATTCCCAGCTCGTAGTCAATCTAGTTTCCAAAGAATATCAATGCATAGATCCGCAAATGGCAGCATATGTGGATGAAGTGAGAAGGTTTGAATGCCGTCTGGATGGCTTCGAATGGCATTATGTTCCTCGTCATGACAACATGCTTGCTGACGAGCTATCGAGGCTGGCGTCCTCCCTATGGAGAATATGGGTACCATATACCCATACGGACAACTTATTTGACTGAAGATAGGAGGTGGGCCAGATCTATATGTTATGTAAATAGATTAGGCTTTGGAAAGCATGTTGCCTTGTTTCTCAAGGCACGGTTGATCAGTTTTAGTTATGTTTGATTATGTAAGGAGATAAGGAAACCTATGTCGTATCCGACTAGGTTTTCCTCCTTGTAACCCTGCCTCTGAACCTATATAGAGCATATTCACAACTCGATCATGAAGATCAATACACACCTAGCGAATTCAATCCCGAAATAGGAGTAGGGTATTACTTCTCATCGAGAAGGCCTGAATCTATCTAAACCTTTGTCCCTTTACTCATCCACTTCGATCTCGTGCACTACCCCCTTTTCTCATTGCCGATTTTCAGAATCGACAGTTGGCATGCCAGGTAGGGATTGCATTGAGTTTTCCACCGACAAGTGCCATGGGATCAACTTCGGGAGCCAACGACTTCGCCTTTCCTTCAAGGCAGGCCTATCGCTTTGGTAGCCTCGACTCGGATTTGAACCAGTCGGGAGGAGACCACGTCATCTCGGTGCCGTTCGGTTTGCCGAATGCTGCCAACATATATTCTGAATCCTGTGCCTCCTAGTCGGCTTCAAACCACTCGAGGGAATCGTCAACATAATCTCATCTTCAAGGCCTCTCCAACAATGCGCCGGCGATGTATCATCATATTGCCATGTGCCTACCTCTTCTCCTGGTAGCGACGTTGATACGGGGCAACAGAGTTTGGCCCGATCTTCACGACGTAGGATTGAAGGGTAACTGGACCCGTGCAACCTGATGAATGACACCACCAACCACCGTATTGGTCACGGCAACCTATGGCACTCGATTCACCCAACCACATGCTTCGATCCTTTTTGTTTACTCTCTCATGTGGAGTAAACATGTTCTTGCAATTAGCAAAGCAAACCACAAGAACAACAGAGCAAGACACTCAAATCAATACCTGTTTCCATGGAGGGTGGAGTACATACACAAACCCTAGAACAAGAATTCTATATTTCAAAGTGTCAAAATCTGATTTACATTGGAGGTGGGCTGCCCTTTATATAGGCTTATAAGGGCGGTTGCTACAGTATGACGGTGGAGCTACAGTGTCTTGTCGGCGCTACAGTACATGTCCAAGTACATTGCATGCTTAAACTTGAAGCTAGCTAGCTTTTACATTTAGCAAAATTCTAGTGCAATTTCACCTCTAAAATAGGCATTGTCGTTAATCTTTGCGAGTACTTTAAATGGACCATCAGCTCTAGGCAAGAGCTTGGATTTGCGCTTCTCAGGAAAACGTTCTTTACGAAGATGCACCCATACTAAATCTCTTGGCTCAAATAACATCTTCTTCTTATGCTTATTTGTCTTCTTTGCATAGTATTGTGCCTTCTTCTCAATCTCTTCCTTAGTCTTGACATGAATTTTCTTCACATACTCAGCCCGTTTTGCTACATCCATATTTATTCGTTCTTGTGTAGGCAGTGGAAGTAGATCAGTGGTGTGATTGGTTTGAAACCGTACATCACCTCGAACGGACATAGTTGAGTAGTAGAATGCACCGCTCTGTTGTATGCAAACTCCACATGTGGTAAACAGTCTTCCCACTCTTTTATATTCTTCTTGATCATCGTTCTTAGAAGTGTTGAGAGAGTTTGATTCACCACCTCTGTTTGGCCATCGGTTTGTGGGTGACAAGTTGTTGAGAATAGTAATTTAGTTCCAAGGTTCGCCCATAAAGTCTTCCAAAAATAACTCATGAACTTCACATCACGATCAGAAACAATCCTTGGCACTCCATGTAATTTGATTATTTCCCTGAAAAATAAATCAGCCACGTGAGAAGCATCATCGCTCTTATGGCAAGGGATAAAATGTGCCATTTTAGAAAACCTATCAACTACCACAAAAATAGAATCCCTCCCCCTCTTAGTTCTTGGTAATCCTAAAACAAAATCCATACTAATATCTTCCCAAGGAGCATTTGGAATTGAAAGAGCAGTATATAAGCCATGAGGATTTAATTTGGACTTAGCTTTGTGGCAGGTTTCACATCTTTGCACGAATTGTTCAACATCTCTTCTCATTTTTGGCAATAGAAATTATCTGCAAGCATCATATAAGTTTTCTCATGACCAAAGTGTCCCATCAATCCTCCCGCATGTGACTCCTGCAACAACAATAAACAAATAGACGACTCGAGAACACATAGTTTGTTAGCATGAAATAAAAATCCATCATGTATATGATACTTATTCCAACCCTTCTCTTCCTTGCATTTGGAATATGGTTCAGAAAAACCATGATCCAAAGGGTATAATTCCTTTATGCTTTCAATACCTGAAACTTTTACTTCCATTTGATTTAGCAAAGTACTCCTTCGAGATAAAGCATCAGCAACTATATTTTCCTTTTCTATCTTATATTTAACAACATATGGGAAAGTTTCAATGAATTCTATCCATTTAGCATGTCGTCGATTAAGTGTAGTCTGACCCTTTAAATACTTTAATGCTTCATGATCAGAATGAATAACAAATTCTTTAGGCCAAAGGTAATGTTGTCAAGTTTCTAGCACACGTACTAATACAAACAACTCTTTATCATAAACAGAGTAATTTAATTGGACTCCTCCTAATTTCTCACTAAAATACGCTATGGGTTTTCCTTCTTGTATAAGGACACCACCAATACCTACTCCGCTAGCATCACATTCTATTTCAAAGGTTTTAGTGAAATCCGGTAAAACAAGCAATGGTGCTCCTGTTAATCGTTTCTTTAATTCTTGAAAAGCTCTCTTTTGTGATTTACCCCATCGAAAAATAATTCCCTTTTTTGTTAATTCATTGGGTGGGGCTGCAATTGAACTAAAATTTTTAACAAATCGACGATAAAAACTTGCTAATCCATGAAAGCTTCTAACTTGACTAACATTCATAGGGGTAGGCCAATTTTTAATTGCTTCTACTTTAGATTCATCAACCTCAACACCCTGACTTGATACTACAAAGCCCAAGAATATAACTTTGTCAGTACAGAAGGTGCATTTCTCAAAATTAGCATACAGTCTTTCCTTTCTAAGGACATATATGACTTGTTTGACATGCTTAACATGTTCTTCCATGGACTTACTATATATCAAAATGTCATCAAAGTATACGACAACAAACTTTCCAATGAATGCCCTTAAAACATGATTCACTAATCGCATGAATGTACTAGGAGCATTAGTTAACCCAAATGGCATAACTAACCATTCATACAATCCAAATTTTGTTTTAAAAGCAGTTTTCCATTCATCTCCTAGTTTCATTCTTATTTGATGGTAACCACTTCTTAAATCTATTTTGGAGAAAACAATTGAGCCACTTAGTTCATCTAACATATCATCAAGCCTAGGAATAGGATGACGATACCTGATAGTTATATTATTTATGGCACGACAATCTACACACATTCTCCATGAACCATCTTTCTTTGGAACCAAAATTATAGGTACTGGACAAGGGCTAAGACTTTCACATACGTACCCTTTATCAAGAAGTTCTTGCACTTGTCGTTGTATTTCTCTTGCTTCCTCGGGATTAGTGCGGTAAGGTGGACGGTTAGGAAAAGACGCTCCTGAAATAAGATCAATTTGGTGCTCTATGCCTCTTAAAGGAGGTAAACCGGCAGGTATTTCTTCTGGAAAGACATCTTTGAATACCTGCAATAGTTTTAACATAGCGCTAGGAAGGCTAGTGATGTCATTAGTAACAGTCAAGTTGCCTTTGTACACAAGTAGCACATGTATCAAATTTGGATTGTTTTGCACTTCTTTTATATCAGATTTTGTAGCAATCATTACCAACTTTTTTTCCTGATTAGACTTGTTGGCTCCTATGTTGCACTTAGCTTTCTCAGATATATTCTTCTTTTCATTTCCAACAGTGACTTCTACTTTCCTTTGCATGTTTTGAGCTAATATCTGATTAGGTGTCATTGGTGTCAGTTTCTTATTTCGACCACCAATCTTTAATGTGTAGGTATTATTGTGTCCATCATGTATCACACTACGATCATATTTCCATGGTCGTCCTAATAATAAATGGCATAAAGTCATAGGCACCACATCACAAGTGGCATTGTCAACATAATCACCAATTTTAAATGTGACTTGTACCATTATTTTAACACTACCACAATCACTAAACCATTGCACATGATAAGGATGAGGATGTCTCAACAATTCCAAATTAAATTTATCACACATTTGTTGGCTAGCTAGGTTATGACAACTACCTCCATCGACAATAAGTTTGATTACCTTGTCATTTACCTTGGCTTGTGTTTGGAAGAGGTTGGATCTTTATGGATGCTCATCATCTTTGATTTGTACACTAAGAGTTTTGGTGACAACAAGGGCAGCTCCAGTTTCAAATGTGCAATCATCATATTTTTCCTTCTCTTCATGAACGTCTCCAAATACTTCAGGATCTGTATTAACATCCTTCTCTTCATCTTCACTAGCTGACTCATATTGTCCATCTTCAACCACTATCATTGATCGGTTGTTTGGATATTCCTTGGACACGTGCCCACGTCCCAAACATTTGAAACATTGAATTGCACTACGTCTAGCAGTTGATCCCAATGATGATGAAGATGCAGTAGGCTTCTTCTCATTAGGTGTAGATGCTGGTTTTGACATAGATGCGGAACTAGCATTAGTTTTAAATAAAGTACCAATAGAAGTTGTACCTCGTCCCAAGCAAAAGCGAGCCCTTGGTGTGCTGGCTTGTGCTTTTAAGCTAAAAGAAGGTGTTCTTGTTGTCTTGGCATCTTCAAGTAATTGTCTTTCTACCTTTTCAGCTTGGTGGACCAATTCCACCATGCTGTTATATGGTTGGTAAACCACTATGCGTTTAATATCTCTATTTAACCCAAATAGAAAACGTGACATGGTTTGTTCTTCATCTTTATGTATTCTTGCTCGAATCATGGCTTTTTCCATATCCTTGTATTATTCTTCCACAGGTCGAGTTCCCTGTCTCATGTTTTGCAATTAACAAAGAGATCACATTTATAATGGTTAGGCACAAACCTTGCTCTCATTTCACGCTTCATTTCAGCCCAAGAGGCAACAGGTGGTTCATTATGTTCCTCTCGCTGATTTTGGACTTGCTCCCACCAAATGAGTGCATAGTCATCAAACTCTAATGCAGCCATGGCAAGCTTCTTTTCCTCTAAATAGTTGTGTATTCCAAAGATTTTATCAACCTTCAATTCCCATGTTAGATAAGTATCGGGTTTAGAATTACCTTCAAATTTTGGAATGGTAAATTTGAGTTTGCCAAATTTCTTTTCCTAAGGTTGATGAACTTCATGACGTATTTGACCTCTCCTTATGTTGTTTCCCCTACGACCAAGTGGAGGTGGTCGTATGGCAGCAGCAACATGGTTTCACCGTGGTTGTGCACCATGTGCAGCTATTTCCTCATCAGCTTCCTCATCTGTGTTCAGGGTAGGTTGTTGGATAGTTGCCTCGTCACCTTGATTCCTCAAAAGATGTGCCATATCATTAAGCAATTCTTACCTGAGTTGATCCATGCTATGGTTCACTGCATTGTCAAAATTATCCGTAGCCTGTTTCACCTCAGCAGCAATCTCCTCTGTCCTTTCTTCTAACCAAATCAATCCATTGTTCATTTCCTTTCATAGAACATCCCTTAAGGCGTTATACTGCATTTGAGTAACAGGTTCATCTCCATGGACAGCCTCATCAACGTTGAAATTTTCAGCTCCCTCTGACATGGTTAGTACAAGAAGAAATATATATAGAACAATAGGCTTTATTTAAGTGGATAACTTAACCTCTATTCTTGCTTATCGAAATTCTTATGATTGCTTCACAAACTGAAGAACCACAAATTATTCCAGTGGAGGTAAACAAACACTCGAAGAAGATAGATTAAGTGAATCGAGACCCAAGTGCTATAACGAACAGTGGCTATTTTATGGAGCTTGGAGGGTTAGTCTTATGCAACTGAAAATTTTCAGGATTTTGTAATGATAAGTAGTGATCCTAGGTAGAAATCTGATATCCAGTTGCTGATCTTTGATGCAAGGGACGTTTATTGTGACTCAACGCACAAGGATAATGGAACTTGAGGTAACCAAAGGAATAAGCTATTTCAGTATGTATTAAAATGTAAATAGCTTGTGCCGCACAAGTTATAGAAAGACAATAGCCTGATTGCAATTGTTGGAAAAGAGCACTTTAGATTATGACAGCATGGATTGGTCCTATATAAGAAACTTGAATTTGTAATCTGATGGAAGTCACTTTTTTTTCAATTCTTTCCTTGCCTTTTTTTCCTATTCTTTTAAACTTTTTTTTTGCTCCCAGATTTCTTTTAGATCAAGTCTCCCCTAGGTATCAAACTTTGAATGATATGAAAGTGCAAAGCTCAAGCAATATTCCTAAGGCTACTCTTTGTTAGGATCAAAGATTCACGAAAGATAGAGATGGTTCACTAAAAATATCCTTTTGATATGTTGAACAAGCTTTGGAATAGAAAACCAAGATAGACAATAGATCAAATATGGTATGAAATGAAATTGGTTCCATGCAAAAGCAACGCAAAAGAACTTTAGATCAGCAAGCAAGCAAAGATTCTAAAGGATCAAAACTTAGCAAAACTCACTGAAATTTTCAATTGTATCTAGGGCAATGAAAAAATTTTTAAGGCTATTTCTTGGATAGGAATTAAACCAGAAATATAAAGTAGCTAGCATAAAATCCTACCGTGTAAACGTGAGCCCTAATACCAAATGACACGGGACAACAGAGTTTGGCCCGATCTTCACGACATAGGATTGAAGGATAACTGGACCCGTGCAACCCGATGAATGACACCGCCAACCACCGTCTTGGTCACGGCAACTTGCGGCACTCGATTCACCCAACCACACGCTTCGATCCTTTTTGTTTACTCTCTCACGTGGAGTAAACGTGTTCTAGCAATTAGCAAAGAAAACCACAAGAACAACAGAGCAAGACAGTTAAATCAATTCCTATTTCTATGGGGGGTGGAGTAGTATCACACACAAACGCTAGAACAAGAATTCTATATTTCAAAGTATCAAAATTTGATTTACATTGGAGGTGGGCTGCCCTTTATATAGGCTTATAAGAACGGTTGCTACAGTACGACTGATGGAGCGTGAAGCTCCTCACCGGGAGACCGCGCAGGCCCCCCTTTGCCGGTTCGGCTGGGGGCGCAAGGTGACATTCTTAGCCCCTGATCTGTGGGATCTCAGCCAGAAAAACGCGTGGACGCAGGCGATTTAGACAGGTTCGGGCCGCTAAGGAGCGTAATACCCTACTCCTGTGTTCTGCTAGATCTGAGAGAATGATGGAATCCAGAGAAAGTCCCCTGAGAGAGTCCCCAGAGAGAGTCGAGTCCCCCTTCTCTTCTAGGCCTGGGCCTCCTTTTAGATGGCAAGGGGTTACCACATGGGCCACGAGCTGCCTAAGAAAGAAAACATTCTTTTACATTTAGGGCTATCCTACCGTCGGAAGCAGCCTCTGACAGACGTCGCGGCACGCCTTCGCTCGATCAGCCGACCCATCCGGGGGACGCCCGTTTCAACCTTCATTAAATGGCAGGCGACTTCCGCGTCTCGCTTGCACCGGAATCGGGAAAGCATCTGACCGGAGCTGGCATACCAACTCCGGGAGTTGGCATACCAACTCCGGCTGAGAGACGAGTGACAAAGGGCTCTCATCATTCCGACGGGACGGGACGAGGCGTGCAGCAGGCCGCCTGGCGCCCGCGCGACGCTCAGGCGTCCTGGCTCCACCTAACCCGCGATCTGACCGGTCTGCGACCGGTCACTCGCTATGACCGGTCACGGACCGGATGCAGGCGCGCCATACCGCATTAAATGCGACGTGGCGCGCCTGTCTGAACCGCCATAAATGTGGTTAGGTGAGCTCCGCCGTGCTCACCTAACCTGCGCACGTGGCACCAAAGCCACAGGGGGTCGGGGCGCCCTAGGCCTCGGGGCAGAAACGGGAGCGGCCCGACCCCAGGGGGAAACCGGGAGGGCAGCCGCCACGTCACCCTCGGGCCTGACCCCTCCAGGGGAACGGGCCACGTGGATCCCTGTGGCCGCCCTTCCCTTTGGTCTCGATACCCCCGGTCCCATGTCACCGACAACGACGGTGGAGCTACAGTGTTTTGTCGGCGCTACAGTACGTCGGCGCTACAGTACCAGGTCGGCGCTACAGTACATGTCCAGGTACATTGCATGCTTAAACTTGAAGCTAGCTAGCTTTTACATTTAGCAAAATTCTAGTGCAATTTCACCTCTAAAATATCTAGTCTAAGATATATGGTATACTAATGTTGCAAGCGAGCAAAACTCAAGTTGATCTCTTTTTCAGATATCAAGCCAGCTTACTCTTTATTCCCTTCTCTTATTCTTTGAATCTGATACAAGTAAAATTGGTGCATTAGGTAGTAATCCACTCTCACTAAAATTAGTATCTTTTAGGAGAAGATTCACCTGGTGTTTTAATTCTTTTGCTCTTGCACGCGTGATTGGTCCTGTTGGTGTATGTGTCTTAGTGATGTTTTCATCAGACGTTTGGGCCTAGATCGATCTCCAGCCCCTCGACCCCATCAATATATATGTAGTTTCATAAAATTTACTCTTTAAAATATAAATCTAAATATATCACATTAATAATATTAGCCAAAATTTACCAAGTCATCTAATTCATGTAAACTTTGCGCTTGTCTAGAAGCGGCCGTTTATCAGCTAGAGCAATATGCCAATAGACCTTTATCCTGTGGGACCCAGGCGAGCACGACCGGGCCTACGAAGAACCACTCGAAACCACTAGATAAGGGACAAGTGCTCTCACCGGCTAGAAAACCGCCACGTTTTCACGTGGCTGATTCGCCCGCTTCGTCTCCCTGCGCATTTGTGCCTACTTGTCCCACTCCCATCCACGACCTTAAGAAACCAAACCAAATCAAAGCACAGCACCACACGCCATGGTCTTTGTGTGGTTCAGGTTTGTGCATGTCCGATCGAAAAACAAGTAAAGCAGTACTACTATTACTGGAAATAAGCATTGAACAATTAATAGGAGTTGCTAGCTAGCTTTGCTATTGCTGGAAACAAGTCTTCGCACAGTGGATCACCTAGCCATGCTGAAGTTGGAGCCGGAGTTTCCCGGCCTGCCGCAGCGGTGCGACTCGTGCCGGTCGGCGCCGAGCGCGTTCTACTGCCGCGCCGATTCGGCGGCGCTCTGTGCCACGTGCGACGCCGACGTGCACTCCGCCAACCCGCTGGCACGCCGCCACCGCCGCGTACCAATGGGCGTGGTGGCTGCCCCCGGCGCCGGGGGAGCCTTCGTCGTCCGCCCTGCAGGCGGTGTCAACTCCTCCTGGCCAATCCGAGAGGGCAGGAGGTGCGACTACGACGACGACGACGACGCCGCCGCTGAGGAGGACGACGAAGAGGCGACGTCGTGGCTTCTGTTCGACCCGCTCAAGGGCTCGTCGGATCAGGGGATGCCGCCGTTCGGCGACGCCCTGGTGGCCAACTTCCTCAACCTCGGCGGGGGCGCCGGGGAGAAGGAGGAGGCGTCGTCGAGCAAGGACTGCGGCAGCAACCACGGGAAGAGCAGCGAGGGCAGCCACGAGTTCGCCGTGCCCGGCGAGCCCGTGCCGGAGCGCCAGGGCTTCGGGGCGGTGAGTATGGACATTATCGACTACGACGCCTCCAATTTCAGGCGCGGGTACAGCTTTTGATGAGGACATCGCTAGTAATGTCAAAGCTAGTAATGAGACTTCAATAACAGGACCAATAACAAGAGCACGAGCCAAGAAACTACAATCTCAGGTGAACCTGCTCCTTAATGAATATGTCATTAATTTTAATGAGAATTTTATACTACCTAAAAACAATGTTTTACTTGTGCTCAGGTTTGAAGAGTCAGCGATGGATGGAGATCAAGGATATGTGGCCGTCATCCAAGGAAGCATAAGTCCACATCATGAACAATGATCAGCCCATAAATAGTGCTTGCGGCCCGTGAACAGTACCGTACGGCCCATGAACAGTACCCGTGCTACAGTGCGCGTGAATAGTACCACATGGGGAGTTTAGTGTTGAATAGCCTTGGGCTGAGACTATATATTGAGGGGTAGACTCCCATTGTAAAGGGAACCACTTTTGATATTAAAAATACTCTTGTTCTTTCTGTTGTCCAAACAACATTGAAGGAATTGAGAGTTAGTCAAAAATCAAGATCGTTCAACCTTTCCGCTGGGAATTGGGAGCGCGATAGAACTTCATCTGGTGGTCGTGAAGTTCAACACGTGTGATTGGGCGAATTATAGAGTGCTAACTCTTGCATTGGCAACGGGGGATCACTACGATTCATCAGTTCCACGTGAGTATCTTGATCCTACGTCGAGAAGATCGGGCGACCCCGTATCAGCTTTGGTGCATCGCTCGGCCACAGCGTAAGTCTTAATGTTTTTCTTACACGAATTTTCATCAATTAATTATCTACATATACTCTACTAGTGACTTTAAAGTTTCATATTCGAACGAATCTTTCGAACCTTAATTAAAATTATGGAAGTATTTAAAAAGTTCCAATATATTGGTGTTCTGGCAGCAGAAGGCGTTTGCTTTTCTTACGATTTGTTTATAGACAAATCCTTCTCAGAAAAGGGGAACCCAATGCTTTGCTAATGAAAGCGTTAATCAAAGCGGTCCTGAGCGCACTCTTAGGGGTGATCACTAAATTTTAGTCTCTGTCACATCGGATGTTTGGACGCTAATTAAAAGTATTAAACATAGACTAATAATAAAACTAATTGCATAAATGAGAGGTAATTCGAGAGACAAATTTTTTAAGCCTAATTAATCCATAATTAGCACATGTTTACTGTAGCATCACATCAGTTAATCATGGATTAATTAGGCTCAATAAATTCGTCTCGCAAATTAGTCCAGGGTTATGAAATGAGTTTTATTTTTAGTTTACGTTTAATACTTCTAATTAGTGTAAAAACATTCGATGAGACAGGGACTAAAAAATTTTAGTCTCATCCAAACACACCTTTAGGCTGTGTTCGGTAGAGAGCGTTCCCCGCGCGCACAGTAAACACGGAAAACAAAGCGGTCATTAGCATGTGATTAATTAAGTATTAACTAAATTTTTTTCAAAAATGGATTAATTTGATTTTTTTAAGCAACTTTTGTATAGAAACTTTTTGCAAAAAAATACACCGTGTATAGTTTGAAAAGCGTGCGCGGGCGAAAAGTTACTGTACGCGCTAGGAAAACAGCTGCCGAACACAGCCTTAGTCTACTTGCTGATCACCATAGATCCTCCAAAATGGGTCTTAAATCCTAAAGTCTGCACACCCACTGGAGAATGGTGGCTTAGGCATCCACAATCTGGAGCTTATGGGGGTCGTGCTCAGGTCTCGATGGATCTGGGCTAAACACACATCTCAATTTAAGCCTGGCAAGGTCTCCAGATTTCGTGCTCCAGGCAGGAACACGAGTTTGCTGTTACTTCCAAGACGTGCGCCCTAGGAGTTGGCAAATTGATTCTCTTCTGGGAAGATGGTTGGTTGCAAGGTGCGAGCATCCGTTGCTGGTCGCCTGTGCTCTATGAGTGTGTTCGGAGTGCATCCACTGGAGCCTATTGATTGCCGACGTGCTAACAAACAACAGATGGATCAGCAATCTTCACGGTTCTCTAGGAGTACAGGCGATCCTCCAGTACCTTTCGATCTGGTCGATGGTATGTGCCACAACGCTATCTGTGGACCAGTCGGACTCCTTACTCTAGAAGTGGGAGAGCTCTGATTCCTACTCCATTCGCTTAGCCTACCACGCACTGTTCATGGGCAGGATCTCGTTCCAGCACTCGCCGATCTGGGAATCCATGATCTCGCCTCGCTGTTGCTACTTCTGTGGCTAGGTGCTCACTGGCATTGCTACCTGCCGATTGTCTGAAGAAAAGAGGTCTCCCAGACCCCGCTCGTTGTGTCTTTTGCGACCAGCGGGAAGAAACGATCGATCACTTGCTGATCGAGGGCCTTGAGTCGCTATAGCTTTGATGGATCGTCCTTTCGGCCCTTGGGCTACACTAGTGCTTCCCCCGCCGGTGTCTCATTCCACGATTGGTTGTGCTCTAGCCACCTCAAAATCCAAAAGGAACAACGTCGTGGCTTTGACATGATTACGACCCTTGGGGCTTAGTCCATTTGGAAGGAGAGGAACAATCGGGTGTTCAATCAATGCAATTGAACATGGCCCAAAGTGGTCGCGGCAATTGCTAGGTTGTTCCCTCTATTATCACGAGAATAGGCTTAAGCTTCCCCTATTTTTCCTTTCCCCTTTTTATTTCCCCACCTTTGTTCTAGCTTTCGATTTGTTCTTTCTTTTGTTTTGCTCTTTCTAAGTTTTACTCCTCTTGATACATAGGTACGCAATTTTTTTGCATATTCCCAAAAAATTGCTTTGCTAATGAAGAAGTTATTAAGAAGGTGTGCACATTTTAAGTAAGGAGGGAACAAGGAAGAGGAAAATGAACAACTTTCCTTGAGAAATGAAAATCAACATGTACAGAATCACTACAACAGAAACCCTCTTCAATGCTAGTTAGGAACCCCAATAGGTGCCAGATTCTCAGCCGACATCAAATAAGGGGCATAGATGAGGAGGGCTCGTCGCTGTGGGTTTGAGAACCGACACTTGATTGATGAGGTGCATGATTTAAAACAAAAAGCCTGATCGGCTCGATTCGAGCCAATAGAGCACATGCATCAAGTCCAAAAATTTCCCAAATTGTTCTTCATCAATCCCAAATTGTATTTCAATATCTCAACTGACAAAGTGAATCACAATTTTTGGCACAAATGCATTACGTACTACTCGAATCGGAAATACATCTACTACTCTAGTACTAGCTATCCATTGCAGCATCAAAGGGAAAACCAATATCAACAAGGGAGATTGGGGGAAAACCTAACAAATCAGAACTGAATCAACAAAAAATCCTCTTGCCAGGGGATGTAGAGGGAGCCGCTCTGGTGTTGGTTGCGTTTGTCGTCATGGTCTCGTGTGTGCCAACACTTGCTATGGGTGAAGTCTGCCCACCCACCCATCTCGAGCGGCCGGCCCGTGCGTGGATCTAGCTGCTCCCGAGCTTGTGGTGGCCGGATCTGGCCTCAAGCTCATGGTGGCCAATGGCCCATGGTGAGGTGGAGGTCGAGGGAGCGAGGGAGGTGCGGCGATCATCAAGGATGTCGAGAAGGGAACTGGATGGGGCCACGCTCGAGCTCGTGATGGCGGATCTGGTCGTCTCGGAGCTCGTGGCGGCGAGATCCACCGGCCTGGAGGGGAAGGCGTTGCATGCGGCCACGGTGGAGATGACATGGGGTGTGTGACGGCTATGGTGGAGGCGAGGAGGGGCAGCGGCTGAGGTGGAGAGGAGGCGATGGTGGTGGGAAGAGATCAATGGAGTGGGATCGACTCTGAGAGAGAAGAGCGACAGAGAATGAGGTGGACTTTGAGAGAGGAGAGGTGGAAAGTTTAACTTCGAGGAATAAATAAACCTAGGGCTGGCTCGGTTTGTCGACTCAACTCTATCAGAGGTGTTGGTTTTTCTAAAAAGCCTCATATGTGGGCGTCCGCTCATATTGGCTTGACTACCGATTTTTAATTTTAGACCATCCGTGAAGTTAGAGTAAGCAGAAAAGTGCTGGTTTTAGAGCATCCTCTATTAGGATTTTTTCTAGCGGTGGATGCTACCTGAAAGAAAGAAAATTATTTAATAATATTTGAATAAAAAACTGCTATAATAGTCAATGGAACAGTCACTTCTCTCTTTGGCTTTAATTTTCCTGTACCTAGTTTTAATATGAGGTTCGAATTAGTCCTGCCATCCCTATCGTACAAAGATACTCATATAGTATATTTTTTATACTCGCTTTAGTAAAAGAAGTGTTGTTTTGGACTTTTCGAATTCATGAGGTACAACTTTAACTACTTATAATTGAGTAAATTCTTTGTATACCCTTAAAAACTCATTCAATCTCTCTCGTATCCCTGAAATTTACATGGTCTCTTCTATATCCCAAAATTTCAACTTGATCTCTTCTATACCCTTGTTATTACATTTTTCTTCATTTAACTGTTAAGTTTGGTGCAAATGTCTTTTATGCCCTTGACGATGTATGTTTGAATACAAGCTTGAAAAATGACTGAAAGTTTTGTTTGAGTGCACAGTATGTGCATTTTATGAAACTAATGAGACTAAATAATTAGTGTAGAAAATTTTAACATAAATTTTGAAAATAAAACAAAATATAATAAATTGAAATTTTTATTTGAAATTTTAATAGGACAATGATTTTTTTCATCGGTAGCATTCATACAAAAGTGAGGAGCATCCATAAAAAAATATTGTGAGCGTTAGTATCCCCACCTTTGTATGCTCCTCATTTTTTATGACTTTTTAATAAATAAAATAAGTAAATATTATTTTTCTTTCATTATCTAAAAATAAATTTTGTCATAAATAATGTGTCACTCAGCAAACTCATAACTATAATAACCTCATGCGATAAACTTTTATATTTTCAACAATGTAATTCATAAATTCCTATACTCATCCATGTGTAAGGGTAAAATGCTTACTTTTATAGATATTAGATAGTCAACTAACAGTCAACTGGTGGGAGGGACATGGAAAGGATGAACTTGAAATTTTGGAGATATAAAAGGGATGGGTAAATTTCAGGGGTATAGAAAGGATTAGGTGAGTTGTCAAGGACATACAGAGAATTTACTCCTTATAATGCGTACAAATAAAATAAGTAACACAAGTATCTGAAATATTTTGTTACGACAATTTTATCCATATAATTTTTATATGTTGAGCACATAGAACACTGTTGATGCAGATTAACTGTACGGGTTCAATGCAAGCGGAGTCGTTTTATATTGTAATGATACAAAGTCCAACACTACAATGTTGAATTGCAATTTCACTTTGATAAATACGTTATATATTTTGGGGAAAAAATGTACTACGCTTTGAAAAGTTCAAAGGATTAGCAGAAATCAGAATGACCTAAATCCTCATTAGATGAGAGAGATCGATAGTGGGAGAGTAGTCCAGCCTTTAGGGCATTAGTACAGAAAAACATCTGAATGAGAGCAAATCATAACTGCTCTCGTCTACAAAAATCGATTCCTCGTGAACGGTTTAAGGCCCATATGTGAAAACCAAAATATGTAGGCAAGCCTCTTAACAGGCCCACATGCGAAAATAAGCCTATTTTGTCATTAGTGGCCCGCATGCGAAAATATCCCTTTCTCTTCCCATCTCTTTTCTCCTTCCTCTCTCTCCCACAAAGTCCTCTCTTGTCCACCCCACTCATTCACTCTCCCCACTCCTAACACCCACTCCTATCCCCACTCCTCTCCTTTCTCCCGGTAGTGAGCTCGGGCATGGGTGCCGGGCTCGTGCTCCAACGGCGACGGGTTCAGACGAGAGGGATACTATCGGCAGCGATGATGGGAGGGGTGGATCCAGCGACCCTCCCCCTCCCACGCGGATCTGGCCATCGCTCCGACCCTCACGCGTGCGGATCCATCGACGGCGGCGGCGAGAGGGGTGGATCTGGCGCGCCCACCCTCCCCCACATGGATCCCACTACCTTTTCATCCTCGTGAGTGAATCCATGAGCGGCGGCAACGAGAGGGGCGGATTTGGTGCGCCCTCCCTCTTCCACGTGGATACCGTTGCTTCTCTGGCCCCCACACCTTCAGATCCGCCGTTGGCGACGACAGGAAGGGCGGATCCGATGCCCTCTTCTCCTCCCGCGTGTATCCTGCCGCCTCTCTACCCCGCCCTGCGTGAGGATTTGCTTGCGGCTTCGAGCGACGTGGACAAGGACGACGAGGAAGATGACGATAATGACGGGTGTGGACGGTGGAGCTCAAGGGCGGCGGATCTGGCGACGCCGCCCACGGGAGGGGCGGATCCGCTGCCCTTGGCCCCTAGGCCTCGTTGATGGCAAAATTCGATTCGGTAGTAGTGGGAGTGAGCGGGGAATTTGAATGAGATATGATTGAGAAAAGTAGTAATTTAAATCCTATAATAGAACATCACATATGTTGTGGGGCGGAGATGTATAGTACTTTCAATTTACTATATATATACATATATCAATATACAAGTGGGAAAACATATATTTTGAAAAAAAATGTATATATAGGAATCAAGGAAAGTGAGCATACTTCAACAAGAGACACTAGCAAAACTTATTTATGCAAAATCTGCACATATATATTTTAAACAGTGCGCACACCTATCTCAATAATTATCAAACTACAATACCAGTGAATGAGTTAGTGCCAGCCATTGAGCGGAGGTCTGATTCTGAAGCTGAAAAATGAAAATTAAGCTGATATACATACATGAACTATTTTAAATCTCATGCAAAACATGTCATATCATTTATAATTTTATTGTATATTTAAAATTTAATATGCAAGCAATGTCAAATTGATAAAGCCTGAGCTCCACTCGATACGCTCAGGGATCTGGTTGTCCCGATCTTTCGGTATGTTGATGATAACTATGATTTGGGAGAAATGCTGGCAACCCGACTACAACTGTACAAGACATTGTTGTGTTGCGCCTTAGCGATCGATATACCTCTTCGTAGGTTGTTGATTTTGTCGATGCAGATCAACCTTATTCCTACAAGCAAATCGAAGAAACAATCACGAACAAGATAAAAGCAATTTGAATTGCAAATAGGAATTATATCTCACGATGAGTTGGGGTTTAGAAGACGAGTAAT
Source organism: Oryza officinalis (assembly GCA_008326285.1). NCBI lineage: Eukaryota > Viridiplantae > Streptophyta > Magnoliopsida > Poales > Poaceae > Oryza > Oryza officinalis. Next base: position 3,893,206 of record BDMV01000009.1, read on the forward strand.
TAGGTGGTCTAGCCGACACACGTAACTACAAGGTAAAGTAGCAATGACTAAAACTTTAATCTAACAAAACCCGAGAAACCTTAAAGAGGTATCTAGCTATTAAAAGGGTTGGGAGGATGACCAAGGGGTCCCTCGGGTCGTGTCCCACTAGATTGGGGTGCACCCCACATGGGCTCTACTTGGACCGGAGTTCCAAATGAAGTTACAAGCCTATAGGCCCATTATATATAATACAACATCTTGTTCCTTGATTACGTCTGACTAAGAAGGAATTTGGAGATGAGACAGGATCCATTGAAAAAAGGACTCCGAGAGCTTTCCATCAAGTACTCATGGACCAAAAATAGAGCTCATATGCATATTTGGCGACCGTTTGAAGTTAGCTCTGTTGCAGGTGGCCGAATTAGATTCCAGAACATCTGCGACTCAATATCGATGTCTTCCGGTTAAACTATGTTATGAACAATATTTGTATCAATAGTAGCCATGGTCACATCACAAATCATCATCTCCACATTATTTTCATATTATTTAAACATATATATCTACCATTTTTATCAGTGACGAAACCAGAATTAAAATACAGATGGGGCGAAGAATACTAACACAAACAAACGCAACACATACTATATTTAATTATAAAAAATAGTATAATACTACAATCAACAACTTAAGACATAAATCACATGAGTAGTCACCACAACAAATAACACTCAAAATCAAATTATAAACAACCGTGCGGCTATATATAGGTACCATCGCTAATTGCTCAATATTTATTCCGAAATTCCAAATCTTGAATTTTTGTAAACTAGATAAAAAATGTCATCACTGTTTCCACTATAATATTTAAACTGTTGAATCAAAGATAGAAAATAATGAATATATTATATATCTACAGAAAATTAACTAAAACTTTCGTGTCAGGAGAACAATTTAGCTAGGGACTACTTTTGAATTACCCTTGCAGCGAGGAACATCAATTAGAGACGAATTTCATGGAATTCCCAATTTCTTCCTTTTTCCTTTCTCTCTTCTTCCTTGTCTTCTATTCTCCTCTTGTCTTCCTTGCTACAGATCAGCAACAATTGTGCATTAGCGGCCAAGCAACATAGCAGCAACAACGAGCACATAAGGGATCAACATCTGATTCGCTTCCTCCATTTTAGGTGGTGGCAGTAGCATGGTGGCTAGCAGAGGCTCCTGGCTGCTCGCCGGGCGCCGGCTCCCTCTGGGTACTGGCAGGCTGGCAGGGACGCCGACACGCTGAAGTAACGGGGCTGGCCTTGCCGGATGGGCTTCCTAGCCATAGCTGGTAGGCGAAACCGGCAGGCAGCCATGTAGGGAAGTGTGGCCGCTGGGCTAAGGCAAACTGAGGACGGTGACACGTGATAAACCCTGAGCAACTCTGATACCACTTGATAAAATCTAAAATCCGCTCGATACGCTCAGGGATCTGGTTGTCCTGATCTTTCGGTGAGTTGATGATAACTATGATTTGGGAGAAACGTTGACGACCCGATTACAACCATACAAGACATTGTTGTGTTGCGCCGTAACGATCGATACACCTCTCCGTGGATAGTTGATCTAGCCGATGCAGATTAACCTTATTCCTGCAAGCAAATCGAATAAACAAGCAAGAACAAGATAAAAGCAATCTAATATTGCAAATAGGAATTGAGTACACACGGTAAGTTGGGATTCCATAACGAGTAAACCGGCGATCTAACCGATCACAGGATTACACAGCAAAGTAGCGAAGCTAAATTTTAATCTAAACAAAACTCGAGAAACCCTGAAGGGGTACCTAGTTATTTAAAGGGATGGGAGAAAAACCAAGGGGGTTCCTAGGTTGTGCTCCACCAGGTTGGGGCGCACCCCACATAGGCCCCACCTGGGCCGGGGTTCCAGATAAAGTTACAAGCCCATAGGCCCATTATAGGTGATGTAGCACCTTGTTTCTATGATTATGGCCAACTAGTATGGAATTTGGAGATGAGACTGGATCCATTGGAAAGAGGACCCTAAGATCTTTCCATCAAGTACTCATGGGCCCAAAACAGAGCTCATATGCATATTTGGCGGTCATTTGAAATCAGCACTGTAGCAGGTGACCGAATTGGATTTCAGAACTTGGACAACTTGATCTTGGCATCTTCCTGTTGACATATGATGTGAGCAACGGTTGTATCTATAGTAGCCATGGTCACATCATCTTCCCCTTCTTCACGAAAAGCCATGGTGCTCTGTGCGTAGTCCATTTAAAACAATCTGTTTCTTCCAATCAAAACTAAATAAACTCGAAGTAGCATAATTAGCAATAACATGTCTCTTTGGCTTACAATTTTTATCCACATCTACAGTTGGTTCTAAATCTGAACATATGTAAACTCTGTGCACCAAATATATTCGCTATCATTATATTCACCAAAGATATGAAAATTAGCATTAGTTGGACATTGCAAAACAGATTTAGCAAACAATTTCTCCTTCAAATTTCTAAGCTCACAAAAGTCATCAAATAGAACATAGCCCAAAGTATTTAAAGAAGATAGCAATTCATGTTCCTGAACTTCATTAGCAATCTGAACAACATGTTTAAAATCAGCACAGAAAGAATTAACAACAGGAATAGCATGTTCATTCATTAGTTACGGCATGGATATAAGTGAAGCATTATCACACAACTGTTCTTTATCACAAGGAACAGCAAACAAATCAACTTGTGACAAAGGAATCTCGGCAATAGGTTTCACTAATGGTTTCTCTACTATAGCATGAAAAGTGGACATGTGTAGCTCAGCTTGAGAATAGTCACCTTTATATATCTCAGCACCATTTAATTTACCTTGCAAACTTTCTTCATACATCGCGGGTGCTTCATGCTTCTCCTCTTTCTTCTCAAGTCCATCATTCTCCTCCTTTTGTTGAATGTTCTGAACTCCCTGCAAAACGTTAGTAACAGGAGACACAAAAGATTGCTCCTCCAATATTTGCACATCATCATTGCATAATGCTATCGGAGATTCAGAAATAGGAGATAAATCACATTGTTCATGTTTTCTTGCATTTGATATGATTTGACTATCAATGCTACGAGCAAGCATGGAAAGGTGTCCAATATTATATGTCACATTAACAAGTATAACCTGAATTTCAGAATTAAGCCCCTTGAAAAATCTACGCATTGTGTTCTCATTGCATTCTTTTAGACCACTATAGATGATACAAACTTTAAATTGATAGATGTACTCTCTAACAGTTTGATCACCTTGTTTCAGATGTTCTAATTTCTCAAGAAGAATATATTTGTAATAAGAACTCACAAAATGCTTTCTCATCATGGTTTTGCACTCTTCCCAAGTTCCAGGTTTATTACTAACATGACTCCACCAAAAGAATGCAGAAGAGGTAAACTTATTACTAGCAGTCTTAATCTTTTGAGCATCAGAAAAATCATATTTATCCAATTCGTGGTCTACTGCTAGCTCCCAATCAACATAAGCAACATAATTATACTTACCAACGTAGAATAGTAACTTAGATTCAACTCGTGCTGGTCCTAGGCTAGAACGTACTAGAGACGTGAGCCTAGACACAAATGATACCATAAGATAGCACTAGGAACAACTCAAGCACAACTCTGATATACAAAAGCAAACTCAAAGATAACAGTTGATTTTCTCTTTTCTTTGTTTTTTCTTTCTTTCTTTTTTTGGTGCAGCTTTTGTTTTCTTTTTTAAGCACCTTTCAGCCTTTTTATTTTATATATTTCTTTAGCAAAAACGACTCAAGGACCTAGATTCAAGATTACAGTGACTCAAATGTAAAAATGAAATTTATAGGGACTCAAATGTAAAAGTCCAAACCCCAAAATTCGATTTATACAAAAATGGAATGCTCTTCTCGTATGGATTCCGTTTTTGCAAACGAAACTCGAATCTGACACCGAATTTTTTTTTCTCACAAACAAAAACCAATCTAATCTAATCTAATCTCTTCCTTCCATCTTTCTCACGGCAACAGCACGGACACGGCGGCAGCGACGACAGTGGTGCTAGACGTGATAAGAACTCGAAACTCTAAATGTACTAGACGCTAAGACCAGCAACACGATACGACGATGCAACACAAAACTCAACAAAGCAAAAACTGAAAAGAATAATGCAATGGCACAAATATGGCTAGGTAAAGAATGCAATTCTTTTTTATGGCTATTTTCTGGTTATAGGTAGATAAAAACTCACCGAGCAACAAAAGCTCTGATACCACTTGATAAACCCTGAGCAACTCTGATACCACTTGATAAAACCTAAAATCCGCTCGATATGCTCAGGGATCTGGTTGTCTCGATCTTTTGGTGAGTTGATGATAACTATAATTTGGGAGAAACGTTGATGACCCGACTACAACCGTACGAGACGTTGTTGTGTTGCGCCTTAGCGATCGATACAACTCTCCGTGGGTTGTTGATCTTGCCGGTGCAGATCAACCTTATTCCTACAAGCAAATCGAAGAAACAAGCAAGAACAGGATAAAAGCAATATGATACTGCAAATAGGAATTGAATACACACGATAAGATGGGATTCCGTAACTAGCAAACCGGTGATCTAACCGATCACGGGATTACACGGCAAAGTAGCGAACCTAAACTTTATCTAAACAAAACCCGAGAAACCCTGAAGGGGTACCTAGCTATTCAAAGGGGTGGGAGGACGACCAAGAGCGTTCCTAGGTCATGCTCTACCAGGTTGGGGCGTACCCCACATGGGCCCCACCTAGGCCGGGGTCCCAAATAAAGTTACAAGCCCATAGGCCCATTATAGGTGATGTAGCACCTTGTTTCTGTGATTGCGGCCAACTGGGATGGAATTTGAAGATGAGACTAGATCCATTGGAAAGAGGACTCCAAGAGCTTTTCATCAAGTACTCATGAGCCCAAAACGGAGCTCGTATGCATATTTTGCAGCCATTTGAAATCAACACTGTAGCAGGTGACCGAATTGGATTTCAGAACTTGGACAACTTGATCTTGGCATCTTCGTGTTGACATATGATATGAGCAATGGTTGTATCTATAGTAACCATGGTCACATCAACACGTTGGCGCATGCACGAGACGGCGACGATTTAGCAGCGATGCGGCATGAAGAATGAAGATGAATCGTCTGTCGATTGGAACACGATGCCTCGCTATTTCCCTGATTGGCTGATTCCTCGTGCACCTGCGACGTGATCGCTTTTTTTTGTTGGGTTGGTCGTTCTTTGGTATCTCGAGGCCCATGGGGGGTGGGGCGACATGGGTAGTTGCGGGGCCGGTGGCCCTATCCTGTCTAATGGGTGGTTTCGCCTCTGATTGATTTTTATTATGTATAATATGTATTCATCCATATCCCACAACAAAGTGCGGGATGTCAACTAGTGTATATACGTGTGTGTATTAACTAGGATATCATGGTGTCCGGGCATTAAGCTTTAAATTGAGTATATACCCAATTCAAATGAGTATGAAATTTTTTTAAATGTTTAGGTATGAACATTAACTTCTTTACTAACTAGTTCGAATAAGTTTGAACTAAATTTGAACCTCGTTTGATGATCGCTCAGGTTTCGATGTCATCGCTGGAGAACATGAGCATGGTCCCATACTGCGGTGAGCCAGACATCACCAGCTCCTCCTACCTGAGGCTATCCAAGAGCACCATCGACCTTTTCACGGCAGCGGCTTGTTCCCCTACGGCGGCGCACAACATAATGTCGCTGCCGCAATTCATGGGCACCATTGACAGGGAGGCCAGAGTGCACCGCTACAGGGAGAAGAGAAAGACAAGACGGTTCGAGAAGACCATCAGGTACGCGTCGCGGAAGGCGTACGCTGAGACCCGACCAAGGATCAAGGGACGCTTCGCCAAGCGCACCGACGCTGACCTTGAGATCGACCAGTACTTCTCCACCACCGCCGACTCCAGCTGCGGCATCGTGCCCATGTTCTAGCTCCCACTGTATAGATGTTAAGATGAATAGACATCTTGGTTGCTCAACTATATATGTGTAATTCGCCGAATCGACTGTAAATTTGTGGGAGGTATGAGGCTTCAGTTGTAGGTATATATAGATGCCAGAAAGATAGTCCATGTAAATTTTTGCAGGAGTAAATGTAATCCTGTAGTTATCCCTCCTTCTCCAATCTTTACAATACACTAGATTATGGGGCGCACCAATGGCGCGCCTCCTGTACATAGTTTGTTAGAAATTGGTATTGTGCCATGTCAGTGTTGAATTAGTGCCATGTCAGTGTAATATTACATAATACAGCAAAGGAAAGGCATGACATAATTTTACATTTTAAATATATAAAACATAAACTACATAGTCATTGCTTGGAAAAAAATCATTTGTTCTTGATGCCTGATTCCATATTGACGTCTTCTATAAGACCAAATACTTATTTGCAAAACTGCATCCAATGTTTAAAACATTCTAGTTGGTTAGAACAACCAAATATCGTATTATTAGATTTGTAGTCCAAGAAAAAATTTATAGAAATGACATATAGAATAGAATGCAAGATAAGCTAAGCTATTTTACTGGAACCCTATAAAACCCATTTTACTTTTTCTAGCAATCTCAGCTATAATGTGTACAGCTAGTATCGTAAGTACAAAGGTGATAAAACAAAGCTACTAAGATTGAAGTTGTTGCTAACATTTATTTGCCTTGCAAATCTTTTTTACAGTTGGTGCTGCATCCATGTCAAAAGGTAGCAATAGATAACGTGAAATTGTTTCACAGTATACTCATGGGAAATGACATCACACACTAAATAAACTTCATTGTGTTAAATCGTTTATCACATGATAAAACGTTCTATAATTTATCATGTATAAAAGAGAGAACATATTAAACTGCAGGAATGAACTATACTAAATGGATAAATGAAGTTGATATCCACATTGTGAGATTAAAATCTAGAAATATAACTAAGCTCTAGATCAAAATTCTATTGGGAAAAACATAGAAGAATCATTCTTTACCATGATATTGTGGTAAGCATCTGATGTAAAAACATGAATGTAGGCTATTTTTGGTCTATTGCTGAAATACTTACCTGCTGGGGTTTAAAGGAACCAAGAACACTCTCTGTATTCTTCAAATAAACATACAATGTGTGACTGCTATAGCGTTTTGCTTGGTTGGATATAGGAAATTACAAATCTGAAATAAAATAACCATGATCGATATGTTTATATTATATGGTCAGGAATGTTGAGAACCAGTTATATTATGTCAATAAAAAAGGTAGAAAATATATAATGACAAAGACATGCCAATAATTTTTTTGCCATCGCAAAGATTATTTGGTATATAAAGCATGGATAACTTCAATAAGCTAGGAATTGGCTTCAATCACAAGGTAGTAATAGACTCACATGTTCAGTCCACAGTTAACAATGCTTTCAAATTTGCAGGAAATATTGGTGTGTGTTTTCCTTGAATTCAGCTTGGATAATAACCTGAGGGGTATGATTAGAGCTTGATCTATCAAATAAGATCATTTATTGAGACATAATATGTGCAAAATATTTACATAAGCTTCATTTTAGGTCATCCCATATAAAATTATCATTTTTGTTTGGTACAGGAATAAAAGAATAACAGTAGCATGTGAGAATTTAAATGTATTCACGAAGCAATACAAATTGAGAAATAGTTTTCCCAAGAATGGTAACTAAGATAGGATAGTAAATAACATATTAGACATTGGAATGCCCATAAAAATAACAAATCGCTATTTCAAGATGCAATGTAGTGATCGTTTCATAAAAATGGCAAATACCAAAGAAAAACAAAAACCAAAATGACGAATTAGTAACCTCCTCTCCAACCTCTGCAATAATCTTCTTACATTCCTTCCATCACATGTACATAAGTTTGATCCAAAAACGACAGCACAGTAAAAAGTCAAGACAATCCAAACCATTTATCGATAACAAAATACATAATTATTAGTGATGTAGCTATGAAAGAATTACAGAGATACATGAACCTAAATTTATATTACAGCGAAAAATGAGTACTTTATGGTTGTACGTTATAGTTCATTGATATAAACTTGCATTTAACAAGAAAAAGAGCCATAACAACATAAATCAAGCAACCATTTTTTAACTTGAAATGACAGTACCATACTATTATCGAAGTAGTAAAGCTCAATGACCTACTGAACCAAGAGAACTCACCCTCTACTTGACTTGCAAACAACCCAACAGTACAACCCCATCCTTACCCTTTGGCTTCTTGCTTTTTACAACCCTACTACAATCATATAAGGGGTTCACCCACAACAATCAGGTGTTTCTTTCTCCTAAAATTGTAAGAATCTGGAAAAAAATGATTCCTAGTTAATGACAGGCCAAGGATTGGGAACATCCAACATATTTTGTAGTTTAAAATGTAACAAGAAAAAAAACTTGCCTCTAATCAGGAGACAAAAACAATCGATAGACAGAAAATAATATTTACCAGATCCCTAAATAACTGCACAAATGTGGTATGCAATATTTTTGAACATGAGCAGACTAAATAATTGCATTGCAAATGCAAAGTTTAAGCAATTTAACAGTATATGCACACATGTGGTATGCTAGAAAACATAGCATATGATCAAAAAAGCACATCTGGACAAATTCGGTATGCCACCCCTAATTTTCCCAAAATTCATATTTCACGACACAACAATAATTGCAAACCATCCAAAACCGTACCCAAATAATCAGCTCAAAATTGGTATTCGTCACAAAAACTATTGATTGACCGGCTGAACATTGTTTGCCAAAGAAGTCATGGAGGAGTTGCAATACTATTTCAGAGCAAACACAATGCATTCTACGGTCTAATATGCTTTGCTAAAGTGAATGACCCATAAAGCCATACTGATGTGAACCCGCAAGGGTTTGATGCCCGATCTTTCGATGGAGGGTTGGATAACTCGATTGGGATGGAGATGACGTTCACGGCCTTACTACAGTCGTCCAAGGACGCTGGGCCTTAGCAATCGATACACCACCTCCAATGGTTGTCACGAACTTGTGGTGCGCGACAACCCGGCCACGAGGGCACTCGTCCTGCAAGCAATCGAAGAACAAGCAAGAACAAGTAGAACAAGCACTGAATTGCTAGATGAAGATGAAAGTTTCACTAAGAAATCTCAATATGGTGGGGTTCCGAAGACAAATAGATAGGCGGTTTAGCCAACATGCGCGTTGTATGCAAGTAGCAAGTCGCTAACTCTAATCTACAAAACCCAAGAAATCCTGAAGGGGTATCTAGCTATTTAAAGGGGTGTTGGGGTCGTCCCCTTACCCTAGGATGCGTCCCTAGTGGACCCAACTTGATACACAGCCCATTGGGCCCATTACGCAGCACCTTGACAGAAAAGAACTCGGTAGTAAAACGAATATTGCAGCCGTTTCAGAACAGATATGGACAAGGCCAGATCCATTTGAAAGTAGACTTGATAAGCTTTCCATGAAGTACTTGCACGCCCAAAAGGAGTCCGTATGAAGTCGTGGCGGTCGTCACAAGTCGGTGCTGTACTGGAGTCCGAATCCAGCCCGCGCGAATATGTTTTCTTTTGGGTCCTATCCATCAATCCTAACCAAAACAAGAGTGCAAACGTTTCCATGGTCTAAATACGATGGAGAAGAAGATAAGAATGAACTCACATGGTAGTTTATTTGGCGTGCATGAGCACGAGTAATTGGACCGGAAATCTGTTGTCGTTGTGTAGGCGTGGATGTATCGAGCGCGTTGATGTCCTCAGCACATACCTCTTTAAACACTGCATTGTAGCCCTGTGTTCTTCAAACCAGACAAATACAATCCTAAGTTATGATCTAGCAATCAAGCACATATCAAGGAGAAGAGAAAAAAACAGTGGTGTTCGACAGATCGATTGCTCACCAATTTTCCGAAGAGCTTTAAGGATGTTGTATTTGTTTCGCTAATTTTTGCTCTCAAAGTGTGACTTCCATATTTCACTATTGCAAATGCCATCGTGATTAATATTGAGCTCCTTCCATGGCTGTAATAAAAGGTAATGCAAGCATGAGTAAAATTATCAAACACCACCAGTACATCACTTTATAATTCAGAAAACCATTTTCTTCTCTACTTGCAATATAGCAAAGCAAATAGAGAGTAAAACATCTACTTTCATCTAGCAACATGAATACAGCAGTTTGCGATGCCAACACATTACGGCAGGTCATTTCCAAGATCGAAAACATACCTCCCTATGAACTGAACGCAACATAAACTCCAGAAATTTAGTACATATACAAAACTATACCAATTCTAATCATAAATTAACCTAAAGAAAAACTGAAAGAGGAGAGCCTAACTCTGACTAGTTATGAGCTAGAATGGTAAAATCCATTGTGAAAGCATGCAACTATAGATGCCTAGTCCACACAAATGAACTAAGGAAATAATAAGCTACAAAAGAAAAAAAAAATCAAGAGCCAAATGGATTTGAAATGCAAATCTCTGCACACAATTAGAAGGTTAAAGAAAGTGTTGAACTCACTCGAGTGCACTAAAGCATATTCACCAAGGATCAGGATCACCCATTCAGGTGACGAGAGGGATTCCTTAGGTAATGGAGACACGATGACCTGGAGCTTGCTAAGGATCTCGAAAAGGTCGCCATAGGACAACGGAGCTGGCCATCCCAGCACCGATGAGGACGACGACGTGGGTGAGGACCATGCCGACTTACGCCATCACTATGGCCACTCGCATGAGGCCCACGAACATGGCAAAATCTGCAGCCAACATTGACCCACCTATACTGTCAGCATGCACAGACCAATGCCTGTACCAAAACAACCATACCAACAGCAACAGATAGCCACTGACCACAAAGAGGGTAGTGGTCACACACCTATATTCACATATACATCATCATCCACTTTAATCTAAGTACTTTGCATACTACCTGGACAAGGTTGTCACAAGAAATGATTTTGTCTTTGCAGCCAATTCCAGATATCCATCAACAAGGTCCTAAAAAATTGATAAATATTCCAAGATATTTCACTTTTACAGACAAACAAAACAGAACATTTCTATTGTATTATGCTTGTTAAAGCAAAATTTCTATTGTACTACGTCCTATTTTAATTACCAATATCATGAAATCACTGTGTTCCCAATGCTCTGCATCTTTTATTTGTATCAACTATCTCACCAGATGTTGTGCTGTCAAACAAAATAAAAGGTAAAACTTTCTCCCTTTACTATTATAAACTCAGTGGTCTCAAGTTATTGTCATGTAAAATTGCTACTGACTCTTTAGTCTAGTAACAGAAATTCTCCTTTTATTACTGTTTAGAACAGATTGGCGAAAGGATATGTTTTCTTGTACTAACCTATGGCCAATGACGAACCGAATGCTAATCCCCTTTTCTTTCACAAAGCTTCATTCTTCTCACTTGCTGTAAACACAGAAACATGATACGGGGTCGCCCGATCTTCTCGACGTAGGATCAAGATACTCACGTGGAACTGATGAATCGTAGTGATCCCCCGTTGCCAATGCAAGAGTTAGCACTCTATAATTCGCCCAATCACACGTGTTGAACTTCACGACCACCAGATGAAGTTCTATCGCGCTCCCAATTCCCAGCGGAAAGGTTGAACGATCTTGATTTTTGACTAACTCTCAATTCCTTCAATGTTGTTTGGACAACAGAAAGAACAAGAGTATTTTTAATATCAAAAGTGGTTCCCTTTACAATGGGAGTCTACCCCTCAATATATAGTCTCAGCCCAAGGCTATTCAACACTAAACTCCCCATGTGGTACTATTCACGCGCACTGTAGCACGGGTACTGTTCATGGGCCGTACGGTACTGTTCACGGGCCGCAAGCACTATTTATGGGCTGATCATTGTTCATGATGTGGACTTATGCTTCCTTGGATGACGGCCACATATCCTTGATCTCCATCCATCGCTGACTCTTCAAACCTGAGCACAAGTAAAACATTGTTTTTAGGTAGTATAAAATTCTCATTAAAATTAATGACATATTCATTAAGGAGCAGGTTCACCTGAGATTGTAGTTTCTTGGCTCGTGCTCTTGTTATTGGTCCTGTTATTGAAGTCTCATTACTAGCTTTGACATTACTAGCGATGTCCTCATCAAAACATGTCAGCCAACATGTGTGTTATGGCAAGAAATATCTCCATGCAAAAGAATGCAACCTTAAGGCTGCGGTGATAGCAGTGGCAGTGGTGGTATCAATGATTTCATCCGGCTGCGAGCATCTCCTCAGCTGTGGCAGTGGTGGTATGCAAATTACAGTATACTTCAATTTGATAGTCCTTTAGAATTTTCAATGGACAAATGGACTAATTGTGTTTAATGTCCAGTAGTATGCAATAGACTCATAGTTTTTTCCATAGTCTGTAACTCCTCTCGTCAGGGCCACTAATTTCAATAGGGATGTTTGTAAAACTTGGTCAAATTGTAATTCTATGAAAGTACTACTAAAAACAGATCTGCACATATGATCTTCATCCAATGAATGTTTTGCATAACCAGAGTAATGAAATCAATACACATTTCCACTTAGTCTCAAAGTTTCAGTTGGGAGCAGTGCAGTACAACCAGAGTAGTGAGAGAGGGATGAAGAGGACACATGACTTCTACCTCACAGCCAGTGGCTTGGATAGGTTGCACATGGCCTGAGCGGCGTCATGGCCTTGGGGGAAAACACCACCAACAGAAGCACCTAGGTTTGGGTCCTGCAAAGAAGCAGCTGGCGTCAACTAATAACAATATAATTCCAATGACAGTCAATATGACATTCAATATAATAACTAATAAACAATATGGTGTTAGCTAGGGTTGCAATTGTTGGTTGATTTTTCGGTTGAGAGCCCACAAATCCGAATTTTTAAAAAATAAGATAGAGTTAGTTTCTGTGATCGGTTGAAACTAACTTGACCCCTAAATCCAAGATAAGCTCCTGAGCCCCACCAGTGCTATAAATAAAAGAATTCGCTGAGAGAAGAGGACGCTCTAATGTAGCGAGAACCCAAAACCCTAAAATCGCCACCGATCGGCTATTGCACTGGAAGAGGTTCGTGATGCTGTCTTAGTGATGAGGACATCGCTAGTAATGTCAAAGCTAGTAATGAGACTTCAATAACAGGACCAATAACAAGAGCACGAGCCAAGAAACTACAATCTCAGGTGAACCTGCTCCTTAATGAATATGTCATTAATTTTAATGAGAATTTTATACTACCTAAAAACAATGTTTTACTTGTGCTCAGGTTTGAAGAGTCAGCGATGGATGGAGATCAAGGATATGTGGCCGTCATCCAAGGAAGCATAAGTCCACATCATGAACAATGATCAGCCCATAAATAGTGCTTGCGGCCCGTGAACAGTACCGTACGGCCCATGAACAGTACCCGTGCTACAGTGCGCGTGAATAGTACCACATGGGGAGTTTAGTGTTGAATAGCCTTGGGCTGAGACTATATATTGAGGGGTAGACTCCCATTGTAAAGGGAACCACTTTTGATATTAAAAATACTCTTGTTCTTTCTGTTGTCCAAACAACATTGAAGGAATTGAGAGTTAGTCAAAAATCAAGATCGTTCAACCTTTCCGCTGGGAATTGGGAGCGCGATAGAACTTCATCTGGTGGTCGTGAAGTTCAACACGTGTGATTGGGCGAATTATAGAGTGCTAACTCTTGCATTGGCAACGGGGGATCACTACGATTCATCAGTTCCACGTGAGTATCTTGATCCTACGTCGAGAAGATCGGGCGACCCCGTATCACTTAGGGCAGTGCCGGTGGAGACCCAAAGGTCGTCGTGACTTAACAAGGAGAAAAGAAGAAGAACCAGTAAAGAAAGAAGAAAAGAAAAGCGGCAAACCAGAGGAATCATCAATGGTTTCAAATCCAGGTCAGAGTTAATTTCGAAATTAAGAAAGGTGATTGATTGTAGGCTACAGCTGATCTTTAGCCTTTTCAATCCCTTAATAAATCTCATCATCCCTGTTTGGAAGCCATCAATGATTAAGATTAAATTTGATTAAGATTAATGTTTCGGCTTGTTTAGATGAAATTAAATTAGGTTTTCTAATCCCCTATTCAGCTTGTTTTAGATTCAAGTTTTAAGTTCTAATCTTATTCTTAGCAGTAGAGATTAAGAAATTTGAGGAAAGAAGGGAATTAAGCCACGGTTGTGAAACTCTAATTTCCCGAAATCCCAATAAGTCGGTTTTTAAATCGGTCAAAAATCCCCAATTCGGAAGAACCCTAATTGAGTGAAGAATCCTAAAGACTCAAAATTCCCAAATTTTGGCAAATCAAATTAACTTATGTTTCGGGTTGCTTACCGAGCTCAAAACTCTAAGCTTGCCGGAGCTCTCCAGCCACCTCGGGGCCATGCTGGTTCTCCGCCGTGCGCGCGCCGGTTTGGTGGCTCCCCTCACCGTCCTTCATCGGGACGGGAAGCGTCGGCTTGGCGTCGCCTTCGAGCTTCGCCCCCTCGATGATGATGTTTGGGCCTCAACGGCACTCGTCGCCGGTTGCGCGCCCACCTCGCCAGACCGCCGATGCCTGGCACGGCTTGGCGCCTCCCTCGGGCACGCCCCCCAACCGACGAAGATGGAGCCGCACGGTGCTCGTTGCCGTGCGCGCGCTCCTCGTCCCTGGACCGCCACCACCGCCGTTCGCTCTCTTGCCATCGCTAGAGACCGGATCGGGAAGAGGAGGGGAGAAATGAGGGTAGGGTTAGGGTTTTCACCCTACCCCGCATCGGCCGGTGATTTTAGCGGTGCGGTGAATCCGAGCCGTCCATCAGATCGAATGGCTCACATCGTCCTCACGACGGGCCACCTCCTGCGTTGGGCCATCTCTCCGTGTTGTGCCGTCTCCCACAATGGGCCGTGCTCATCGTCGAAATAAACCGCGTGGTCTTTTGGGCCACGGAAGCCTGGGCCGCGCACTGCCACTCGCCCGTTTTTCGGGTTGACTTTCGGGAAGATGGGCCAAAATTTGTTTTTAATCTTTAAGCCCGCCAATTTATTTCTAGAATTTGTTATACCTTTCTTTAGCTAAATTAAATTGTTGAGAATTGTTATTTGATTAATGAGTTAATTATTTCTAGTTAAATGGAACCAACGAGAAGTTTAACTAGAAAGAAATAATGATGTGAAATTATTTTTGACCAACGTTATTATAATTTCATGTCTATTATATTTGTTATTTTATTTCTTAATTATTTTCTGCCCAACGGTGATATAATTCAGAAATTAATTTTAAGATTATTTCATGGTTATATCTGCCCAACGGTGTTTGACTATGAAAATTCTAAGTTTAAATCGCATATGATTGATTAAGCCAACGTAAATCAATTATGTGCATCGTTAATGCCTTAAATATTTATTTTCAGCAATGGGACATTAGAAGACTATTGTTGCCCTTGATTGATCTAATTACACTGAATGGAAGAGCACTATGCTCCTAAACTTAGCCTTGTTGGATTATGACTTGGCCATAAGAGAGGATCCTCCTGAGGACCTCCAATCAGCCCATGAACGCCTAAATGAGGATGATTATGAAAATCACAAGTGGGCTCACAATGAAAAGGTAGCCGATTGGGAGAAGTCCAATAGGGTTTCTTAGGTTTTATTTAGATTAAAGTTTAGCTTCACTACTTTGCCGTGTAATCCCGTGATCGGTTAGATCACCGGTTTGCTCGTTAAGAAACTCCAACTTATCATTTGTATTCAATTTTTATTTGCAATTCAGTTTGCTTTTATCTTGTTCTTGCTTGTTTCTTCAATTTGCTTGTAGGAATAAGGTTGATCTGCACCGGCAAGATTAACGACCCATATAGAGGTGTATCGATCGCTAAGGCGCAACACAATAACGTCTCGTACGGTTGTAGTCGGGTCATAATGTTTCTCCCAAATCGTAGTTATCATCAACTCACCGAAATGTTGGGCCAATAAAAGCCCTGAGGTATCGAGGGAAACTTAGGGTTGTTGTGTATCAAGTTGGGTTCATTAGGGACAAGCCCTAGGGTTAGAGCACGACCCCAACACACTTGTGGTCGTTCTCCCCTTTCTTATACCCTTATCCGCCCATTTATTTGTCTTCGGAATTCCACCATAACTGAGATTCAGTTTGAGGCCTTCCCACATGGGCCCCACCTGGGCCGGGGTCACAGATAAAGTTACAAGCCCATAGTCCCATTATAGGTGACATAGCACCTTGTTTTTGAGATTCCAGCCGACCAGAATGGTATTTGGAGATGAGGCTAGATCCATTGGAAAGAGGACTCCAAGAGCTTTCGATCAAGTACTCACGGGCCAAAAACGGAGCTCGTATGCACATTTGGCGGCTATTTGAAGTCAACGCTGCTGCTAGTAGCCGAATTGGATTCCAGAACTTCTGTGGCTTGATCTTGACATGTTCTGGTTGACCTATGATGTGATCAACGATTGTATCTATAGTATCCATGGTCACATCATCCTCCCCTTCTTCACGGAAAACCATCCTCGGTTTTACCTTATGGTGCTCTTCGTGTAGCCCATTTAAAACAACCTGTTTCTTCAAATCAAACAAAACAAACTCGAGATAACATGATTAGTAATAAAATGTCTCTCTAGTTTGCAATTTTTATCCACATCTGTAGGAGGTTCTAAATCCAAACATATGTAAACTCTATGCACCAAATATATTTCTCTATCATTATATTTGCCAAAGATATGAAATATAGTATTAGATGGATATGGCAAATTAATAGCAAATAATTTCTCCTTCAAATTTTCGAGCTTACAAAAATCATCAAACAGAAGATAGCCCAATGTATTTAAAGAAGATATGAATTCACGTTCCTCTACTCCATTAGCAATGTGAACAACATGCTTAAAAACAACACATAAAGAACTAACGCTAGAAATAGCATATTCATTCACTAGTTGTGGCATGGATATAAATGAAGCATGTTGTTCTTCTTTATCACACAACTCTTCTTTATCACAAGGAGCAAGCAAATCAACTTGTGACAAAGGCATCTCGGCAATTGGTTCCACTAATGTTTGCTCTACTATAGCATGAAAAGTGGACATATTCAACTGATTAGTTGCACACTCACCTTGATTAATTTCAGCACAATTTAGTTTACCTTTGATGCTCTCTTCAGATGATGGAGGTGTTTCGAAATTGAGTAGGAACAATGGAAATGGCGGCTCATTCATGTATCTCTCCTTTTTTTCGTGATTATGCACTTCCTGCAAATGGTTAATAATAGGAAGCAAAAACATAGCGTGTTGCTTTTTCATGTCCTTCTCTATTTGACTTTCAGCATTGCAAGCAAGTTGTAACAAATAAGAAAGAGATCTATAAGTTTGAAAAGCAAGCATATCCTGAATTTCTTTGTTAAACCCACGTGAAAACCTCAATTCTGTAGCTTCTTCACATTAATCTAAACTTCAACGTAATAAACAAGCATGCATATGATGATATTACGAAGTAACAGTTCTGGTATCTTGTTTTAAATATTGCAGTTTGTTGAGCAGAATGTCAGCATAATGCATAGGAACATAAACATCTCTCAAATATTGTTTCAGGGCACTCCATGATTGTGGTAGTTTGTTATGTCTACAAAGATGTTTCTATTCATAAGAAGCATTTTTCACTAAAACACTAGAGGCACACATAACCATTTGTTTCTCAGATAAATCATGCTTTTTAAATTCTATATTAACTGCTAGCTCCCATTTAATGTAAGCATGAAGATCATAATTTCCTTTGAAATAAGGTAGTGCAGATTTGATCTTGGTTAGAACAATGTCACTTACCTCATATGTATCATGTTGATCACTCCCCATGTCTCGACGAAGATGTCGATGTTGAGCAGAGTTATCCCCAGTTGTCTTGCGTATCCCTATCACTGTTAGTAGAAAACAAGAAACATACACAAAAATATGAACGCTCCTATCAACTACAGGCTCAAATATCACACACACTCAAGTTTTTAACTAAGCTCTTATAAGATCTTACCAAAGCAAGCGGAATGGTGACCACAACGACTTAACCTAGACCCAATGGAGGTTGGATGTATCGATGCATTGGCAAACACTTGCTGTATAGCTGCAATCAAATTTGTGGAGCTCTGGGTAGGCTTAAATATATAGCAAAGTAATAGCAAATGCTGAAATAAGATAATGCAAAGTTGAATAACTGTTCAAAGTCAGTATCGTGCTGGTCCTAGTCTAGAATGTACCAGACACACGAGCCTAGACACAAACGATACCACAAGACAGCACTATGAACAACTCAAGCACAACTCTGATATACAAAAGCAAACTCAAAGATAACAGCTGATTTTCTGTTTTCTTTCTCTTTTTTTTTCTTTTTTTCCTTTTCTTTCTTTCTTTTTTTTGTGCGGCTTTTGTTTTTTAAGCACCTTTCTGCCTTTTTTCCTTTTTTTTGATTTTTTTCAGCAAAAATGACTCAAGGGACTAGATGCAAGATTATAGGGACTGAAATATAAATATGAAAATTACAGGTGCTCAAATGTAAAAGTCCAAACCCTAAAATTTGATCTATACAAAAATGGAATGCTCTCCTTGGATGGATTCTATTTTTGCAAATGGAACTCGAATCCGATACCAAATTTTTTTCTTTTACAAACAAAAACCTATCTAATCTAATCTAATCTCCTCCTTCCATCTTTCTGACCGCAACAGCACGGACATGGCGATGCAACGCAAAACTCAACAAAGCAAAAACTGAAAAGAACAATGGCACAAATATGGCTAGGTAAAGGATGCAATTCTTTTTTATGGCTATTTTCTGGTTATAGGTAGATAAAAACTCACCGAGCAACGAAAGCTCTGACACCACTTGATAAACCCTGAGCTGCTCTGATACCACTTGATAAACCTTGAGCTCCACTCGATATGCTCAGGGATCTGGTTGTCCCGATCTTTCGGTGAGTTGATGATAACTACGATTTGGGTGATACGTTGACGATCCGACTACAACCGTACAAGACGTTGTTGTGTTGCGCCTTAGCGATCGACACACCTCTTCGGGGGTTGTTGATCTTACCGTTGCAAATCAACCTTATTCCTGCAAGCAAATCGAAGAAACAAGTAAGAAAAAGATAAAAGCAATCCGAATTGCAAATAGGAATTAAAGCTCACGATAAGGTGGGGTTCCGAAGACAAGTAATTAGGTGATCTAACCGACACATGTAACTACAAGAAAAAGTAGCAATGGCTAAAACTTTAATCTAACAAAACCCGAGAAACCCTAAAGGTGTACCTAGCTATTTAAACAGGTGGGACGATGTCACACCCCGAAGTTTGCTTTCCAGGTAAAATTCGTGAAATAAATTGTGTAAAATAAATTTTCCTTTTTAACCTAGAGCAAAATTCCAATTTAAAAATATATTAAATCAAGTGAAAATGGCAAGGTGGGATTTTTCTTGAGTTCCCCATGTTAAAATACATTAACAGGATTTTTAGTGGAATTTTCAAAGCCCTAGAAATAATTTTAATCAATTAAAAACCTCTAGCGCAATAAATAAATCCCTCGGAAATTCTTTTTCCTTTTTCTTTTTCTTTTTCTTCTTTTTGGGCCGTCGGCCCACCTCCCTCCCTCTCCCGGGCCGGCCCAAGGCCGCCCGCAGCCGCGCCGCCGCCCCTCCACTCCCTCTCGGGCCGGCCCAAGGCCGCGGTCCGAGCCGCCAAGTCCACGCCGCCTCCCTCCTCCCCCGGGCCGCTGACGACTGGGACCGCCCGCCCGGGCCGTCTCTCCCGTGGCCGGCCGCTGCCGCCCCACGCCGCCCGCCTTCCTCGCGCCCTGCACCCGCAACCGCCGCCCGGGCCACCTCCCTGCATCGGCCGCGCCACGCGCGCACGTTTTCTCCCACTCCGCATCCTCTCCCCCGCGTCGTAGAGGCCGAGATTCACGGTCGAATCTCGCACCCTCTCTCCTCTCCCGCGTCAAACTCCGCGAGGAATCCACGCGCGCTTAGCCATGCCATAGCCCGGGTTCCCCTATAAATCCTCTTCCCCGCGCTCCCTCTCCTCTTTTCCCCGCACGCCGCCACCTCCCGCAAACCCTAGCGCCACCGCCGCCGTCGTCTTCCTCCCCTCCGGTGAGCGTCGCGCCTCTCCCTCTCTCTCCTCTTGGCCGCTCCCGCGCCCGCCCCTGCTCGGCCGCCGCTCCCGTGCGCTCGCCCGCCGCATCTGGCCGCTCCCGCGCTGCCTGCGCCGGCCACCGTGCGCGCCGCCGCAATGGCTGCGCCATGGTCGCGGTTGGCGCCGCGTGGCTGCCGCGTCGCCCCGCTGCTCGCCGCGATGGTTCAATTTTGATTAATTAACTTGACTATTTTTACCGCATTCAACTATTGTTTTTAAATGCGTATTTTATGCAAATAACCCCTTCAGCCTCCTTTGTTATTACTTGCATCATTACTCCCTTTTCGGTATGACTTGTTGAGTACAGTGGGTGGTACTCAGTCTTGCTTAATTTTCCTCCACATCAGAGTTGGAGTACGCGTCAGATGAAGGCTACTCGGAGGAGTAGGCTTGTGCTTGCCGTCAAGGATGCCCGTGGAATGGAGTTGCCACGCTGCGAGCGTCTAGTTTATTAGAATAGCTTGTTTTCCTTTTTCCGCTTCGTTTATGTAAGGGATTTTTATAATGTTTGTAAGACGTGGATCTGTATGTCAACTTTGTCGTTTGTGTACCCTGGCCGGTCCTGGACGGGGATTTTAATACACATTCTGCTTGGAATTCGGGCTAGCGAATTTCTGGGCATGACAGAGGACGACCAAGGGAGTTCCTAGGTCATGCTCTAACAGGTTGGGGCACACCCCACATGGGCCCCACCTGGGCCAGGGTCCCAAATAAAGTTACAAGCCCATAGTCCCATTATAGGTGACGTAGCACCTTGTTTCTAAGATTGCAGCTGACTGGAATGGAATTTAGAGATGAGGCTGGATCTATTGGAAAGAGGACTCCAAGAGATTTCTTTCAAGTACTCACGGGCCAAAAACGGAGCTCGTATGCACATTTGGCGGCTATTTGAAGTCAACGCTGCTGCTGGTAGCCGAATTGGATTCCAGAACTTCTGTGGCTTGATCTTGACATGTTCTGGTTGACCTATGATGTGATCAACGATTATATCCATAGTAGCCATGGTCACATCACTTTGCCTTTCCACCGGGACTGGCCTACCGATTCGGCGACGTCAACTTCATCACTGACAACTTCGAAAAGATCTCTCTCCTCGACTCGGTCGTACCAGTCAGGGAGGGATCACCTTACCCCGTCGTTTGGCCTCCCGAACGTGGCCGAGATCTATTCAGAAGTGTTTTCTTCCAACGTGGCTTTAAACCACTCGGGGGAATCTCCAGCGTCAACTCAACAGCGTGGTGTCTTCAACACTCTGGCAATTTATCCTCAGATCGCCATGCGACTCCCTCCAATCCTCGTTGCAACTTTCGGATCTAGATCGGTTTCCCCCTTGGGTTCGATCTGGGCATGTTTAGACCATGTCCAGACTAGGGCTCAGGGAGGTGGGCATCATGATCCCACCAATGGATTCCTGTAGCGTCATAGAGATCGTTAATAGCTTTGACTACACAAAAGGCTACACCGAAAGCATCAACAACTCCGAGTTCACTGACAACTACACTCTGATCTTCTTCGAAGTTTTCATGGCCGGTGCACCAACTGAAGATGAACAAGCTCGCTTGCGAGGGAGGCCGAGGAGGAGTGCGCTTGCCTAGAGGAAGAACAAAGATGCAAGGATGATGAGGACCAAGCACGAAGGCAACGCGACCTAATTCGGAGCAGTCGTGTTGTGCACAACAATGTCTACGCCACCTCCCAACAGAATGCCATCACGGCTGTTACTCTGCTTCATACTCTCATCGACGCCGCCCCAGAATATGGCTCCAACACTGAACAAGATCAAGACCATGATTGTCGCCACGACCGCACAGCAAGACAAAAGAGCTGGGTCTAGTCGTTGACAAGAGGAATCTTTTGTTGAGACACATACGACGCCAGCCAACAGCCGTCCACCGTCGCACCACCGAGCACCTAAGCACAATAGAGGGCACACGCCATCAAGTCTGCATCATTGTGAAGGTGGAGGCCGACGGCCGGAGCAGCCAGTCGGCAACTGCGACCCCAACAACGATCATCATTGCGAGCCCTATCACAACAGTGCTCGTCATCGTGATGGCCGCAGCCATGATGACAATCACAGACATCAGGAACATGAAGACTTGAGGAACAAGCTAAACGAATGACACTGAGAAAGGCAGAACCATGGGCGTCGTAACAAACACTCACCTCACCACCGCAGCTCTCCTGACGACGGGACGATGGAGTTTCAGCTTTCACCTGAGAACTATATCCAGTGGATTGGCTGACTGGTTTCAAACCAATTGGGATGGAAAAATACGGCGGGAAAACCGATCCCGAGTCGTGGCTCAGCGTCTATACCTTGGCCATCCGTGTAGCAGAAGGAGATAGCAAAGCCATGGCAAATTACCTGCCCGTGGCACTCGCCAACACGGCAAGTAGTTAGTTATTGGGGCTTCCAAGGGGGTTTATTGATTCCTGGAGCGAGCTTCGGAGCTGGTTTGTTACCAACTTCCAAGGCATTTATGAGAGACCCCACACTCACTTTGACCTATATCACGTCATACAGTGCAACAACGAGTCCCTTAAGGATTATGTCCAATGTTTCTCTGAGGCCTGCAACAAAATCCCCGAAGTCACAGACGACATCACCATCGCCACCTTCCAGAAAGGAATTCGAGACGAGTTGCCCATCGGCAAGTTTTCCCGCAAACCTCCACGAACAGTCATGAAGTTATTCAAGACAGCAAACTCTTAGCTATTCAAAGAACTTCAAAAATTGCCTACTCTCCTGTATGCTCTAGAGTCTAGTTGTACAGGTGAAAATTTCCTTCTCTTAAAAGTTATTCATGGCATAAGTTTCTCTATTTCAAAATTCCACATTACAAGTTAACTCCATAGTTTCTGTGAATCATTTCTTAGATCTGGCAGGTCTGACTATTCAGTCTAGCTATTAAACATGGAGCACTCAAACTGACAATAGCTTAATTGCTTAAGCAATATAGTACTCCTTAAGTTGTAAGCCTGTATCTCAGTACATCAAACTTTGGCGTACAAATCTTGGTCTCAAGCAAGTGAACTATTTCTCTTTCATTTTTTTTCCAAAAACCACAATGATACTTTCAATTTTTTTTACATTATGTCACAGTATATATAGAACAATTAGGATACTGCTGCAGAAGTAACTTCTCTTTGACATTAACACACAACAATGTTTTAAATTCTTTAATTTCAGTAAAACAAATTATTTCTATGCACAAACCTTTTGGGTGTGTCATTTCTTAGAACTTTAAGCTAGATAAGGAGAGTAAAACCAGCTTTCCACACAAATTTATAGAACCAAAAGGTAAAAAACAAGTTATATAAGCAGTATATAAGGTCACCAATACTACTAGAAAAAGGATTTTCAAAGACGGCCAAAATGGATCATCACAGACGGACGCAAGCACCGTCTACATGCAAAGGCCTACGTCGGTCCACCTGGGAAGATGTATTTTCGCTGGCGGACGGCTTAAGAGGTCCACCTGCGAAAATATATCGCTTTGGTTACTTTTACTAGTTCAAGCCGCCTGAGAAAATGTTCGCGCTAAATTTTCTTATAGTATTTTTTAATCAATAATGTTGCAATCAATGAATTAAATAATACATATATATAGCTAGGAGCTTATTGACATGCATTACGAATAATAATACACATATATTGCATTGTATGCATTAGTGAAAAGTGTTGGCCATATACATTAATATCTAATGTACAGTGAGTCCAAATAATAATACTGTTGATTACACAAGCACGTGACTCCATTCCCTAAGAGACTAGTATTCTTCACTCGTTGCTAGGCTGCCTTCAAGATCAAAAAACAAATCCATCTTGATGACAACACTGATGGTGGATGAAGTGGTAGAGGTTCCGCTGTACATTTTTAATGTCTTCATTGTCAAAGCTAATTTGATTGTCGATTCTAGGCAACTGCATGGCAACACGAGAATATAGCAACATAAATTACCTACAGTTGCTTTCGATCATTGCACTTATATTTTGAGTTGAGAGACTTACATCCTCCGGGTTGGTCCTGTACCTCCCACTAACCCTGAGGAACTCGCAAATATAATATCTACAAAAGGACAATGCCTCTAGGTTGCTTGTGACATTTTATTATGGCATACACATAAAAAGAACTAGTTATACATGTAGGCAAGAGAATTTAAATAAATAGGGGTGTAGAGTATGTTTATTAATTATATTACTGGCCAATATGTATGCACTAGCAACTTCTTCCATGTTGCTAGTTGTTCCCCACCTTTTTTTGGAGAAGTTGTACCCACTGTATACGTAACAGGATATTAAAGTTCTTATTAACTAACAAAATTTAATTATGAAGACTTCATATGAAATGTGTGGATAAGAATTTCTTGCTATTGTAAAATTGTTAGGAATTCTCTGTATGAATTGTGATTGTAATCCAGTGGGTCGAATACTATAACGGTCCATACTTTGGGTAAAGCAAGAAGCAAATGTGATGAGGACATCAACGCGATCGATACATCCACGCCTACAAAACGACAATAGATTTCCGGTCCAATTACTCGTACTCGTGCATGCCAAATAAATTACCAGGTGAGTTTGTTCTTATCTTCTTGTTCATCTTATTTAGACCATGGAAACGTTTGCACTCTTGTTTTGGTTAGGAAAGATGGACAGGACCCAAAAGAAAACATATTCGCGACGGCTAGATTCAGACTACAGAACAGCACCGACTTGTAATGACCGCCACGACTTCATACGGACTCCGTTTTGGGCGTGCAAGTACTTCAAGGAAAGCTTATCAAGTCTACTTTCAAATGGATCCGGCCTCATGTCCATATCTCTTCTGTAGAGGCTGAAATCATCATTTTATTGTCCAAGGTGCTGCGTCACCTTATTTGGGCCCAATGGGCTATGTATCAGTTAGGAACGTGTTTTAGGGTAAGAGGGCGACCCCAACTTGTCCTCTCACGTATATATTTACCTTAGCCGTCTTAGGTCAACTGGGGTTTTGTTTAGATTAAAGTTTAGCTTCGCTATTTTGCTGTGTAATCCCGTGATCGGTTAGATCGCCGGTTTGCTCGTTACGGAACCTCACCTTTGATACTTTTGTTGATACAATACTACATCTTTAATCCACAAATTGAGTTGCTTGTTCATCTTTTCCTTGTTAGTTCTCGGTTGCTGATGTGAGCAAGGGTGTCCCGATATTTCGATGAGAGGATAAGTCGATTGGATGGAGCGACGTTGGCGAAACGACTACAACTGTCCAAGGACGTTGCGCCTTAGCAATCGTTACACCAACTCCAGAGGCAGTTGTGAATCTCGACGGATGCACGGTCAGCCCAACCACGAGGGTATTTGTTCCTACAAGCAATCAAGAACTAGCACGAACAAGATGAACAAGCAACTCAATTTGCGGATTAAAGATGTAGGATTGAATCAACAAAAGTATCAAAGGTGGGGTCCGTAATGAGCAAACCGGCGATTTAACCGATCACGTTATTACATGGCAAAGTAGCGAAGCTAAACTTTAATCTAAACAAAACCCAAGAAACCCTGAAGGGGTACCTTGCTATCTAAAGGGGTGTTGGGGTCGTCCCCTTACCCTAAGACGCGTCCCTAGTGGACCCAACTTGATACATAGCCCATTGGGCCCAAATAAGGTAAAGCAGCACCTTTGACAGAAAAGGACTTGAAAGTAAAATAAAGATTGCGGTCGTTTCAGAAAGATATGGATATGAGGCCGGATCCATTGGAAAGTAGACTTGATAAGCTTTCCATTAAGTACTTGCATGCCAAAAATGGAGTCCATATGATGTTGTGGCGGCTGTCACAAGTCGGTGCTGTTCTGCAGTCTGAATCCAGCCTGCATGAATATGTTTCCTTTTGGGTCCTGTCCATCATTCCTAACCAAAACAAGAGTGCAAACGTTTCCATGGTCTAAATAAGATGGACAAGAAGATAAGAACGAACTCACCTGGTAGTTTATTTGGCGTGCACGAGCGCGAGTAATAGGACAGGAAATCTGTTGTCGTTGTGTACGCGTGGATCTATCAATCGCATTGATGTCCTCATCATCTCCTCCCCTTCTTGCATTTGAGTCGTCCTTGACTCAACCTCATCTTCCTCTCTCAAGTATGGCTTTAAATTTGCAATGTTAAATGTGGGACTAACCCCAAAATCTGCAGGAAGATCAACCTTATATGCATTCTCATTCTGCAGGAAGGTCCATCAGCTCTGGGCGTCAATTTAGACTTTCTCAAATCAGGAAACCTTTCTTTTCGCAAATGCAACCAAACCAAATCACCTGTTTCAAAATTCAATTGCCTTTGACCTTTGTCACCTGCAAGCTTGTACTTAGCATTCATGCGTTCTATGTTTTCTTTAGTTGTTTCATGCAGTTTTAATATCAATTCAGCACGGTGTTTAGCATCAAAATTTAGTTTTTCAGAATATCGCAAAGGCATTAAATCAATAGGAGGACGAGGCAACAAAAAGCCATAAACGTTCTCAAAATGACACATCTTTGTAGTAGAATGCAACAAACTATTATAAGCAAATTCAACATGAGGCAAACATTCTTCCCACATCTTTAAATTTTTTTTAAAACAGCCCTTAACATAGTTTATTTGGCGTGCACGAGCGCGAGTAATTGAACCAGAAATCTGTTGTCGTTGTGTAGGCGTAGATGTATCGATCGCATTGATGTCCTCATCAGTTGCTTGCAGGAACAAATACCCTCGTGGTTGGGCTGACCGTGCATCCGTCGAGATTCACGACTGCCTCTTGAGTTGGTGTAACGATTGCTAAGGTTCAACGTCCCTGGACAGTTGTAGTCGGATCGCCAACGTCGCTCCATCCAATCGACTTATCCTCTCATCGAAAGACGGAGACACCCTTGCGCACATCAGGTGGTATCAAAGCTTTTCGGTTGTTTGGTGAGAGATTTATTGTTTCGTAATTTTCTTATACCTACAGTCCAGAAAGAGCCAAAAATATATATATATATATTTATATTAGTAGATTAGTTTTTCCAAATCCTATAAACCATTGAGCATTTCTGCTAGTACTGCTTAGTTAGGGCTTGTTGAGTTGTTACATTGTTGTGTCGAGTTGTTGGTCTTAGCGTTACGTCGTTTAGAGTTTCGAGTTCTTGCCACACATATCGCCATCACCATCTTGACCGCCATCACCACTTTTGTCTCATCTCCACCATCGCTGCTATCCACCAAATCACTTTCCGTTTGTGTAAGATCTGTTCGTTTCCTTGAATCCAAATGCCTTTGAGTTTGCCGCCAATAGAAAAGAAAATAGAACCCTGTTTCGAGTGACCTTCCATAAAACAGCCATATCCTTTACACACGGACTCGGAATCAAGCTTATAATATATCCATGAAAAAGTTATATTCGATTCTTATCGGCTTTACCGGGTTCGGCAAATTTAAAATCGCCAAATTCCGCTTGCAAAATTCTGTTCTCGAGGCGACAAGCTTCGGGACTCATATTTTTTGTCCGGTCGATCTGAAAATTTCTGTGGTTGGTTTCTGTGTGCTCCTTGGCGTGAAAAAAACAAAAAAAGAAGCGCAAAAAAAGCCAATTTGAGAGATTTTGCTATATCTATCTTCTTTGTTTGTCACCTCCTGTCATCGTTCCTGGTTTGCGTCTTGTGGCGTCCTTTGTGGTTAGGCTTGCGTCTCTACTACGTCTAGCCTAGGACCAACACGGTACCAACCTTAAACAATTATTTAGCTTGCTTTTGACTAACATGGTTTATAGTTTTTCTTTATCTCATTACCAAGGCATTGATACACCATTCTCCAGAGGTTTGTCCAGCCCGACGGTTGCCGTCACCTCCTGTTTAGCATGGTGAGAATTGGTAAGAGCTTGTTGAACAGTTTGAGAGTGAATGACTTGATAGGACCACATCCAAATAGTTTTTTTCCCTTCTTTCCTGTCGTATAGTATTTGTTTTTGTCTGTTTCTTTTCTTTCTAACCATGTCAGGTGAAGACCATTCCAATCAGGGTGTTACCCTCTCACCGCGAACAAGAGAAATCATTCAATATTTCGATCGATTAGTGAGGGACCGTACCCAAGGGCTCGAGGAGGATGTTCATGTCACCAACGAACAGCTTGGTCATGCAGAGCGCACACAAATTGGTACCAACACCAAGCGTACAACCTTGGAAGCTTCTGTGGCCACCGTGAACACCACTCTTGATGATATTGTGAAGCGTCTTGATGAGATCGCCCGAGCATCCCACCATGGTAGTGAGATGGATGCCCATGACTACGTTGGTGATTCTGAGGATGACCCTGATGCTTACCTTTCATGGGAGTTAGCGGTAGATCAAAAGTTTGTTTGCCATGATGTTCATGAGGATAAGAGGGTTAGGGCTGCCACTAGTGAATTTACTGATTTTGCTTCTGTTTGGTGGAGTGAATACCACCGTACACATATGAATGCTTTGCCACCTAATTGGGATGATTTGAAATGAATTAGGCGTGCTAGATTTGTACCTTCATATTATGCACGTGACATGTTAAATAAGCTGCAACAATTGAAAAGGACGGTAAGAGTGTGGAAGAATATTATCAAGAGATGCAACTAGGTATGTTGCGTTGTGGTTTAGTAGAGGACGAGAGGCTGCCATGGCTAGATTTTTGGGGGGTTTAGACCGAGAAATTTATGATATTCTTAGTTACAAAGAGTACAATAATATGACTCGGTTATTTCATTATGCTTGCAAAACTGAAAGAGAAGTGCAGGGTCGACGTGCGCGTACAAGGGTTAACTTTTCTACAGGTAGAACTTCCTGGACGGCTCAGAATGGTGCCGCTGCCCCACCAAGTCGATCATCGGCCTCGACACTAACATCGACACCGACACCGAGCAACAGCAACAAACAGCGGCCGTCACCTTCTTCAGCTCCCTCTCGCGCTAAAGAGGTTGCAGACAAGCCTGCAAAGAGTTCTTCCTCTGTTGCTTCCACAGGACGAACACGGGATGTTCAATGCCATCAAATGCAAGGGCTTTGGGCATTTGTGAAAGGACTGCCCTAGCAAACGCGTTCTGATCATCAGGGACAATGGTGAGTATTCTTCTACTAGTGAATTGGATGAGGATACACTCGCTTTGCTTACAGCTAACGACACAGGTAGCAAAGATGCGTATCACATTGCGCCTGACGTTGCGGACCAACATGAGAGCCTTATTGTGCAGCGTGTTCTGAGTGCACAAATGGGCAAGGCGAAGCAGAATCAGCGGCATACTCTTTTCCATACGAAGTGTGTCGTCAACAATCGTTCGTACCGCACCATCATCGATGGGGGAAGCTATAGAAACTTGGTGAGTACCGAGATGGTCACCAAGCTAGCTTTACGCACGAAACCACATCCTCATCCATACTACATTCATTGGTTCAACAACAGTGGCCGAATTAAGGTAACACAATTGGTGAGATTAAATTTTGCAATTGGTTCTTACTATGATTTTGTTGATTGCGATGTCGTACCTATGCATGCTTGCTCTTTGCTTATGGGTAGACCTTGGCAATATGATAAAGACACGTTACATCATGGTAGCACAAATCATACTCTTTTATGCATAATGGGAAGAAAATTGTGTTGCATCCTATGACTGCTGAAGCTGTTTTTGGGGTGATGTTCCTAGAGCTAAGAAACAGAAAAATCAGGAGCATGCTAAAAGTGAAAATCAGATTGTCACCAAAGAACTTGTGCACAATAACAAGATAGAATCTAAATCTGACCATGGCAAGAAAAATGTGATTCAATTGAAAGGTTCTTGTTTACTTGGTGTTAAATCTGATATTATCAGTTTGGATACAAGTGACACTGTTTGTTATGCTTTTGTCTGCAAGGAGGCTTTGTTTTCTTTTGAGAATGTACCTGTTTCTTTTCCTCCTGCCATCACTAACCTTTTGCAGGAGTATGCGGATGTTTTCCCAATGAAGTGCCACTGGGGCTGCCACCGGTGCGTGAAATTGAGCATCAAATCGATTTGATTCCGGGATATTCACTACCCAACCGTGCGCAATATAGAACCAATCCGGAGGAAAACTAAGGAGATTCAGCGTCAATCTCAGGACTTGCTTGATAAAGGGTACATAAGAGAGTCTCTTAGTCCATGTGCTGTTCCAGTGATTTTGGTACCTAAGAAAGATGGATCGTGGCGTATGTGTGTTGATTGTCGAGCTATTAATAACATTACCATTAGATATCGTCATCCTATTCCTAGGTTAGATGATATGCTTGATGAATTGAGTGGCTCTATTGTTTTCTCTAAAGTTGATTAGCGTAGTGGTTACCATCAGATTCATATGAAGTTGGGAGATGAATGAAAAACAGCTTTCAAAACTAAGTTCGGGTTATATGAGTGGTTAGTGATGCCCTTTGGTTTAACTAATGCACCTAGCACTTTCATGAGATTGATGAATAAGGTATTGCGTGTTTTCATTAGAAAATTTGTGGTAGTATACTTTGATGATATTTTGATTTATAGTAAATCTTTAAAGGAACATCTTGAACATTTACGTACTGTTTTTAATGCTTTGCGTCATGCACGTTTGTTTGGTACCCTTGAGAAGTGCAGTTTCTGCACCGATCAAGCCTCGTTTCTTGGCTATGTTGTGACTTCGTAGGGAATTGAGATTGATCAAGTCAAGATTGAGGCAATTCAGAATTGTCCGACTCCTAAAAGGTCACACAGGTGTGGAGCTTTCTCGGACTCGTGGGATTTTATCATCTCTTTGTGCGAGATTTCAGCACTATTGCAGCACCATTGAATGAGCTTACATACAAGGGAGTGCTTTTCACTTGGGACACAACACAAGAGAATGCGTTCAACATGTTGAAAGATAAGTTAACACATGCACCTCTCCTCCAACTTCCAGATTTTGATAAGACTTTTGAACTTGAATGTGATGCTAGTGTGATTGGATTGGGTGGTGTTTTGCTACAAGAAGGAAAACCTGTTGCCTATTTTAGTGAAAAATTGAGTGGACCTGTTCTGAACTATTCTACTTATGATAAAAAATTATATGCTCATGTGAGAACTTTAGAAACATGGCAGTATTATTTTGGCTTAAGGAATTTATCATACATTCTGATCATAAATCTTTAAAGCATATTTGTAGTTAAGGAAAATTGAACAGTAGACATGCTAAATGGGTCGAATTTATTGAATCATTTCCTTATGTTATCAAACACAAGAAAGGGAAAGAGAATATCATTGCTGACGCTTTGTCTCGGATATATACTTTGTTGACACAACTTGACTATAAAATCTTTGGCTTAGAAACAATTAAAGACCAATATGTGTATGATGATGATTTCAAAGATGTGTTGTTGCATTGTAAGGATGAAAAGACATGGAACAAATTCGTCTTCAATGATGGGTTTGTTTTTAGAGCTAACAAGCTATGCATTCCAGCTAGCTCCGTCCGCTTGTTGTTATTGCAGGAAGCGCATGGAGATGGTTTGATGGAGCATTTTGGAGCCAAGAAGACGAAGGACATACTTGCTGGTTATTTCTTTTGGCCAAAGATGCGAAGAGACGTGGAGAGATTTGTTGCTCGCTGCACTACATGTCAAAAGGCTAAGTCACGCTTAAATCCACTGGGTTTGTATATGCCTTTACCTGTTCCTAATGTTCCTTGGGAAGATATTTTAATGGATTTTGTATTGGGATTGCCTAGGACTAAGAGGGGCGTGACAACATTTTTGTGGTTGTGGATAGATTTTCTAAAATGGCACATTTCATACCATGTCATCAAACTGATGATGCTACTCATATTGCTGATTTGTTCTTTCGAGAAATTATTCGCTTGCATGGTATGCCAAACACAATTGTTTCTGATCGAGACACTAAATTTCTTAGCCATTTTTGGAGAACTTTGTGGGCGAAATTGGGGACTAAGCTTTTGTTTTCTACTACTTGTCATCCCCAAACTGATGGTCAAACTAAAGTTGTGAATAGAACCTTGTCAACTATGTTAAGGGCTGTTTTAAAGAAAAATCTAAAGATGTGGGAAGAATGTTTGCCTCATATTGAATTTGCTTATAATCGTTCATTGTATTCTACTACAAAGATGTGTCCTTTTGAGATTTTTTATGGCTTGTTGCCTCGTGCTCCTATTGATTTAGTGCCTTCGCCATCTTCTGAAAAACTGAATTTTGATGCTAAACACCATGCTCAATTGATGTTAAAACTACATGAAACAACTAAAGAAAACATAGAGCGCATGAATGCTAAGTATAAGCTTGCAGGTGACAAATGTCGAAGGCAATTGAATTTTGAACCAGGTGATTTGGTTTGGTTGCATTTGCGAAAATACAGTCTTCTTGATTTGAGAAAATCTAAATTGATGCCTAGAGCTGATGGACCTTTCAAAGTGTTGGAGAAAATCAATGAGAATGCATATAAGCTTAATCTTCCTATAGATTTTGGGGTTACTCTCACATTTAACATTGCAGATTTAAAGCCATACTTGGGAGAGGAAGATGTGATTGAGTCGAGGATGCCTCAAATACAAGAAGGGGAGGATGATGAGGACATCAACGCGATCGATACATCCACGCCTACACAATGACAACAGATTTTCGGTCCAATTACTCGTGCTCGTGCACGCCAAATAAACTATCAGCTGAGTTCGTTCTTATCTTGTTGTTCATCTTATTTAGACCATGGAAATATTTGCACTCTTGTTTTGGTTAGAAATGATGGACAGGACCTAAAAGGAAACATGTTCGTGTCGGCTAGATTCGGACTACAGAACAGCGTTGACTTGTGACGACCGCCACGACTTCATACGGACTCCGTTTTGGGCGTGCAAGTACTTCATGGAAAGCTTATCAAGTCTATTTTCAAACGGATCCTGTCTCATATCCATATCTCTTCCGGAGAGGCCGCAATCATCGTTTTACTAAAGAGACCTTTTCTTGTCCAAGGTGCTGCGTCACCTTATTTGGGCCCAATGGGTTATGTATCAGTTAGGAACGTATTTTAGGGTAAGAGGACGACCCCAACTCGTCCTCTCACCTATATATTTATCATAGCCATCATAGATCAATTGGGGTTTTGTTTAGATTAAAGTTTAGCTTCGCTACTTTGCCGTGTAATCCCGTGATCGGTTAGATCGCTGGTTTGCTCGTTACGGAACCCCACTTTTGATACTTTTGTTGATTCAATCCTACATCTTCAATCCGCAAATTGAGTTGCTTGTTTATATTGATCTTGCTAGTTCTCAATTGCTTGCAGGAACAAATACCCTCGTGGTTGGGCTGATAGTACATCCGTCGAGATTCACTACTGCCTCTGAAGTTGGCGTAATGATTGCTATGGCACAACGTCCCTGGACAGTTGTAGTTGGATCGCCAATGTCGCTCCATCCAATCGACTTATCCGCTCATCGAAAGATCATGACACCCTTGCGCGCATCAAAATGTAATGATTGCTGCATAGTAATAACGGTTAAGTTAGTCATAGATTAATTAATCAATAAGCAAATGTATAGAGATCTAGCAAACTTTCTTAAACTTGTATGCGGCCATTAACTCTTTTATCTTGAAAATTTAGGAACGATCCTCCAATATAGATGGCCACAGTAAGCAACTTGGTGTTGTGCAAGTTCTTCTTATATGCTTTGATATCTTTAGGACTCTTATTCTTAAGCTGCTCCGAATCATCTTTGAAAGCGACGGTATATGCTGGGTTTGACATATCCTTGGTGGGTCCAAGTAAACGATGGGTTCTGGTGTCTCCTCAACATCCTTGTATTGCATCCTACAAAATCAAAGGTTTGTTAATCATGCTAGCGATTACAATCTATATGTATTTATTTGTATAACTTTGCGTTAATACTCACAAGCACCATGCAGCCACAAAGTTGACGTCCAGCTTTTCACGTCGTGAAGGTTTGCAAAATCGAACCACAAAACACCTTCAACGCCCATGAAAGCAAGTGGCGGTGTTCTAACCGTTATGGACATAAGCCTTTGCTGGCGTCCATGTACCATTTGTGTAATCTTCTCATTTCCCATGGACCATCCTCAAGCGTTTAATCGGGCCAAAAGGCTTTCCCATTTTCAAATTTTGCCGGTACCAGACCGGTTTCAAAGTATGTCTCGTCAGCAAGTTCAGTGGCCTTTTTTGGTCATCTGTGCGTTCCTTGGCACTTTTTTCCACCTCGGAAGGCGGTTACCATCCACTTTTTTTTGCTTATTCTCTGACTTCAAGTTGTGGCTTCGTAGCACTTTAGGAACTGTAGACTTACCGTTACCATTGTCAGCGTCCTTGGGTACATCTACATCCTATTTGGCAAGGGATGGGTCTTAATACACCTCGGGTTCTTTTTCATCCCATTCCAAACCCGTTGTGCCTTATGTCTTTTTTTATATATGACACGAGTTGTACTTCATGTTCTAGTCCTTGTGCCTCTGCCACAATAGGTACTATCGCCGATATAGGTGCTTCCCCTAGCCTCTTTGTTTGTTCACTAGCAGGTTGTTCAGCTTCAACCTGTGCATCACGTGGTGCCTTCTCATGTCCCTTCCTATCTTTTTCAATCTCATCATTCACCGGTTTCTTTTGTGGAGGTCTTGGTGGTTTCGGCTGAGCGTCGATCGATGCAAGTCCCAAAGATTATATCATTTTTGTGCTATAATATTATATTGTCCACTGTATCCCCAAGTACAGCTATACCATCAGGTGTCGGGATGTCTAAATCATACATCTCGAACCCTTCAATCACAATTTGCAGCTGCACTTTTGCATAATCATCTGGAATAATATCGTTGTGGCCAGGGATAGCCATTGCTGTCAAAACTTCAATGGTTTTACCAGCTCTGCTAAAATGGACATGCAACCTACATGGTGTATCCTCCATTATATCATCAAAGGAATAACCAGGATTCGGTATGTTTGAGGAACATCCATGTTTAAGAAATAAACCTTGGTTTAAACAAAATTCCATCATTTCTTTCTGTAAAAGCTCTCTCCCTTCTTCTCTCAAGACATCCTTGTTGGCATCACGCTTGTACGAAGCGGTGTCCTTTCTGAACTCTTCTTTCCAACTGAGTTTAGAGGACACCCCTTGAACCCGACCCTAGTGCTTAGGATTGCCCAACACCCTGCAAAGCGCATCCTTCTGTCTTTGTCCCTTAAATTCTCCCTTCTTCTGTGCAGCGAAAAAATGTTGTATTTTGTCGGCTATTTGCTGGAGCTTAGGGTTTTCAAATACAACTCTGCCCTTATCAGTAATCTTG
Source organism: Oryza officinalis (assembly GCA_008326285.1). Lineage (NCBI taxonomy): Eukaryota > Viridiplantae > Streptophyta > Magnoliopsida > Poales > Poaceae > Oryza > Oryza officinalis. Next base: position 3,928,734 of record BDMV01000009.1, read on the forward strand.
GGGTTCTAGCTTTTACCCACTTCTTTGAATATTCCTCCCATTCTTCCATTGGAACTGTTACCCCTTCCTTCCTCATTTCCTCCTCTTTTCTCCACTTCTCAACCTTAGGTGCGTACCCGCCTAAGCCCAAGTGATGGTGCTATTTGTTTCTCTTGGCCAACTCATATATCTTCTCCATTTCTTCTAGCGAGGTCTTGAACTTAACAAACTCCTCCCACTGGGACGACATGATTTTTCCATACTTCTCAAAAGTTGTCTTGCCCTTTTGCACATAGTGTTAAACGAGTTTTTCCATCCGCGTCATGCCTTGTTCATTGTCTGCATCGGTCTAGGAATTAAATTCTTTTCTTTAACTCGTCCTAGAGGTGTTTTCTTGTCCCTGTTGATACTTGGTCCCACTCCTTGATTGTGATTGGGACATTGTTTCTGATGATGGTGCCACACTGGGAGTTGTACTTAGAGCGCGCGGGTCACTTGGCGATGAGTACGAGTCGTCCGCCTTGCCTTCGTCATTATCCGAACCTTGTGAGGCCTCCACGGTGGCCTACGAGGCCTCCTGATGTGACCATGACTACCATTGATACAACCATTGCTCACATCGTAGGACAATTGGAAGACATCGAGATTGAGCCGCATAAGTTATGGAATCCAATTTGGCCACCTACTACAGTGCTGACTTCAAACGGCCGCCAAATATGCATATGAGATCCATTTTGGCCCATAACTACTTGATGGAAAGCTCTCGGAGTCCTCTTTCGGACGGATCCAGCCTCATCTCCAAATTCCTTCTTAGTCATACACAATCACAAAAACAAGGTGTTGCATCACCTATAATGGGTCTATGGGCTTGTAACTTCATCTAGGACCCTGGCCCAAGTGGAGCCATGTGGCGTGCGCCAAAATCTAGTGGAACACAACCATAGGGACCCCTTGGTCATCCTCCCACCTATATATACTCACCTTAGCCGCCATAGATCGATCTTGGTTTTGTTAGATTAAATTTTTAGCCATTGCTACTTTATCTTGTAGTTTTAGCCATTGCTACAAGTCCTCCCATCGATTCGGCACGTTTATTACCACTGTCGTCGTCGCGTCTTTGCTGTTGTCGAGATCTTCAAAAATGCAATCGTGTCGTCGCTAGGGTTCCTTTTTCTCGTTTCGGGCATTTTTTGTCGGTTGGTTTTGGTGTTGCCTGTAGGATTTCTATCGTGTGGTTGTGGCCTGTCCCGTGTCCGTACTGTTGCCGTGAGAAAGATGGGAGGTGTTAAGGACATCAACACCATCGATACATTCATGTCTCTACAAGTACAACCTCATGGTCCTATTACCCGTGCTCGTGCACGTCAACTCAATTATCAGATGAGTTCATTCTTGAGTTCATGTTTATCTTATTTATACCCCGGAGACGCATGTACTCTTCTTTTACTTAGGAATGATGGAGAGGATCAAAAGAGGAAAGGATTCGCGTGGGCTGGATTCCGACTGCAGGACAGCGCCAACTTGTGACGACCGCCACGACTTCATGCGAACTCCGATTTGGGCGTATAAGCACTTCATAGAAAGATTATCAAGTCTATTTTCCAATGGATCTAGTCTCATGTCCATATCTATTCTGGAGCAGCCGCAATGATCGTTTTACTACCGAGTCTTTTTCTGTCAAAGGTGTTGCGTTACCTTATTTGGGCCTAATGGGCTGTGTACCAAGTTGGGTCCACAAGGAACGCGTCCTAGGGTTAGAGCACGACTCCAACACCCCTTTAAATAGTACCCCTTTAGGGTTTCTTGGGTTTTGTTGATTAGAGTTAGCGACTTGCTACTTGCATGTAGTGCGTGTGTTGGCTAAACCGTCCGTCTGTTTGTCTTCGGAACCCCACCATATTGTGAATTCTTAGTGAAACTTTCATCTTCATCTAGCAATTTCGTGCTTGTTCTACTTGTTCTTGCTTGTTCTTCGATTGCCTGTAGGACGAGTGCTCTCGTGACCGGGTTGTCGTGCATCGCAAGTTCGTGACAACCATTGAAGGTGGTGTATCGGTTGATAAGGCGCAGCGTCTTTGGACGGTTGTAGTCGGGCCGTGAACATCGTCTCCTTTTCAATCGAGTTGTCGAACTTTCTCATCGAAAGATCGGGCATCAAAACCTCGCGGCTTCACATCAGAAGGAGAAGATTAGATTAGATTAGATTGGTTTTTGTTTGGTTCGGGAAAGAAGTAGTAGATTGGATCAGTTTCCTTTTTTTATATCTAGATACCAAATCTAAACCCACCTCCCCACCGCACGCCTCCCACTCTACCTCCCCACCGTATGGTTGTTTCCTCTCCCACACCATGAGTTGCTACGCCTTGGTAAACAAAATTTGGAGTCGGATATTTGGAGTCGGATTCGAGTTCTGTTTGCAAAAACTGGATGTATTACAAGCCTGATTCTGAGTCCGTATGTAAAAGATATGACTGTTTTATGGAAGGTCACTCCAAACAAGGTTCTATTTCTTTTCTGGTGGCGGCAGACTCAAAGGCAATCAGATTCAAAGAAAGGAACAGATCTAACACAAACGGAAAGCGATTTGGTGGATGGCAGCGATGGTGGCGATGACGACAAAAGTGGTGATGGCGGCAAAGATGGTGATGGCGATATGCATGGCAAGAACTCGAAACTCTAAACGACATAACGCTAAGATCAGCAACTCTGATGAGGACATCAACACGATCGATACATCCACGCCTACACAACAACAACAGATTTCCGGTCCAATTACTCGCGCTCGTGCACGCCAAATAAACTACCAGGTGAGTTTGTTCTTATCTTCTTGTCCAACTCATTTAGACCATGGAAACGTTTGCACCCTTGTTTTGGTTAAGAATGATGGACAGGACCCAAAAGGAAACATATTCGTGCGGGCTGGATTCGGACTTCAGAACAGCACGGACTTGTGACGACCGCCACGACTTCATACGGACTCCGTTTTGGGTGTGCAAGTATTTCATGGAAAGCTTATCAAGTCTACTTTCAAATGGATCTGGCCTCATGTTCATATCTGTTCTAAAATGGCCACAATCTTCATTTTACTACTGAGTCTTTTTTTATCAAAGGTGTTACCTTATTTGGGCCCAATGGGCTAGTATCATGTTGGTTCCACTAGGGACGCATCCTAGGGTAAGGGGACGACCCCAACACCTCTTTAAATAGCTAGGGACCCCTTTAGGGTTTCTTGGGTTTTGTTTAGATTAAAGTTTAGCTTCGCTATTTTGCCATGTAATCCCTTGATCGGTTAGATCGCCGGTTTTCTCGTTACGGAACCCCACCTTTGATACTTTTGTTGATTCAATCCTACATCATTAATCCGCAAATTAAGTTGCTTGTTCATCTTGTTCTTGCTAGTTCTCGATTGCTTGCAGGAACAAATACCCTCGTGGTTGGGCTGACCGTGCATCCGTCGAGATTCACGACTGCCTCTGGAGTTGATGTAACGATTGCTAAGGCGCAACGTCGTTGGATGTATCGATCGCGTTGATGTCCTCATCACCAATGCAGGTCTAAATCTTAGAAACGGGTTCAGGGCGTGCCAGTTGGTTTGATCCTGCAACCAACAAGATATACAAAGAAAAACATGTTATATGTACGATAGCCGATCGGCCGCTAAGCCGATGACATACCGTGTAAGCCTAGCCGATGCGATCTAATCAAATCGGCTATAAGGTGTAAGAAGAATAACATTAAACAAACCCTAAATATGTTCCATCGGCTGTAAATGCATATTATACAGGTAAAGATTAGATCTTAACTGATGAAGACATAATTAGGCTTAAGAGAAGATGTTGTATCGGCTAATACTTCAATACAGCCTTATGCAAGAATATCTATCTAGGTAAATATATCGATGCAAACTTGATATATTTAACTAAAGTAATATCCTTATATAAGGGGCAAATATAACATAAAAAGCATGATTAAGATGATTTAAACGAAGCAAAACAATTATATTAGATAAGACCGGCTGAAACTCCGATACTACCTATTACCAATAAGGGACAGGCTAGAAATCATGATTCTAATTATGACTAGGGCTGATGCAGCACAAAGTGTAAAAAGATGCATGATATCAAGTCTTTGAATGATTTTCAGGGTAGTGGATACCTTATGCTAATCTATGCCAATGAACCGATTTGGCCGATATCGACAAAACCTTGGATAAGGCTTAGCCGATAAAGCTAAATTGAACCATCGACTTAGATTAACTAAGTTATATGGCAACATAACAATCCATACCTTCAGCTGAAGGTCGAAGTCGACGCCCAACTGGAAGCAAGAACTCGTCGAAAAGTAATAAGAAAAAGATGGCGATGCGCCGAAGGTGTTTTTTGAACGGTTGTTTTTTTTACAATACCTCGGGTTCATATTTATACCCGTATATACAAATCTTGTCCTTGCTGGACACTATTTATAACTTGCCTAAACAAACAAGTCCTAGGTGGACTCTTACCACAATATTACAAAAAGGAAACTAACTCTTATTCCTAATTAATAGACACAATTGCATCATCTAGACTCAATTCCTAGCCGGCAATATCTTCATGCCCTTTTCCGAAACCAATCTGAAGCTAGGCTACCCGTATCGGCTCAACCGAATCCGATTCAATTCACTCGTATCGGCTGCCCAAGTCCGATTCCATATCGGTCGATACAGCTCCTGCCGATGCGCTATCTGTTCTTGAAAACCGCTTTATCCCTTCAAATCCACTTCGGATGCAATCTTGATTGTTGGCCTATCTTGTCAAATTTTGCTGTTAACACATGCCTCCCAATTCCGGAGTATAAATTGATATACTGCGGAATTATCTCTTAGATCCACAAAAAGTTAGGGTTTCAGTATTATGACCATTAGCAGCCTTGCTCAATAAATACCAACGGTTTTGGTCCCAAACTTCACGTCGTTACTTTTTCTCAACCCAACTAACGGCCAAAACTGTGCAAGCCCTCCTCGTCTTCGCCAGCGACCTCACCGACGACGCGAGCCCCCGGCGGCAACCTCCATCGATCCCTCAGCACCTCTCCTTCATCAAGCTCCATGGCCACCATATCACTGATGTCCCCCTGGTACGCTCTTCAAACCTTTTAAGTTGTATCATCTTCTTTTGCTCATTGCCTCTGTTCTAGGTAGAATTTTGCTCTTAGATCCCCTTTCCTAGCAATTTCCTGATTTATCCCTGCTCTTCCTCAATTGTAGCACCTAAGAGACCAAATTGCAATCCTAGTCTTGAAAGAGCCAACCCATTATTTCCTCGGGCCAATGGGCGACGTAGACCCCTGTTATCTCATTAATGCCGAGACTGATAGAATTCCCCTACAAACCAAGCCCAATTTGGCCGATTGGTAGACTGTATTTAGATATTGGCCTTCTAGCTTGGACGGATAGAGAACATGGTATAAGAAGATATCGGCCTCCAAGCAATCCATGTGGGAAGTAGGCATAGCCCAATGCTTAGCTTTGTCTCTAGCCGATATGAAGAAAGATGAACCAATGCTGTCATCGGCTGCTTATTTTTGGCCCGATACCGTTAATGCTTTTCTATTTGGTCAAGAACCAATGACACCAACCTTATTAGATATTAAGATGCTTACCGACCTAGACATTACCTCGTCAGCTAACCCCTTCTCTCTGAAGATCAAATGTGAACATAAGTTGTCAACCATGAATGTGGGTGCCTAGTTAGGTTATATATCTAAGCACATCGGCACAGGCCCAATAACTGATAGGGAACACATAGCCTTTCTCAACCTCTGGCTAGAAAGGTTTATCTTTTATGGATCAACCCGTGGCCCAATGACCAATATGCAGCACTTAGCTCACGCATTGGTATCAAAGAAATTCATCACCCTGGGCAAATTCCTGCTTGGAGCCATGTATCAAACTTTAGGCCAATCAATAGCCAAACTTCTCTTAGGAACCCCTGTCGGCTATGGAGGTCCTTGGTGGTTTCTGCAGATGGATAGAATTCTGAGCAATAAAGGCTCCATACTTGGATCCTTGAAACATGTAAACATTCATCTTTTGAGAAGCCAACACTTTGACAAGTGGTGGAGTGAATGGAAGAAACATTTATTTCATCCATCGGCCAGCTTCTATTTGACTACAATGATTCCATCCCTCAGCCCCTAGGTAAATCATTCTTTTTCTCATTTTTAATCAACTTTAAATTTTAGCTTCAAAAATCATCTAACTTTTTCCTTGCAGCTCTCAAATACTCTTCCTCCAGCTCAAAGTTTAAGTGGCTAGCCTATTGTGTATGCACAGGCCTTGATGCCAATAGGAGACCTAGCTCCATCCATCATCGACTTTGCTGCCCCTATAGTGGCATCATTGCTAGAAAGCCAAGTCAGGGAGTCAATACCCAAGGCTGGTAGGAAGCGCAAATAGTCTGTCATCAAGAAACTATCAAAGAAACCAAGAGCTGCATCTCCCAAGAAGCTTGCCAACAACAACCATCCACTTGATTTCAATGTTGAAGTATTCTTGGATGAAGCAATCATGGAGGAAGAAATTAACAAGGCTGCAGCCGATATGAGTGACACCGAAGATCAAACTGCAGCCGATCCAAAACCAGCCAACGTGGGTACTCCTCCAAGATCATCGGCTAAATCAGATACCCAAGCTTCACCAAAGCCACGCCAAAGTAAAGCAATCCGTAAAGTGAAGGTAAAATATAACCCATCTTCAGTCTTAACCTTTCTTAAAATGTTGCTAACATGTTGTGACCATGGCTACCATTGATTCAACCATTGCTCACATCAAGATTAAGTTGCCCAAGTGCTGGATTCCAATTCGGCCACCTGCTATAGTGCTGACTTCAAACGGCCGCCAAATATGCATACGAGCTCTGTTTTGGGCCCATGAGTACTTGATGGAAAGCTCTCAGAGTCCTCTTTCCAACGGATTCAGCCACATCTCTAAATTCCTTCTGTCCTCTGCAATCACAAAAAAAATGTGCTACGTCACCTGTAATGGGCCTATGGGCTTGTAACTTCATCTGGGACGCGGACCCAAGTGGGACCCATGTGGGGTGCACCCCAACCTGGTGGAGCATGACCTAGGAACCCCCTTGGTCATCCTCCCACCCCTTTAAATAGCTAGATACTCCTTTAGGGTTTCTTAGGTTTTGTTAGATTAAAGTTTTAGCCATTGCTACTTTTTCTTGTAGTTACGTGTGTCGGCTAGACCACCTAATTACTTGTCTTCGGAACCCCACCTTATCGTGAGCTTTAATTCCTATTTACAATTCATATTTCTTTTATCTTGTTATTTCTTGTTTTTTGATTTGCTTGCAGGAATAAGATTGATTTGCACCAGCAAAATCAACAACCCACGGAGAGATGTATCGATCGCTAAGACCCAACGCAACAACATCTTGTATGGTTGTAGTCGGGTCGTCAACGTTTCTCTCAAATCGTAGTTATCATCAACTCACCGAAAGATCGGGACAACCAGATCCCTGAGTATATCGAGTGGAGCTCAGGGTTTATCAAGTTGATACCACTTGGACGTTGAACACTTATCATCTTTCCACTTGGACGGTGATACCACTAATCCTCAAAACTTTTCAAACTTGTGACACTAGCCGATACACAAACACTTAACACTTATCATCTTTCCAACCAAGAGCTCTATCGGCTTCCCCTTATCGGCCAGCTCCAAGTGATCAAGCCCCCTCTCGTATGGTTGTAGTCAGGTCGTCAACGTTTCTCGCAAATCGTGGTTATCGTCAATTCACCGAAAGATCGGGCCAATCAGATCGCTGAGCGTATTGAGTGGATTTCAGGGTTTATCAAGTGGTATCAGAGCTGCTCAAGTTTTATCAAGTGGTATCAGAACTACTCAGGTTTTATCAAGTGGTATCAGAGCTTTCGTTGATCGGTGAGTTTTTATCTACCTACAACCAGAAAATAGCCATACAAAAAAATTGCATCCATTACCTAGCCATCTTTATGCCGCTGCATTGTTCTTTTCAGTTTTTGCTTTGTAGAGTTTTGTGTTGCATCGTCGTGTCGTGTTGCTGGTCTTAGCGTCTAGTACGTTTAGAGTTTCGAGTTCTTGTCACGTCTAGTACCACTATTGTCGCCACCGCCGTGTCCGTGTCCGTGCTGTTGCCATGAGAAAGATGGAAGGAGGAGATTAGATTAGATTAGATTAGATTGGTTTTTTTTTGTAAAAAAAATTGGTATCAGATTCAAGTTCCGTTTGCAAAAATGGAATCCATATGAGGAGAGCATTCCATTTTTGTATAAATCGAATTTTAGGGTTTGGACTTTTACATTTGAGTCCCTGTAATCTTGCATTCAGGTCCTTGAGTCGTTTTTGCTAAAAAAATAAAAAAGGCAGAAAGTTGCTAAAAAAAAGAAAACAAAAGCCACACAAAAAAAAGAGAAAAGGCAGGAAGGTACTTAAACAAAAAGAAAAGAAAAGCCGCACCAAAAAAAAAGAAAGAAAAAAAGAGAAAATCAGTTGTTATCTTTGAGTTTGCTTTCAGCTGAGTTGCCTTTTGTATATCAGAGTTGTGCTTGAGTTGTTCCTAGTGCGATCTTGTGGTATCATTTATGTCTAGGCTCGCGTCTCTAGTACGTTCTAGCTTAGGACCAACACGGTACTTGACTTTGAACAATTATTCAACTTTCCATTCTCTGATTTGAGCATTTGCTATTCCTTTGACACATATTTAAGCTTACCCAGAGCTCCAGATTTGATTGCAGCCGTACAGCAAGTGTTTGCTAAGGCATCGATACGTCCAACCTCCATTGGGTCTAGGTTGAGTCGATGTGGTCACCATTCCGCTTGCTTTGGTAAGATCTTGTAAGAGCTTGGTTAAAGGCTTGAGTGTGTGTGATATTTGAGCCTCCACTACCTAGTAGTTGATAGGAGCGTGCATATTCTTGTGTGTGTTTCTTGTTTGCTACTAACCATGGCAAGATTACGTAATGGGATATGAGATACTCAACATCGACTTCTTCACCTCGACGAGATATGACGACTTCTCCACGTGATTCATATGAGGTACCTGACTATAATTTTGTACGAGTTGAATCTAAGTTACCATTCTACGATGGTAAGTATGATTCTGTAGCTTATGTTCATTGGGAGCTAGCAGTAGACAATGAATTCGATAAATATGATTTTCTGATGCTCAAATGACTAAGGCTGCTAGTAATAAGTTTACCTCTTCTGCATTCTTTTGGTGGAGTCATGTTAGTAATAAACCTGAAACTTGGGATGAGTGCAAAACCATGATGAGAAAGCGTTTTGTGAGTTCTTATTACAAATGTATTCTTCTTGAGAAACTAGAATATCTGAAACAAGGTGATAGAACTGTTAGAGTACATCTATGAATTTAAAGTTTGTATCATCTACAGTGGTCTAAAAGAATGCAATGAGAGCACAATGCATAGATTTTTCAAGGGGCTTAATTCTGAAATTCAGGTTATGCTTGCTAATGTGACATATAATCATATTGGACACCTTTCCATGCTTGCTCGTAGCATTGAGAGTCAAATCATTCAAATGCGAGAAAGAATGAACAATGTGATTGCTACTATTTCTGAATATCCTATATCCTTGTACAATGTTGATGTTCAAACATTGAAGGAGCAATCTTTTGCTTCTCTTGTTACTAACATTTTGCAGGGAGTTCAAAACATTTAACAAAAGGAGGAGAATGATGTACTTGAGAAGAAAGAGAAGCATGATGCACCTGTGATGTCTGAAGAAAGTTTGCAAGGTAAAACAAATGGTGCTGAGATAAATGAAGGTGAGTGTTCTCAAGCTGCGCTACACATGTCCACTTTTCATGCTATAGTAGAGCAACCATTAGTGGAACCTATTGCCAAGATTCCTTTGTCAGAGGTTGATTTGTTTGCTGTTCCTTGTGATAAAGAAGAGTTGTGTGATAAAGCTTCGCTTATATCCAACCACAACTAGTGAATGAACATGCTATTTTCAGTGTTAGTTATTTATGTGTTGATTTTAAGCATGTTGTTCCCATTGCTAATGGAGTAGAGGAACGTGAATTGATATCTTCTTTAAATACTTTGGGCTATGTTCAGTTACATGATTTTTGTGAGCTTGATAATTTTGGGTGCATCCTGTTGGCGTAGAATTTCGACCCGCCAGATGTCAAAACGGGTTCCACGTTTCCACGGCGGCCTGGGAGATTTGCTTAACTCCAGTGCAGGTCCAATGGCTTGCCTAGGTGCGTTTAGGGCGTGCCAGTTGATTTGATCTACAATCAACAAGAATAAACAAGTAAACCATATTAGAAAACGATGGCCGATCGGCCAATTGGCCGATGTCACATCGTGAAAGCCCAGCCGATAGGGCAAAGCTATATCGGCTTACTTGAGATTATAATAAAGTAAAATTAACAGATTTAGTCCCATCGGCCTATATTGATGTGTTTATGGCAATTTTAATAGAATCGGCTGATGAGAGATGCGTGAAGGTAAATACACTAGTTAATACTCTAGCACAAACTTATAAAAGCCAATCGACCGATATAAATATATTGATTACAGAGAAGTCTTGAGAACATCCTGCAATGAATATGTTTATATCTATTGATCTACTTGTACAAGTGGCAAATACAAGAAAAACATAAATAATTACATGCATTAGGTAAGACCGGCTGAAACCCCGGTGCTATCCTTAATTACGATCAAAGACAGGCTTTGAATTAAATCTCGAAACACGACTAAGGTCGATAGCAACTCAAAGTGTAGATCGAGGATTAACACAAAGAAAATCAAGCCGTCGATCGCTTTTGGGATGGTAGATGCATTAGATAATCTAGACAAGCAAACTAATTCAACCATCGTCGGCAATAAACCCTAAAACGAGTTAATCGCTGGCGAGATGGAATCAGAAAACCATATTGATGAGGACATCGCTAGTAATGTCAAAGCTAGTAATGAGACTTCAATAACAGGACCAATAACAAGAGCACGAGCCAAGAAACTACAATCTCAGGTGAACCTGCTCCTTAATGAATATGTCATTAATTTTAATGAGAATTTTATACTACCTAAAAACAATGTTTTACTTGTGCTCAGGTTTGAAGAGTCAGCGATGGGATATGTGGCCGTCATCCAAGGAAGCATAAGTCCACATCATGAACAATGATCAGCCCATAAATAGTGCTTGCGGCCCGTGAACAGTACCGTACGGCCCATGAACAGTACCCGTGCTACAGTGCGCGTGAATAGTACCACATGGGGAGTTTAGTGTTGAATAGCCTTGGGCTGAGACTATATATTGAGGGGTAGACTCCCATTGTAAAGGGAACCACTTTTGATATTAAAAATACTCTTGTTCTTTCTGTTGTCCAAACAACATTGAAGGAATTGAGAGTTAGTCAAAAATCAAGATCGTTCAACCTTTCCGCTGGGAATTGGGAGCGCGATAGAACTTCATCTGGTGGTCGTGAAGTTCAACACGTGTGATTGGGCGAATTATAGAGTGCTAACTCTTGCATTGGCAACGGGGGATCACTACGATTCATCAGTTCCACGTGAGTATCTTGATCCTACGTCGAGAAGATCGGGCGACCCCGTATCACATATCAAGATTAACCAAAACATGATAGACGATGATCACATCATCAGGGCTTAACGTGCCTAAAGCGACACGCTAGCCCTGACGATGTAGATCATCGGGTACGAGTTCTTACCTCTGCACTGGGGAAGCAAGAACTCGCCGGAAGCTAACCTCTTGCGAGGGTTGGCGATGCGCCGAAGTAGATTAATTTGTTGTTGTGATTGAAATTGAGAGAGTTTATATGTACAAACTACCGAGATATTTTTACCTAAGATTACAACATTGTCCAGATAGGACACGATTTTATCTACAACTTAACAAACAAGTCCTTGCGGCGGACTCTTGCCATAAATTAGATTAAATCTACTCTAACTGCCTAATTAAAGAGATATGATTGCCTAAAACCGAGCCTTATCTCTATTTGGCAATCTCCTTGAAGCTTATCTCGAGCCCAAACCGAGCCCATGCTGACTCTATCAGCTTCCTGCCTCTATCGGCCGATGACCGTATTGAATCCGAATCGGCCAATACGGTCCCTCTGCTAGCGCTCCATCCGATCCGATGCAACACCGAGTCCGATACAGGATTGGGTCTGACTCTGGCTTGGTCCAATAAAGTAACTGATTCGACTAGGAGCGCTCCTTCTTCTCTGCATCGGTTTTCTCTTTCCTCTCCGAGTAGATTACGAAAATCTGCTGTTAACACATGCCCCCCAATTCCGCTTCATTATATAATGTGGCGGAATTAGCTCCGAGGAACCCATCGACTTCTTCGCTAGGGTTTGTCTGAAAACCATGCAGATCTAGATTCGTAGCCTCCCGCCGCCGATTTCCTCGCGCAACTCCTCATTAGCTGTTTACGCTTCTCGATTCCGGCGACTCCCCGGCGTCCTTTTGGCATCGACTCCTTCACCGGCGACCTCTTCAACAACATCTATGGCTTCCTTGCCGTTCTACGCTTCTAAGATCCCTGTGGTAAGTCAATCCCTCTCCGAGTTCACATTTTCATTTTCCCGCCGAATCTTTTCAAACTAGGGTTTCTGCTCTTGCCCCCCGGGTCTCATTTTTCATTATTGTTCATACGCCGTAGGTCTTCAAGAACCAGATTTTAATTCCTACCAATGACAAATCACATCGGTTCCTTTTGGGCCCCATGGGCAACTCTAACCCAACCTGGCTGATAAATGCGGAGACAGACAGAATTCCCTTCAAGCAAGTAAAGCCCAATGTCTTGGCCGTCAAAGCTCAATGGTTTCAGGACTTGGTACAAGAGAATTGCCGCGGCCAAGCAAGTTCATTGGGACGAAATAGGAATCGGCCAATGCATCACTCTGTCTTTAGCCGATACCAAGAAGAACGAACCCCTTATGTTAGCAGCCACATATTTCTGGTCTAGCACCCTGAATGCTTTCTTGTTCCGGCAAGGTCCGATGACCCCAACCTTAATAGACATCAAGATGCTAATAGGATTGGATATACACTCTGAGATTAATCCCTTCAACCTCCTCATCAACAGCAACCATAAGCTGAAGACCAAGAAGATTGGAGGCTGGTCTGGGTATATATCTGAACACATGGAGCAAGGATCTGTCTCAGAGAGAGAACATGTGGCCTTTCTGACTCTGTGGTTGGAAAGATTCATTTTTTGTGGATCAACCTGTGGCCCCACTTTGAACTGCCAATATTTAGCTCAGGCCCTGGTTGAAAAGAAGCAATTTCCCCTTGGCCGATACCTCCTTGGAGCTGTCTATCAGCTACTCTATTCTGCCACTCAGGATCTGATGTTAAAACGGACAGTGGCACATGGAGGTCCATGGTGGTTTATCCAGCTCTGGCTAACAATCCATACCAACACCATGGTTGATCGGCCTCCGTTATCGGACTCTGCTTTCCCATCGGACTACAACGACAATGAAGATCCCTCAACAAGAAGATGCATGTTCTTTGGAGAAGCAGCCTCCACTTGGTTTGTCCGATTCTATACTGGCCCTCCATCAGCCAAGATGGACATGTTTGTCTATCCTTCGGACTCTGAATTTGAGCTCCCTATCGATCTGACCCTGAGCCAGCTGAATGATGACATAGTCTCAAGGGAGGTCTTCATGATCGGCGTCAGTCCTTGCCTGCTCCCAGTAGGCATATTTCAAGGCAGAAGCACCAGCTTATCATACGAGTTTTACGATCCCATGGTGGCTGCCAGACAATGTGGGCTTGGACAACTTCCTATCAGCCCGTACTTCCATTGGCTCCTAGAGAGCAGGGGTACGGTCTCATCGGCCCTGATCATGAATAAAGCCTTGGAGATCAGAATACCAAACTTGGGCGATTGTGACCGATTGTGGTTGAATGCCTTCATCCATATCAGCTTTCAATCATGGTGGCAGGAATGGTCTACTCACATCTTTCATCAATCGGCCAGGTTCTATCTGATAGAGCTTATTGACCATATCAGTCCTCAAGTTCTTGATGCCCCAATTCCATCAGTTAGCAACAGTGGACAAAGGATATCCTACGCTCCGATTGTAGCTCCATCAGGAAAATCTGTTTTGGAGTCAATTATCGGCCTCACTGCTCCAAAGGTATCATCATTGCTCCAAGGGCCGATAATCAAAGAGACTACAAAAAGGAAGATGCCAGCAAAAGAGAATACTCAAAAACTAGGCAAGAAATCCAAGACTGACAACCAAGCCGATCTTGATGAGCTAGACCCCTCCATGGAAGAATTCCTAGACGATCAAGTTATGGAGGAGGAGGTCGATGCAGCAGCCGCCGATCTGCCCGAAAAAGAAAACCCATCGGCCAGCACTACTGAAGAGCCATCGGCCAGGCCAACTAAAGATCCATTGGCTACGACCACTGCGGATCCGCTACCAAGAACCAAGAAAGCAACCTTACAAAAACGCGCACAAGTCAAGGCCCGATTGTGAACACCATCTCCTTCTCCACCACCCTCTCCGATTGATTCGGTAAGTTGATTCGATTGAGGCCGTATTCCTCTGATAATATGGATCTGATCACCATTTCCTTGCCTTTCTTTAGCGACGAGCTCCATCACCTGCACCACATTGGCCAACCCCTTTGCCCGCTGTTCCGGAACAACAAGAGGGGGCCGATGCAGGCACAACTCAGGTAAACCAAATCACTTCGAATCTCTTGCCGGTTTTGCTTGACTGAGTCACCCATGCCCTATCTTGATGATTGCAGAACCTAGCCGATATGTTTACTTTTGATATCGGCCAATTTCTTGATGACGAGGACAAAGAGCCACCCAGCACAGCTAAGGCGTCGATCTCTGAAGAATTGAAGAGCCGGCTGTCTGATATTGCTAATCGGCTGGAGTCATCATTAGAATCATTGGTGGAGAACTGTAATCCCATCAGGAGTAGGGTACAAGAAATTCAAGACCAGCTGCCTGAAGACCTGATGGAGAGCCTGACGCCAGCCATCTTCTTGGAACAATACCACTTCAAGCTTCACAGGGCCAAAGAGAGAATCGCGGAGAGGCAGGAGCGAAAGCTTGGAATCGGCCTTAACTGCTAGCAAAGCTCAAGTTAGCTCTGACAAGACCAAGTTGGACGAGCTGGCTGTTGAGCCAATCGCCTTAAACAAAAGGCTTGAAGAACTTTGCCGCCTCGAAGCAGATCTAGTATTGAAGCTAGAGGCAACTCGCAAAGAGATCCAAGAAGTTGAAGCCAGGATAACTGCATCGCCTAAGGCCATAGAAGATCAGACGGCGAAGCTGAAAGCATCGGCCAAATATCTTGCAACCCTGACCAAGTCCTTGAAGCCAATTCCAGGGTCGACGGCCGATGACGCTCAGACGATAGAAGACATTGATCAAATCCGTCGCAAAGCCATTGCAGCTATCCAAAGCTTCATAGGCTGATGTAACATACATTTTATCTTCCTCTTGTAAAGAGATACCTTATGTTTTGATTAATGTATATATCATCGGCCAATCAGCCGAATATGATCTTGAAGAAGTCTGATAAAGTCCATCGGAAAAATTTTTAAAGTCCATAATTTTGAATTCATAATCCATCTGATAAACTTGAACAATCGCTAAGTATATATATGCCCCCCAAATTTTAGAAGATGAGGGCTCATGTTGTAAAATTTGAACTAAGGGCGATAGTGTATATCGGCCATCTAAAGGCGATGCAAAGCGCATCGGCTATTGTCATAAATCGGCTGATAGGCCGATCATGAGTCGATCCATACGCTTGGATAATATTTCTTTAAATATTTGCCGTTAAGCGCTCTACCATAAACTTCTCCATCTAACCCTTTTAGCAGATAAGCATTGCAAGGAACACATCGATGAATCTGAAAAGGACCTTTCCAATTAGGTGACTACTTGCCGAATTTATTATCCTTTGAACCGATCGGCAATATTAATTTTCACACAAGGTCCCCTTCGTCAAATGACTTGGCTACAACCTTTTTGTTATAATGATGAGCAACTTGATCCTTATCTCGCTTTATTTTTTCCAAGGCCCACAATCGGACGTGTGCCAAATCATCTAGCTCATCAACCATAAGATTATGATACTCATCGGCTGTCAAGTCGTCTTGCAATGCAATCCTTCTTGAGCCGATGTTGGTCTCCCACAACAGCACAGCTTCATGTCCATAAACCAGCTGATAAGGCGGCACTTAAGTTGCACCATGGCAAGCCATCCGATACGCCCAAAGGGAATCGGCCAGCGTTGTATGCCACCGTCTTGGCTGTTCATCGATCTTTCTCTTGATCAACTTGATTAAAGTCTTGTTAGAAGCTTCTGCCTGCCCATTAGCTTGCACATAATATGGAGAAGAATTTAACAGCTTGATGCCCATGCTTTCGGCAAACTCAACAAACTCATCGGACACGAAAATTGATCCTTGATCGGTCGTTAGTGTCTGTGGAAGTCCAAATCTGTATATAATATGCTCCTTGACGAACTGGATGGCATCCTTGGAAACAACCTTCTTAAGAGGGATGGCCTCAACCCACTTAGTGAAGTAGTCTGTAGCCACTAAAATGTACTTGTGTCCTTTGCTCGATGGTGGGTTAATCTGTCCGATCATATCTATACCCCATCCACGAAACGGCCACGTCTTTATAATTGGATGCATAGCCGACGCTGGTGCTCTCTGAATTGCTCCAAACTTTTGACAATCTTGACACCCCTTGTAGTACTTGAAACAATCCTCTAGCATTGTCGGCCAGAAATATCCAACGCGTTTCAAAAGCCATCTCATCTTATGGGCCGATTGATGTGTTCCACAAATCCCTTCATGGACCTCGCTCATAACAACTTTGGTTTCCTCTAAACTTAAACATCTTAGCAAGACACTATCAATCGTCCGATAGTATAGATCATCGTCGAGCAAGACATAGTGTAGGACTTTATATTTCATCTTTCGTGACGCCGATCGAGAAGGATTTCTCAGATACTCGATGATAGCAAACCTCCAGTCATCGACATCCACGGTTGCAATTTGAATCTGAATGTCTTTCGCCATCGGCCTGTATCCTGAAACCCCCTGAGCTAAGTCATTGGCCTCGAAGTTTTGCTTCCTGGGTATATGCCTCATTATCACAATCTTGAAAACTTGTAGCAACTCCTTGCACTCTTCATTGTAAACCCTGAGAATATCATTCTTGCACTCATACTCTCCAGAAAGCTGATTAATGACCAATTGTGAATTGCCAATAATTTCTACAGAATCGGCCTCGACTTCTTGTAATAACTGCAAACCCTTGAGAACGGCTTCGTATTCTGCTTGATTGTTAGTATAATAGGGCTTGATAGAAAGCTTGCCCCCCGAGGGGATATGATGACTAGGCCGATACCGCATCCATGTCTGCAAACGGATCCATCAAAATACAGTGTCCCTGGTACAATATCTGCATATGCAATTGAGTCATCTCTATGTTGAACAATGAAATCGGCCAGGGCTTGTCCTTTGATCGTTTTGGCCGATTCATACCTGAGGTCAAACTCTGTCAAGGCAAAAATCCACTTCCCAATTCTCCCTTTTAAAACAGGGGCCGATAGCATGTATTTCATCACATCGGCCTTATTGACCACAATGCACTCATTGGAAAGTAAATAATGCCTCAATTTAGTACATGAAAAGTATAAGCATAGACATAACTTTTCCACTGGCATGTACCTCGTTTCAGCATCCAACAATCTTCTGCTGAGATAGAAAATAGCTCTCTCTTTGCCATCAATGTCCTGAACTAAAACTGAGCCGATAGACTTCTCATCGGCCGATAGGTATAGCCTGAATGGAACTCCCTTTTGTGGAGGAATTAAGACTGGTGGGGAACTCAAATATTCTTTGATGTTGTCCAACGCCTTTTGCTGCTTATCACCCCATACAAATTCTTGATCGTCCTTCGTCTTCAATAATGGAGTGAACGGTTCTATCCTGCCTGACAGGTTTGATATAAAACGCCGGACAAAATTGATCTTGCCTAGGAGAGATTGTAACTTGGTCTTATTATTTGGAGGCTTGATCTTTTTTATAGCATCAATATTCTTTTGTGTAATCTTAATTCCTCTTTCGTGGACCAAGAAACCCAATAACTGACCGGCCGATACGCCAAAGGCATACTTGTTAGGGTTTATTTTTAGACCATATTTCCTTGCTCTCTCTAGTACCTTGCGTAAATCGGCCAAGTGCACATCATACTCTTTTGACTTCACGACGACATCATCTATGTAAACCTCAATCAAAGAGCCAATAAGATCGTGAAAGATATAATTCATTGCCCTCTGATAAGTGGCTCCAGCATTTTTTAGGCCGAAAGTCATAACAACCCACTCATATAGGCCGATTGCCCCCGGGCACCTGAAAGCTGTTTTGTGAATGTCTTCCTCAGCCATGAAAATCTGGTTATAGCCTGCGTTTCCATCCATAAAGCTGATTATCTTGTGTCCAGATGCAGCATCAACTACCAAATCGGCCAACGGCATAGAGTACTCGTCTTTTGGTGTTGCTTTGTTTAGATCTCTGAAATCAATACACACCCTGAGCTTGCCGTTTTTTTAACACTGGAACTATATTGGAAACCCACTCCACGTATCGGTAGGGTCTGATAAAGTTGACGTCGTAGAGCCTTGTGATCTCTGCCTTGATAGCTTCATGCATATCAGCCTTAAATCTCCTAGGAGCTTGTTTAAACGGCCGATAGCCTGGTTTAATAGGTAACCGATGTTCTACAATCGATCGGCTTAATCCTGACATCTCATGATATTCCCATGTGAAACAGTCCATGAATTCTTTCAAAAGATTTATCAAATTATTCTTATAATCCCTTGGCAGGTTAGCGCTTACATACGTCGGCCTAGGCCTATCACCTACTCCTATATCAACCTCTTCAAGTTCATCGGTCGACGTGAAACCCTGTCCTAATTTTCCGTCTAACTCATCCACCGCATCATCTGTGTAGGGGCTAACTTGTTCATCTATGCTTGTGGATGTCACACCTTTGTTAAAGTAATTGCTTGTTTTCGTCCTCGATCGGCTCATTGTCGCAGTCAGTTACTTTTAAGAAATCGGCCTCCCAAACTCGTCCGGACAGGCAGTCGATTCCTTCCATCTCCCATACCGCAAGATCGGCACTGGCCACGTGTACTGACCGATCAGCCTGCACGATCTTGACTTGGTCCCCTTGCCATTGAATGAGGCACTGATGCATTGTTGAAGGGACACAACAATTTGCGTGGATCCAATCTCATCCCAACAACAGGCTGTAGGAACCCTTTCCATCAAAGACAAAAAAGGTGGTAGGTATCGTCTTGTTGCCCACTGTGAGCTCCACGTTCAACACCCCTTTTGCCTCCGATGCATTGCCGCCAAAGTCTTTTAACACCATATTGGTCTTGATGAGGTCCTCAGGTACTTTTCCAAGCTTCCTGAAAGTTGTATATGGTATTAAGTTTACTGCCGCGCCGCCATCGACCAGCATCTTCGTCATCGGCCGTCTATTGATGAATCCCTTGATGTACAACAGTCGGAGGTGCCTGTAGCTGGTGTCGGTCGGCTTGTCAAACACGGCTTGTTCTGGCGACAATTGTAGCTTAGCCGAAGATTGCTCTGAGTCGTCATCGGCTACTGCTTCATCGGCCATCTGTATACTGTACTCTGCTGGCAATATGAAAACCATGTTAACAGAAGCGATGCTATGCCTTTACCTTTTGCAAACGCAGGAGCTTGAGTTGACTTTGAGGTGCCCTCATCGGCCTTGACCACTGTAGATTTTATTCTCCATTCTTTTTTAGTCTTTGCGGGCCGATGGGCGACTACTGCTTGCTGCTCCTGGATCTGCTCCTTCTGCCTCAGCCTCTGAACCCGTCGTTTTTGTGTCTTGCTAAATACGTCACTTGGGCACTACTGAGGGTTCTGGACTTGCTCGTCGTCCTCAGTCCGATGATCATGGTGCATCGACCCCAGCCTCTCGTGTACAGACTTCCTCTGCTTGTTCGACCGATGCGCTGTTTGTTTGAGCTGCCTTGGTGAGAGTCTTCTATGTCGTTGCATGCAGGTGTTGGCATAGAATTTAGACCCGCCTCACAATCAAACGGGTTCCACGTTTCCACGGTGGCCTGGGAGATCTGCTTAGCTCCAATGCAGGTCCAAAGGCTTGCCTAGGTGCGTGTAGGGCGTGCCAGTTGATTTGATCTGCAATCAACAAGATAAACAAGCAAACCGTGTAAGTAAACAATGGCCGATCGGCCAATAGGTCGATGTCGCATTGTCATGACCTAGTCGATAAGGCAAAGTTATATCGGCTCACTTGTAACTATGATAAATAAAATCATAATATAGATCTAATCTCATCGGCCTTCATCAACATGTTAATGTCAATTAGCAGCATCGGCCGATGAGGGATAAAAGAGATATGTGCACTAGCTAATACTCTAATGTTGACTTGTATGAACCAATCGACTTATATAAATATATCGATCACAGGCAAACCCTAGAGAATAACCTATAACAAACATATTTATATTAGTCAATCTACTCATACAAGTGGCAAATACATATAAAAACATCATGGTGATTACATGTATTAGATAAGACCGGCTGAAACCTCGGCGCTATCCTTAATTATGATCAAAAACAGGCTTTGGGTTAGATCTCCAAACAGGACTAAGGTCGATACCAACTCAAAGTGTGAATTGAGACTTAACACAAAGAAAATCAGGTCGTCGATCGCTTTTGGGGATGATAGATGCATTGAAAGATTTAACTAAGCATAATAATTAAACCACCGTCAGCAATAAACCCTAAAACGAGTAGATTACTGGCGAAGCATAATTAATACACTTACGAAAATCATCCAAAGCATGATAAACGACGATCACATCATCGAGGCTTAACGTGCCTAAAGCGACACGCTAGCCCCGACGATGTAGATCGTCGGGCACGAGTTCTTACCTCTGCTCTGGGGAAGCAAGAACTCGTCGAGGTTAACCTCTTGCGAGGGTTGGCGATGCGTCGAAAGTAGATTGATTTGTGTATTGTATTGTGTGAAAGAGAGTTTCTATGTACATACTACCGGGATATTTATACCCGAGATTACAAAATCGTCCAGATAGGACTCGATCTTATCTACAACTTCACAAACAAGTCTTTGCGGCAGACTCTTGCCACACAGATTAGATCTAAACCTACTTGATTTACAAGATACAGTTGCCTAAAACCGAGCCTTATCTCTATTTGGCAACTTCCTTGAAGCTTATCTCGAGCCCAGACCAAGCCCATGTTAACTCTATCAACTTCCTGGCTCTATCAATCAATGGCCATATTGAATCCGTATCGGCCGATATGCCCTTCCTGGTAGCGCTTCTTCCAGTCCGATATGCTTACCGAGTCCGATACGAGACCTGGTCCGACTCCAACTTAACCCTCCTTCTCCGCGTCGGTTTTCTCTTTCCTCTCCGAGTAAATTGCAAAAATCTGCTGTTAACACATGCCCCCCAATTCCGCTTCATTATATAATGTGGCGGAATTAGCTCCGAGGAACCCATCGACTTCTTCGCTAGGGTTTGTCTGAAAACCGCACAAATCCAGATTCGTAGCCCTCCGCCGCCGATTTCCTCGCGCACTTCTTCGTTAGCCACTTTGCGCCTTTCAACCTCGGCGACACCTCGACGTTCCATCGGCATCGACCCCCTTATTGGTGATCTCCTCAAGCTCATCAATGGCCTCCTTGCCGTTCTACGCTTCTGAGATCCCCGTGGTAAGTCAATCCTTTCTGAGTTCACATTTTCGTTTTCCCGCCGAGTTCTTCAAACTAGGGTTTCTGCTCTTGCCCCCCGGATCTTATTTTTCATCGTTGTTCTCATGTCATAGGTCTTCAAAAATCAGATCTTGATTCCCACCAACAACAAATCACACCGGTTCCTGCTAGGCCCCATGGGCAATTCTGACCCAACCTGGTTAATAGACGCAGAAACAAACAGAATCCCCTTTAAGGAGGTAAAGCCCAATGTTGCATCATGGAAGCATACCTTCAGATCCTGGCCGTCCAAGCTCAATGGCTACAGGACCTGGTACAAGAGGATTGCTGCGGCCAAGCAAGTCCATTGGGATGAGATAGGAATCGGCCAGTGCATTGCTCTATCTTTGGCCGATTCCAAGAAGAACGAGCCTCTTATGTCAGCAACCACCTACTTCTGGTCGAGCACCTTGAATG